>CM037777.1:62777008-62827008 GCA_021229015.1 Solen grandis
CTCAGCCCATTACAGAGACAATAAATGAGGAAGCCATGTAGGCATGCCAAAAATTGATGAAAAGTCTCATGAATATTTAGGTTAAAGATATATCTTGCATTATAACTGCCATATTGTTTATCATGTAATGACCAAAAGCATAATACATTTTTTTCTTCTTTTATGCCAAGTGCAAATGGTTCTATGCCTAACCAGTTTTTACAACTTTTTGTGTGTCTTTCCAAGGGATCAAACCCACAATCTCCCATTCCCATGGCAGACTTTATAACCATTTAACCACTGGCTACAAAATATCATGTGGTAATGCACCATAACAATAGGTAGCTTGCGACAAATGATTTGTGGAGCATACACAATTCTCACTCCCAATACTATTAATTTTTTGTTCCTTGTAGCACACACTATCATATATCACAGAACTTCTGCTATAAAACATAGTCAGCAATCTGTGATAGCAAAATATAAAACAATATTTCATCTGAATTTATTGTTTCTCAGCACAAATTCTGGGAAATAAAATGAGAGTTTATATTTACTGAACATGGTATAGATAATCATTAAGTTTTAAGCTTCATTTGGTTTTATGTTCCTGAGAAATAAATACGTATGACTTTTTATTTTGAACAAGTGAATATTTGCGTGCACAATCCATTTGAAGTTGTATGATTCATTACACATATCCGGGCTGCCAATTCTATCTTAAAGCATAGAAACAGTCAAGTAACTTTATGCCGAGGTGAATTCTTACAAAATATGTCTTGAGGATGAACAGCACTATCATTCACTTTTGTAACATTTAGAATTTTCTTCCTTCATAAGCAAATAATAGAGTGAAACTTTCTAGATTTTAAAACAGTCTAATACTTAAACCTTTGGTTGTACTTTTTGAAATTTATTGGAAGAAATCGAAATTCAAATAATAAAAGTCATATAACATGTACTAGGTTTGACATATAAGTCCTATATGTCTTGCTTAGTAACTTAAGAGAAGTAATTATATTTTTTTCAGCCATGCTGACTTTGTAGAAATGTATGAGCAAACAGATAAGACTGTCCCTTGCTGAATTGATTTAAATACAGTTATATGTGGTAAAACATTAGGCCAGAGTTTTTTCATATTTAGATTTACGGACAAGCCTACTCCAAGTTTTCCCAAAACCAAAACCAAAAAAAAAATATATCCCATATAATCAAAAAGCAATTATATGACAGAGATGAAACAATATGTCCATGTGCTTGCTAGTCTTGTATTTGTTTATTTAATCTTAATGTATTCATATACGTAGAATGCCACTTCTGGGATAGATTCTATGGAGGTGGAGTATGCAGTAGAGCTGAGGGATGGCTTGCTCTACTGTATCAGCGCACATAATTTGATCATCTTGGTGGTTCAAATCCACAAGTGTTTTCCGAAAAACTAATTTTCAAATTGTTTATTGCTTTTAAAAAGAAATTCAATGGTCTTATTTATTAATGACACGTCTGTCTAATACATCAAAGTCACAATATGTTTCAGTTTTAACTGATAATCATAAAGTTTATTATCAAGTTAACCCTTTCCCACATAGAGGAAACCATGAAAAGGCCTATGCGAACAACATAAAACCAGATCAGCCTGTGAGTAACTCACAGGCTGATCAGGTTTTATGTTGTTCGCTGCTCCTCAGTGGTCTGGAAATGAGGACTTTATAATTAAATTTGGTAAGGTTTAACTGTGGTTTTCTGCAGATCAGGCTTTATGTGGTACCTATTGAGTGCGTCAAAATGAGTCTATATGAGGGAAAGGGTTAACAATGTTGATATCCTGTCACATTGAAACAAGTTGAATCACAGCATGGATAACCCCCAATAACATAAAATAAAATTAGGTGTTTGGTTCTTTACATTTTAAGGACTGTACAACACTACATGATGTTAAATTTAAGATGTTATTGTTATGTGTTTCATCAAGGTATAAAGGACTAAACATGTACTAAAGTAACATATTAAAAGGGTACTTTTTGGTCTACATCTTAATTTTTTCTTCCCTCCTCCTACCCTAAACTTTTAGAAGAAAAAAATCCATAAATCTATTAATAAAAAAAAACTGGCCTTAAGTAGAACTCTGGATCCTGAACATGGGATGGTCAGTCTTATGGCAAAAAATGTCTTCCACTACAGATGATTTATAACAAGATCACTGGCTTGATGGTACAGGTGGGTCATTGATACTGTATGTTGCCTAATTGCCTTTATAAAGTTGAGTAAGATGAGAATTGACATAATCCAGTTCAAGGTATTTGAACGTAATTTATGGAATGTCCATTTTTAGGGCAGGGTCCAAAAACTATCTGATCAATATGTAAACATGATACAGGTACAATAGTTTTGTACCAAACCCTCAAGTTGATTGTCAAATTTTAAATGCACCTTTTCATTGGTTTAACGGTTTTGAATATTCATTTTGAGGCAGTTTGGAGTAAAGTCATTCGGTATAGGTAAAGTTGTAACCATGGTTGCTGTTTTGAGATGAGCCATAACAATGATTATTGAGTCATAACGCACGTCTGGTGATCATGTGAAAGTTTATAATGGATCATCATTGCCCCCTGCCATTCTTCAAACACCCATTATCATTGATGGCAAACCGTAACTTTGTCTGCATTATTTATGTCTGTATATTTTTCATGATGAATATTAAATTGAATTTGCTCATCAAAATTGCAAATTTTGTCTGTGATCAGCAGAGGAAATAAATTTTATATTTCATTTACACAATTTCTCACCATGTCAGACCAGTCAATAGTCAAATTAGCCAAAGAGCAATATTATTATAATGTCTGCTGGCAAAGCTGCACAATATCACCTGTCTTATAAAATTAACCACCAGGGGGCATTATATAAGCTATTGGTCTGTCTTGAATGTTGATTTTACCAAGAGAAATTCTGATTAAAATAATATGATTTTTTTTTTTTTTTTGTCAAACACCAACCTATCTTAAGTGTTTTTATGTAACATAAAACTCTCATAGCTACACCACTGTTTATTATTACATTGTTACTTTTAGAACAGGTTTATCACTCGGACTGTTCAAAGAAAGGTCAGAGCTAGTCTGTCATGGTCACCCATTCATCAGTGTCTGCACCAACGTAAACAATGTCTTGTTTAGGCCTTAATTTTCTTATCACATGATGTGCATTTGAAACTTTGTATATACAGGTCAATGAGAGATAGTGCAGTGACCAAAAACCATAATTTTTCCTAGTCCCATTTTTAGCTCACCTGAAAACAACGCGCTCATGGTGAGCTATTGTGATTGCCTTTTGTCTGGAGTGCGTCTGTGCGACTGGCATCAACAATTTTCTTTAAACAATATTTCCTCCTAAACCACGCACTCAAATTTGATGAAAATGGCCTGGCATGTTATTTGCATGAAGCTCTACAAAAGTTGTTCAAATGGTCCCAGTCTGTTGCATATCTAGGCCACAGGAGCTAAAAATAGATTTTTAAAGTGAAATAGATATTTGGTGTGTGGCATTGTCTTATGGACCATTACCAAGTTTGTTCAAATTATGACCCTGGGGTCGAAATTGGTCACTTGATTTAAGATAGACTTATATAAGACTTATATAAGAAAAACTAGAAAAATCTTTTTGTCAGAAACCACAAGGCCTGGAGTTTAGATATTTGGTGTGTAACATGGCCTAGTAGACCTCCATCAAGTTTGTTCAAACCATGGCCCTGGGGTCAAAATTGGCCCTGTCCTAGTGGTCACTTGATTTCACATAGACTTGTAAAGCAAAACCTTCAAAAGATCTTCTTCTCAGAATTCTCAAAGTCTGAAGTTAAGATGTTTACTTGTAGACCTCATCCAAGTTTGTTCAAATCATGGCCCTGGTGTCAAAATTGACCCCTCCCCATGAGTCATTTGATTTTATATAGACTTTTTAGAGCTATGACCTTCAAAGTTTGGATGGCACGTACAGTTTTTGTGTTGAATTTAGATGATCTTGCTGTACTTCTGCATGGATAATGTATTCAGTATAACTCGTAATTGTGGGCAATTTTTCTCAGGTGAATGATTCAGGGCCATCATGGCCCACTTGTTTAATTAATTCCCTTTATTTTATTTTATAATTAAATTTTTATAAAATTGAACAAGATATTGAATTTAAACTCAAGATATACATAGATGGTGTCTAGGAGAAGATGTGAAGGAACACACAAGTGAAAAATCAAAACATGTCTTGATTTTACAACTTCAAATTTATAGGAAGTGCCAGGAAGTGCAAGTGATAATTTTAGGAATTCTACAACCCTGATGTAATTTGTATTTCAAACTTTAGAGATTAATGGTAATATTCAATACATTAATTCTGAGTATTCTGTTCTAATCTTTTAGTTTTCTACTTGATTTCATTTATATGTTAATTTTGAAAGTATTGATTTGATGTCAATAACTCGTTTGTAACCAATGTGCGCCTGTTTATGTTTTATGCTTATAACACAAAGGTTGCACTTAATCATCCTATAATTTTTGTTTTTCCGTATATGTAGTAGATTGATATACAGTCGAACCTGCTTACAAAGGCCACCCAAGGGAAATTACAATTTTGGCCTTTGTTAGCAGGTGGCCTTTGTTAGCAGGTGTCATGTTTTGTCTGATGTTCGTGACTGTACATATATGTATGTGGTCATCTCTCTCTCTTTCTCTCTCTCTCTCTCTCTAAGTTCCAATTATGTGCAGAAAGTTATTTATAGGAGGATATACATATTTTAAATAACAAATGTGAAAACATAATAATGTTTAATAATTGATTTCATAAATGAATAACATTTTGAACAACAAACATGTATTTGTCTTGTGAAAGATTTTCACAGCGTTGTTTTGTTACCATGGAGCTTGAAGACAGAAGAATGAATAGGCAGATACGAAACAGAATGAAAGCATAAGAATGCGTATATGTGTTCGTTTGTTGTAGAATATACGTAATAATAATAAAATAATGTGTATTTGTAATGTGAGAATCGATTCTGATCAACCTTCAATCAATAAAGCAAGTGTTTCTGTGTTAAAACCAACTTTCTCATAACGCGAAAACATGTTACACTCTTTACTATGTCTGGCGATAAAATCCGAGTAATCCACAATTTGAGCGTCGGCTATTATACGGTCCTCAATACCTCGTGTATTTTTAACAGAGATACAGATAAGGTGCTTTTTTTTTCTCTCTCTAAACTCTTTGAAAACAAAACAAACCAAAAAATTATTTATAATTAATGACAAGACCGCATCTTAAACACGCTTGAAGCACCGCACTTTACACTCAATCATTGTTATCATTTTCCCGGATTAAAATGAGGAAGACATCTTGCTAATCAATGCCAATTAAGGTCATCCACACCTGACAAACACCACCTGTACGAACAGTAATGGTCACTATGGAAACCATCCTCGCCACCCTCGATGATTACGGTATTGTCTCAAATCTATTGTTCGGCTCTCACCTAACGGTGTTAGCCGTTACGCAACTTCCTGATGGGGCGCGTCAGTGGCGCGTGGCCGTTCGTACCAGTGTGGGGTACCAAATGGGGTCAAATATGGTGGCCGTTGGTCGTAGTAAGCAGTTGGTCGCTGATAGCAGGTGTAATATAGAACGAAATTGGTTGGGGGGAATTTTAAGTGGCCGTTGTTAGCAGTTGGTCGCTGCTAGCAGGTGGCCGTTGGACCAGGTTCGACTGTACATAATGTATATGAATTTGATATTATTCAGAAATGTGATATAAGTTTTAATATGACTTTGCTAGGAGATATTTAAACCTTGACCTCATATAGATCAATTTTGAAGACTTTCCAAACAGCAGACCCAGATCTGACAGCTTCCTCCAGGATCTGACAGACCAGGGTCTCCTCTGTTTGTTCCAGGATCTGTCTGACCAGGGTCTTCTCTGTTTGTTCCAGGATCTGACAGACCAGGGTCTCCTCTGTTTGTTCCAGGATCTGTCTGACCAGGGTCTCCTCTGTTTGTTCCAGGATCTGTCTGACCAGGGTCTCCTCTGTTTGTTCCAGGATCTGACAGACCAGGGTCTCCTCTGTTTGTTCCAGGATCTGTCTGACCAGGGTCTCCTCTGTTTGTTCCAGGATCTGACAGACCAGGGTCTCCTCTGTTTGTTCCAGGATCTGTCTGACCAGGGTCTCCTCTGTTTGTTCCAGGATCTGTCTGACCAGGGTCTCCTCTGTTTGTTCCAGGATCTGTCTGACCAGGGTCTCCTCTGTTTGTTCCAGGATCTGTCTGACCAGGGTCTCCTCTGTTTGTTCCAGGATCTGTCTAACCAGGGTCTCCTCTGTTTGCTCATACAATATTGTTGCTTAGATTCTACACAGATTGGTCCATTGTTTCATATTGAAGTTTAGTAAATTAATATCCTTTTATTGAATAGATAATGTTAAGACTTGTTTTCTTTTGTTAAATAATATGATTATTCTCAAGTATATCTAGTCATAAATTTATACATGGTTATTTGTGAAGACTTGCAGAACCTCATCATTAATACTCCTTCCATTTACCCTTGTCACAAAGACTTGATATAATTATCCCAACACTATATTACAAAGGTAATCAAAAACAATTAAGTCTTATTAGCCGGAAAGACATTCAGGTAAAAGTATGAGACATTATCTGTTGTGTTTATTTTAGGATGAAATAGTATGGCATATAGGCAGTTTGGCTGTTACGTAACAAAAAGTAAATCATGCAAACTACCATCTCAGTCATAACAGGTGATAACCCATTGTTAATTTTATTGTAGATTTCATTTTGTATTGCTTCTGTGAATATTTTTATTGCTGTGTATTGCTGATACAATACTTATTTCAGTGAGTGTCTTATTCAGCTGTTCACTTTATTGTGCAGTTCCGTATATCATCCAAGCTGACTAGAAATATTTTATTCAATTCATTTTTAAGTCAAGCTTGCATTGCTTTCTGCATTTCAGGTGTTGCCAGAGTTATTAGCCCTTTTTGTCCACAGCTTTTTGCTTGAGTTCAGCATCTTACTGACAGTAGACACATTTTAATCAGACTTGTTTTCAAATAATGCCAGCTGAATGATGAGTTTTATCTTGTGTTTCAGGTGTTACATCAGACGGTTCCATCCAGTTCGTTCACACCAGACATAACCCCAATTATACTGGCCGCTCACAGGGACAATTATGAAATCATTAAAATTCTGCTGGACAGAGGATTCAGAATTCCAAAACCACATGATGTGCGGTGTAATTGTAAAAACTGTGTTACACAAAACAATGAAGACAGTCTACGACACTCAAGGTCAAGGATAAATGCATATCGTGCTCTTGCTAGTCCTTCTCTAATTGCGCTTTCAAGTAAGGACCCGATTTTAACGTCCTTTGAACTTAGTTGGGAGCTGAAACGATTGAGCAAACTTGAGAACGAGTTCAAGGTGGATTATGAAAAACTGTCCAAAAAGTGTCAGGATTTCGCAGTGGATCTTCTGGAACAGACGAGAGGCTCAAAGGAGCTGGAGATAGTGTTAAACCACGATGCTGCCTGTCCTGGGAATGACCAGGAGTTGCCAACCTCAGAGAACAAGATGAAGCTTAGTAGACTCAAATTGGCAATTAAATATAAACAGAAAAAGGTGAGTACTATCTTAATTAAATTCATTTCTAGGGATTGGTGCATAGCTAATGTAAATGCTTCTTTGTTTATATGTAGTTGTCATAATCTTGCACCAAGCACATTATTTGCATTGTAAAAGTTGTCAATGGCAGTAGGTGCTGGGCTGAAATGAAGAGATCTATGGATCTGAAGGTTTTGGGTTTGAACTTCAGTTATGGGCAAGATTGTTTCTTTTCTTTTCCAGATGCCAGTCAGTTAGTACAACCAAGGAAATATCAAGAGGATTAATGAAAGTTTAATTTGAATATTCATTTGAACATCTAAATTTTGTAAGAACTTGTATTCTTTTCATAAGAATGGTTGTTCAGGTTTTTTAGCTCACCTGAGCATAGCTCAGGGTGAGCTTTTGGGATACTTGATTGTCCGTCGGCCGTCGTCCGTCGTCCGTCAACAATTTGATGTTTACACACTAGAGGCCACAATTTTGATCCAATCTTCCTCAAACTTGGTCAGAATGTTTGTCATGATGATATCTTGAACCCTTTCAAAAATGGGTCAGGTTGGATCAAAAAGTAGGTCAATAGGTCAAATCTTAGAAAAATCTTGTTTAAACCTTAGAGGCCACAATTTTGATCCAATCTTCCTCAAACTTGGTCAGAATGTTTGTCTTGATGATATCTTGAACCCTTTTGAAAATGGGTCAGGTTGGATAAAAAAGTAGGTCAAATCTTAGAAAAATCTTGTTTACACACTGGCCGGACCGACAAGTAGGTCAATAGGTCAAATCTTAGAAAAATCTTGTTTACACACTAAAGGCCACAGTTTTGATGCAATCTTCCTCAAACTTGGTCAGATTGTTTGTCTGATGATATCGAACCTTTGAAAATGGGTGGGGCTGGAAGAAATGTAGGTCAGTAGGTCAAATCTTAGAAAAATCTTGTTTATACACTGAGGGCAACATTTTTGGTCCAATCATCCTCAAACTTTGGCAGAATGTTTGTCATGATGATATCTTTTGTGGATGGGGTCAGAAAATTCTTGAACATTGTTTCACCTCATCATCTTAATTCTAAAGCAATCTGTTTTGTACAGGCAATGAATGATACTTTTCTCAGGTGAGCGATCTAGGGCCATCTTGGCCCTCTTGTATGATTTCTGCCTGTGAAAACAGTTCCTAAATCACTATCCCTGATAAAATCACTTGGCTCCTACTGTAATATATTGAGATATATATTGCCTTTCGTGAAAAAAACTATTTTTTTTTATTTGACAAAAAAAGTTGTTACCCAGAGAATTATAAAATTTTCCCAACCATTTTGCACAATTCTGATAAATGAATTTAAAGCAACCCTTGTATACTTCTTGAATATAGAAAACATTAGAAGATCATTCAATATTTCATTTTAAATTCTGTCTCGTTGCAGTTCACTTAATTGTACCAATTTATTTTTCATGCTGAAAGTAACATTGAGACGTCTCATGCTCCTCAATAAAGCAAGCATCCAATAAATGTTATACTTGCTTTATGGACTTAGTGTTACACTTGGGTTATATATCACCTTCAGGGTTATTGGGGGAATAACCAAATCAAACATGAAATATGAAACAAAAACATTGCTCATGACACAAGTGAGTCTTCCATTTGTAAATCCTTCCAGGCAGCGTATGATTATGTCTGAATCAATTGCTTTAATGAAAATTCTTCGTGTTTTTGTTGTAAGATGCAAATATGCCATGTAATAGATGAAACTGTTTGGAAAATGTCTAAGCTGTATTCAGAAAAACAGGTCGGTAACCTCAGTGTAATCCATACACACAGATTGATATGTATCATATCTCATACTTCCTGAATAGGCCAAACATCCTAATGTCATGGCCATGGACCAAATGCTGTCTCTGCAGACACAGTCTTAACCGCACTTCATCTCAAAAAAACCTGGGCTTGATTTGGATGAAACTTCACAAGATTGATCAAAATCAAGTGTAGTTGTGCATATAGTCAGCATGTTTTGGTCAGATGAATTATAACAAGAGTTATTGGCCCTTTGTTTTTTAAATGCAATTTGTCTGCACTTCATCTCCAAAACCCCTGGCTGGCTTGAATTAGATGAAATTCACAGGATTGGTCAGTATAATTCAATTCTAGTGTGCATATCATTGACATGTGTATGTTGGATGATTTATCACAGAGTTATAGCCCTTTGTATTTTAAGCATTTTGTATATATGATGTGCATACCTTCTTGTCAGCACTTAATCTCCAAAACCCTTTATTTGATTTGGAGGAAGCTTTACAGGATTGATCAGTACCAAGTCTAATTGTGCATATCATCAGCATTTTAATTGGAATGTTTTATGCGAGTGGTGGCTCCTGTTTTGGCAACATGATATACCTACAGATTCTTGTCCACACATCTCCAAAACCCCTAACTTGAGACTTGCAATCTTTTCATGCTGTCAAATGTTGATTGTATTTGTTGAAACTTCACTGGATTGATCAGTACCAAGTCTAGTTGTTCATATCACTGGCACATCTAGTTTGGATATATCATCACAGAGTTATGGCCCTTTGTTCTTTTTAGCAACATACTATCTGTACAGATTCTTGTCTGCATGTGCTTGTTGACTTTAAAAAAAATCAGCCTTTGTAAATTATTATACAAGTAAAAGTAATAAATGAGTCAGTATGTACATGCCATTCTGGCGGCCCTCGGGAACAGACAAACAGATGTGCTACCAATAAAGCAAGGATACAAATGGCTTCAATATTATCTGATATTGAATTGATTTTTAAGATTAACTAATCCAGACATGATTAGTAAAGATCTTATGAAGGCTCTTGTCTGCACCTTGTTCTGTTCTTCATCAGGCAATGTTTCAAGCTGTCAAATGTTGGTTTTATCTATTTTCTACTGTGTCTCCATCTTTTTCAAGTTTTCTCGTCACATTCCTGATTTGTTAAATTTGATAAAGAAGAAACTCAAAAAAGAAGTTGCTGGAGTAAATGTAACATGAAAAGACCAGGATTTGGCATATACTTTGTACTCTAGTAATATGAAAACCTGAAAGGAATTTTTACTTTACTTGTTGTTCAGGCCCTTTCTTTTCATGGTTTAAGCCACTGTCGTTATCATCATCATCATCATCAGCAGCAGCAGCAGCAGCAGCATGTTTTTGTCCTTTCTCTTCTTTAATATTTTGTAGAAAAATACCTTGACAGGCTAATACTTTACATTCTTGTTACATTATGGATGAATATGAAAATGATCATCAGAAATAATTTTACCTGTCACTGATTTAAGATTGCAGGATATTTCAAATTTTTTTCAGTCATGATTTACATGTAAAATAGGAACAGAAACTTTGAAACAAAAAAAAAGGTAAAACGAATAAGCAGGAAATTAGGATGGATATTTTCCCTTGATAATGAAAATGGGGGAACATAATGCCTATTTAGGGCTGGAAAATTTGATAAATGAAAATGTCACAGATAAGGTTTTATTTCTGTAGCCTTTTTAAGTATTGATCACATCTAGCCAAATTCAGTTATTGAAATGTTGCCTAGCAACCACTTTCAATTTCATGTCTGAGATTTTCCCCTCTACTTCTTGGAAATGAAGTTGATTCTCTGTTGTCTCTTGCAGTCTGAGACTTTACAGATCTCTTGAATTCATTTCTTCTAGAAGCAGCCTTAAGTAATCCCTGTGACCAGTGTTAGGATGCTACCAGTGCTTTGCACTTACTGTAGTATAAATTTATTTATTTTTTACTTCATTTTGGAAACTAGTTTTGAAAACAAGTTTTTACAAATTATATTTATCTCTCTCTATGGGTTGGAAATCATGAAAAATCTTAATCTGAAAGGGGTTCGAACCCATGACTTTTGGATCTGCAGTCATTTACCACTAGACCACTGAACTGGTAGAGCTTTTCTTACCATCAACTTTACTTATACTTATAGCTAAGTGATAAAGACTTAATTTATTGACTTAAGTTGTACTTAACAAGTAATAATACATCAACAAGTACTAGCACATTCAGCTATTCTTATTTCCTATGTAAAAAATACAGTGGTGAGATCGGTAAAATAGACAGATTTTATTAATCATTCAGTTTCAACCAAATTGGTCTAACAAAAAGTATGACACAATTGTCTCTGAAATATAAAAAAAGCTAGAGTATCACATGATCAGTATATAGAATGAAAAAATACAAAAATATTGAATATCTATAAATAATAATATGTCATACTAGCAAAAAAGTCAACAATTGTAAATTATTCTGTATCAAAAATACCATAAAATGAGTAGATTAACCCTTTCTCTCATAGAGGACACCAGGAAAAGACCTATGCGAACAGCATAAAACCAGATCAGCCTGCGAGTAACTTGCAGGCTGATCAGGTGTTATGTTGTTCGCTACTCCTCAGTGGTCTGGTAATGAGGATTTTACAATTAAATTTGGTAAGGTTTAACTGTGGTTTTCTGCAGATCAGGCTTTATGTGGTACCTACTGAGTGCGTCAAAATGAGTCTATATGAGGGAAAGGGTTAAAATGTTTTGTCAATATAAATCTTTCGTTCGTCTTGTAAAATCATGTCACTATTGTAGCTGCGGGTCAAATCGGTTTCTAAATTTTTCTTCTTGTTGTGTTGATGGGACTTAATTATTAATTTTAGAATGTTTATTCTGTTTCAAGATCCTCTAAATCATGTGTCTTGAGGCAATCTCTATTGCCTGGTATGGTTGTAAATCTCAATCTGACTTGTGGTGGAGGTATCCAGGGCTTGGATTTCTCTATTTCAGGATGTCTAACTTATTTGTAAATGTCATTGTTTCTATTTCAGTGAACGTATTATTAAGAACTTTTTTGGAATGGTGTAGAAGGTTATGATTTGTCTAACAGCTGACATATGAATCTTTTTATCTTATGGGAATGTTGGGCCAGGTAATGCCTCTTAACCCTTTCCCTCATATAGACGCATTTTGACGCACTCAGTAGGTACCACATAAAGCCTGATCTGCAGAAAACCACACTTAAACCTTACCAAATTTAATTACAAAATCCTCATTTCCAGACCACTGAGGAGCAGCGAACAGCATAAAACCTGATCAGCCTGCGAGTTACTCGTAGGCTGATCTGGTTTTATGCTGTTCGCATAGGTCTTTTCATGGTTTCCTCTATGAGGGAAAGGGTTAAGATCTGCCATCGGTCCAGACATAACACTGTCCTACGTGGTCTGTGATTTCTTGGCAGTATTCCGGTACTATGGTGAATGGATAGGCAGTATTTTACTGTATTAGATTAAGTCCTAGTGGAAAAGTCTATATACAGTTCCTTTGTTCATAGTCTGGTATTGAATTGTTATCCTTGTGAGTTGTCACGAGGACCTTGACCTCAATGTCAGTTACGATGTATGCAGGTAGGGTAAAATGACAGGAAACCTTATTCCTTGAATATAATGTTATATCTGCTAAATGTCCATATGGTCTCTCTCTTATCGTATTTTTCAATTGTCCTTCATATGGATACCACTTTTTTTACCTGTTTGTTTCTTTGTTGGGTTTAACGTCCCACTGATGATATTTAAGTCATCTGGAGACGATGTCTACTTGAGACAGATGTGATGCCATACTGCAGTATCAAGCCATAGACATGTGGTATGATACCACACACATTTTCATGACCCACGACCTCCAACTCCAGAGGGTTACACTGTTAACTACTCGGCCACAAGGGACATTTTTTTACACGTAATTGTATGAATTACGCAGTACATTGAACAATTAGATGATACTTTAGTTAGGGAGTGTTAGGTATCACTATTTTCCAGGTTAGAGGTGGACATGCTATATTGTATTATGTACATGTATCACATCCTTTTATTAGTTTAGTTCTCTTATCCCGCCTGTTCTTACTAACCATTCCTTGATAGTTTTGGCTTTTCTGTATGTTGTAGTGATATTTTGAGTTTTGTACCGAAATTTTGGTTCTATTTGTAAACTATGGTTATGTTTAGTCAAAACCTGCTGATTAGTTTAAAATATCTGGGATGTACTTCACTGTATATGGAACAATATTCTTTTCTGGTTCCTTTTCCTATTGTTTTAAAAGTTTCTTTCAGTTAAGTTTGGAGGCTTTTTAAATAGCTTTGGACAGAATTTGTTTCTGATATTCACGGGCTACCAGTTTTGTATATACTTCTTTAGCAGATTTCTGTGCTGCATATTTGTTTGATGCAAACAGCTTGGCTGTATGGTATACTCCTCTTTACAGTCCAGTCATTATGGAACATGAAAGCATTTATGTCATTAAAACATTTGATACTGGATTTTCAGAACAATCAAACAAAAATCTTGGATTATTTTTAAGTTCAGGCAACATTCTGACCTATTCCCATGTAAACAGAAATTGAAATTTCACCAACATCCTACAGGGATTTGAAGAATTTAATTTACATATTTTTGTCAATCAAAGCAATTAAATCTGCAGAGATTAAAACACCTAAAGTCTCCAGCAATATTGCAATGATTCATTTGCAGTAATTCTTTGTATTGATTTATTTTTTTTTAACAATTTTGTTCATGATGTTTTTACATTCCAAAAGTAATGAAACAGATCAAGAACATTTGAAATATCTGTCCTCACTGATTCCGCGTCATCAGTGATACAGCAGTATTTAGTTTGGTGTAGTTTTCACAAACTGCAGTACCTACATCATGCAACCACAATAATTCAAAACTTATTAAAAACAGCAAACTATAATTATCTTTTAAAACATAGTTTACATTAGAATACAGTTGTTTTCAGACTTGCTTACTTTATTTTTCCCACCAACATAAATCAATTACTGCGATAATTGAGTCATTGAAAGAGACAAAGTGAAGCAGTCCTAGATGGTGAACAGTGATGATGGATGTAACTAAGATTTCTTTAAGGTAATCCATCCATCATTTCATTATAATCATGGTCCTTCAGATGCTTAAAGACTTCAGTGCAGATGATAGCATCCAGTATCTTGGAGTTATAAGCTCCATTGCTCTAAGTTTAAAAAAAAGGCTTGCATTTTCTATAAAATTCCCATGATCACTTGATGGACCATGACCACAATTGAATGATTGATGGATTACTCTAAGGCAGACTCTTTGAATATTTAGGATGGGTTTTCTTTGATCTATATCTTTTCATAAAGGTTTATGATACAATGATTGCAAATATTGTCATTTCATTAATAACTTTCATCTGAGAGACCATATCCTGTGTTCTAGAAAATTGTTAAGTATGATCTCAGGCTCAAAGGACTATGTTCACTAAGTGGTAAAAATGGCCTAAGCTCAGAACTTAATGATTTTTGGACAAATAAGAAACAACACTGATATTAAAAATGATGATTTCATTCACATAAAACATTCTTCTGTCACCATGGCAACAAGGGTTGTAGTACCATATACATGGTCAGATTAGGCGCAGCTACGTATAAGGTGCATCTTGATTATACTGGATTCAGCTTGTCTGTCTGGCCGTCCGGCCGCCCTCCCTCAAATGATGCTCCGGGCTAAGGAAATTGGGTTAGGGTTAGTTTTAAGGGGTTTCGGGAGTACAATTGGCACTTGTGGGCTAATTTGTTGCTTGATGGGTGCAAATTATGGGGTGCAAAAGGGGCCAAAGATCAAAGGAAAAATCCCACAACGTCACTTCAGTGAGAACGTCCGTCCGTCCATCCATCTGTCTGTCGGTTTCTTTGTCCGGGCCATAACTCAAAAAGTATAAAAGGCATCAAGATGAAACTTCATAAGTGGATAGATCTCATTGAGGAGGAGTGCAGTGACAAAGAACCATAACTCTCTTTTGCGTAATTTTGGAGTTATTGCCCTTTGTAAATTTTCATACTTAATTTTTGTCCGGGCCGTAACTCAAAAAGTATAAAAGATATCAAGATGAAACTTCATATGTAGATAGATCTCATTGAGGGGGTCAGGGTCCTGTGGTCTCACGTAGTCATTATGACTGAAATACTGTAGGTTGAGCAGTACATTTACAACATGTTTTGCGTACATCTTGTGTTCTAGTTATACTTGTTTATTTTAGCTATTGATAAAGTTTATAATGTCTTTAAAAAAGATTCATATGAGTGTTGCACTTAACCCTTTCCCTCATATAGACTCATTTTGACGCACTAAATAGGTACCACATAAAGCCTGATCTGCAGAAAACCACAGTTAAACCTTACCAATTTAATAAAGTCCCCATTTCCAGACCACTGAGGAGCAGTGAACAGCATAAAACCTGATCAGCCTCTGAGTTACTCGCAGGCTGATCTGGTTTTAAGTTGTTCGCATAGGTCTTTTCATGGTTTCCTCTATGAGGGAAACGGTTAATCTACCACCAGAGTGATAGACCCAACTACTCAATCTAAAACAAAATACCAATACACAACAGGTTCCTTCAGAATGTTACAGACTTGACACAAAAAGGTTAACATGGATCTACACTAATTATTCAGAAGAGAAAGTGTGTAATATTCAGCTTGCATACATGTATGCACATTTCAACCTTCAAAAGATATTTAAAGGGATCTTTTCTACTAGTTTTATACTATCAATGAAGTAAAAAGAGTAAATCTACTGGGGTATACAACATTTTTCTTTGTTAATTCCACTATTTTGGTCAGGTACAGATAGTGTCTTTTATCATTCCAGGCGGGAAGTAGAAGTTTAGTGTTTATTTTCACATTGTTCTTAGAGTTTTAAACTATTTTCTTTTGGAAATAATCAGATGAGTGAGAGGTGAGTTTGTTTCGGGTGTTTCTATTTCTATGAATTAAAGATACCTTAACGTTTAAGACATGGTGTAATGTCATCATCAATGATTCAAATAAACCGCCATGTAAACTATGAGAATCAATGTTATCTACCCAACTATTGTAAATACATGTACACATCTAAAAAAAGATTCAAGTACACAATGAACAGATGTATACACACATAATGTTTGAAAAATGTGCAATGCTTTCATGAAGCTATTAAAATAAATATCTTGAATCATTTATCCATGGTACGTAACGCTTCTTTTCAGTATTTAAATATAAAAAAGAATTAAATTATGAGAATCATACTTATGTAAATATTTATAAGAAAGGATGTAAGTCATGGAAAATAATTTGGTTAAATATCAACAAGGCAATCGGCAAAATACTTTAGTATCCGTGTACTTTGATCATTTGATAAAACGGTGTATAGTCAAAAATATCCTTTGCTGTTTCGACCGTTTTGTCATCGATTACCATGTTTTTATGATCTTACATAAGTTTAATATGTCGAAATTTTCAGAGAAACATTTAAAATACAATAATAAAAGATGAGCGAAAATGAAATTGTTAAAGTATATCTATACATACAGTATCATCTTTTTTATAAACCGGTGAAGATATAAGGCATAGAGCTGTTACACGTCTCTGATCATATTTTGTTGAAATTCATATTGGCCGCATGTTTCGACAGACAAGAAATTTTTACAGAATAAAGATTTATCATTTAGGTATATATATGGAAAGTGTCTTGTTTGTTGAAGCATGCAGCCACATTGAATTTATCGTATCAAAAGATGACATCAGCTAACATTTCGTACAAAACACTTGTAAATTACGGTTCAATGGATTTCAACAGGTATTTTCAAGCAAATATTTTGTTCAACCTGACAAATGATATATACTGATTATATCCGTCTTCAGTGATTTAAGGTTTGTTGTGTATGTTAAAGATTGAAAAAGACTTCTGAAATGCATTTTAATTTTCCGGAAAAGTTTAGGCCATTTTTACCACTTAGTGAACATAGTCCTTGGAGTATCAAACTCAAATCTTTACTGAAACTAATGGTTATAGATTCTGAGTATGAATATCATACATTAGTACCATTTTTATTTCAAGAACACTGGCAAGGACATTAGTATCTTTGTTATACTTCCAAAATACAGTACAATTTTGACATTTTCAAAACACTTTGCATCCCTTTAGAGGTACATTTCCAGCCCTACACAACCTGTTTCCAATGAGTTTCAGTAAGTTTCACTGTCTGGAGTTCCTTCCCCTTCACTTTGTTATGCAGTAATCTTGAGTAGCACAGGGAACCAGACAATGAAACACATAGGAATTATATGTGTGTGCAATTTGCCTCAGGTGTGTGCTACATGTTTTACTCTACAGAAACAAAAGGAGACTGGGAAAATTATAAGCTTCAGCCCTTTACCTCATATAGACATGCTATATAACATGATTATAGACTTGTTACAACACATGGCAAACAGAGCATACCCAGCCTCCTGGGTTTGTTTATACAATATTGTAGCTTGAATTTATACAATCTGCACAGCAAAGAACTTTTTTGTTTTAAATACCATTTAAAGTTCCAGTAAATTAATACACATCAAGTCTTAAGTGAGTACATGAATATTCAAGAGGTTCTGGGTTCAGAGTTTCGAGCCTTGCAGTTATCCAAGCATTTCTTGTGTTCCCATCAGCCCTTGCAGTTATCCAAGCATTTCTTGTGTCCCCTGTCAGCCCTTGCAATTATCCAATCATTTCATGTGTCCCCCATCAGCTCTGGCAATTATTGCTGTTTTACTGTACATTGAAGCGCTATCGTGTCTTCATGGAGTATAAATAAGTGAACATCCTCATCATGAGTCTCAAGTCCACTCCTCTCTTGTTGTTTTGACTATATCCGAAAATCCCGGATTACTTAACTGATTAACAGGGTGGTCCACTTATCAAGATATATGAACACCATTAGTTGAAACTGTTCCATTAACAAATCAAGCAGACATATCTACGATAATAGGGCATATTCATCCTTCCAATATTGCTTAAATCTGACCCACTTTGATGCAGATTGACAACAAGTTTGACCAGCTAATAGTGTTATGCCTTAGAGAGTTGGTCTTGTTAGTTACAGCCTTGTTGTGTTTTCCTAGGGAAATGACAACAGAAACTGTTCACCTCCAGGACAGAAGAAATCAATAGTTTCCTGAGCAATGATTATCAGACAATCTTTAATGTGATAAGTGATTCCTTGATGTACAGTGCTTCATATACATTGTGTAATATAATGGACAACCACATCATGTGTAGGATACCTAGAATACTGTTTAATATAACTTGACAACCTAGCCACCTCATTATCAAAACCATTTGTCTGCTGTCAAAAGTCAATGAAAATTATACTATGTAGTTTTCAAGAATTGCTCTCAGCTTATAAAGTTTTACCTTGACCTTTTGTGACCTAAATAATTATGGGCTTAACCATTTGACAGGCATATGATATATTTATATTCAAACGGGATCTTAAAGATGAGTTAGAAGGGTTAAAAGGGGTGAAAATACTTGAAAGGTAAGTAGGTCTGGGGAATATTCACAAATATTTTTGGAAATTTTGTTGCTTTGCAGATATGGTCATGCATTTACAGGCCCGGATCCAGGGGGGGGGGGCCTTGGCCCCCCCAGCTGCCCTGGTCATACATTTTTCTAGGCTATAAAATCCCTTGATTACATCATAGTAGTGCTGTAGAGGAAATCCCCATCGTGGGCCCCCATACTGAACCACCCGCATAACCACCTGACCAGCCAGACTCCTATTGTCTTATGGCCCCCTGCTGTTAGTGTGTAGATAATCCAAATCTGCAGTCATCCATGACTGCGTGATAAGCATGTGTTTAGGGTACTGCGGACACGTTCACTGATTGAGAGAAATTTACACGTCGTCTGCCGAGCAATCTAACAATTGGGAAAAATAGGTAATTTATCAAAAATTTGTATCGGTTACAACTATAAACTATTGTAGACAAATGCAGTTAAGAAATAGCATAAAAATAGTTACGCATAAAATAAGCCGCAAAAAACAGAAACTAAGCTGGACATTAAAGTAAAAAAAAAAAAAAATATATATATATATATATATATATATATATATATATATATATATATATATATATATATATTGACTAAATCTACTCAATGAAATTTTAATTCACTTTTCTCTACATGTATAAAGTTGATTTGTTTTTTTTAGCTCACCTGAGCACAACGTGCTCATGGTGAGCTATTGTGATCGCCTTTTGTCCGTCTTCCGTCGTCCGTCGTCCGTGCGTGCGTGCGTGCGTGCGTCCGTCGTCAACAATTTGCTTTAAACAACATCTCCTCATGAACTGCTGAAGGGATTTTGACCAAACTTCACAGGAATCATCCTTATGATGCCCTCTATCAAAGTTGTACAAATTATTCAGATTGGTTAAAAAAGTAGGTCACAGGAGCTAAAAATAGATTTTAAAAATGCAAACTTTGAAAATCTTCTTCTGCAAAACTGCAAGGCCTAGAGCTTAGATATTTGGTATGTAGCATCATCTTATGGGCCATTACCAAGATTGTACAAATCATAGCCCTACGGTGATAAATGACCCCGCACCAGGGGTCACTTGTTTTACATAGAGTTATATAGGAAAATCTTTAAAAATCTTCTTCTATGAATCCATTAGGCCTAGAGCTTAGATATTTGGTATGTAGCATCATCTAATGGTTCATTACCAAGATTGTTCAAATCATAGCCCTATGGTGATAAATGACCCCGCACCATGGGTCACTTGTTTTACATAGAGTTATATAGGAAAATGTTTAAAAATCTTCTTCTATGAATCCATTAGGCCTAGAGATTAGATATTTGGTATGAAGCATCATCTTATGGTTCATTACCAAGATTGTACAAATCATGACCCTATGGTGATAAATGCCCCCGCACCAGGGGTCACTTGTTTAACATAGATTTATATAGGAAAAACTTTAAAAATCTTCTTCTATGAATCCATTAGGCCTAGAGCTTAGATATTTGGTATGTAGCATCATCTAATGGTTCATTACCAAGATTGTTCAAATCATAGCCCTATGGTGATAAATGCCCCCGCACCATAGGGGTCACTTGTTTAACATAGATTTATATAGGAAAAACTTTAAAAATCTTCTTCTATGAATCCATAAGGCCTAGAGATTAGATATTTGGTATGTAGCATCATCTTATGGTTCATTACCAAGATTGTACAAATCATAGCCCTACGGTGATAAATGCCCCCGCACCAGGGGTCACTTGTTTTACATAGAGTTATATAGGAAAATGTTTAAAAATCTTCTTCTATGAATCCATAAGGCCTAGAGATTAGATATTTGGTATGAAGCATCATCTTATGGTTTATTACCAAGATTGTACAAATCATGACCCTACGGTGATAAATGCCCCCGCACCAGGGGTCACTTGTTTTACATAGAGTTATATAGGAAAATTTAAAAATCTTCTTCTATGAATCCATTAGGCCTAGAGCTTAGATATTTGGTATGTAGCATCATCTTATGGGCCATTACCAAGATTGTACAAATCATAGCCCTATGATGATAAATGACCCCGCATCAGGGGTCACTTGTTTTACATAGAGTTATATAGGAAAATCTTTAAAAATCTTCTTCTATGAATCCATTAGGCCTAGAGCTTAGATATTTGGTATGTAGCATCATCTTATGGCATTACCAAGATTGTACAAATCATAGCCCTATGGTGATAAATGACCCCGCACCAGGGGTCACTTGTTTTACAGAGTTATATAGGAAAATCTTAAAAAATCTTCTTCTATGAATCCATAAGGCATAGAGATTAGATATTTGGTATGAAGCATCATCTTATGGGTTATTACCAAGAAAATCATACCCTATGGTGATAAATGCCCCGCACCAGGGGTCACTTGTTTACAGAGTTATATAGGAAAATCTTTAAAAATCTTCTTCTATGAATCCATTAGGCCTAGAGCTTAGATATTTGGTATGTAGCATCATCTAATGGTTCATTATCAAGATTTTCAAAATGGTGGCCCTTTGGAGATAAATGACCCCGCACTAAGTCTTCTCCTCTGAAACCATAAGGCCCAGTGCTTATATATTTGGTGTGTAGTATTGTCAGGGCTAAAATGTTTAAGATTGAGTTATATCAGAATTCTTGTCTGTTTAAAAACCTTGTAATCAGTTGTAGCAATGGTACTCAGGTGAGCGATCCAGGGCCATCATGGCCCTCTTGTTTTGTTTTTAGCTCACATGAGCACAACGTGCTCAATGTGAGCTTTTCTGATCGCCTTTTGTCCGGCGTCCATCGTCCGTGCGTGCGTGCGTCCGTGCGTCCATGCGTCCGGCGTCAACAATTGCTTCAAACAACATCTCCTCCTAAACGGCTTGGCCAATTTGAAAAATATTTTGCAGGAATGTTCCTTGGATGAAGCTCTACTAAAGTTGTATAAATGGTTCTGGTCCATTGCATAATTAGGTCACAGGAGCTAAAAATAGATTTTAAAAATGCAAACTTTGAAAATCTTCTTCTGCAAAACTGCAAGGTCTAGAGCTTAGATATTTGGTATGTAGCATCATCTTATGGGCCACTACCAAGATTGTACAAATCATAGCCCTATGATGATAAATGACCCCGCACCAGGGGTCACTTGTTTTACATAGAGTTATATAGAAAAATCTTAAAAAATCTTCTTCTATGAATCCATAAGGCCTAGAGCTTAGATATTTGGTATGTAGCATCATCTTATAGGCCACTACCAAGATTGTACAAATCATAGCCCTATGGTGATAAATGACCCCGCACCAGGGGTCACTTGTTTTACATAGAGTTATATAGGAAAATCTTAAAAAATCTTCTTCCATGAATGCATAAGGCCTAGAGCTTAGATATTTGGTATGAAGCATCATCTTATGGGCCACTACCAAGATTGTATAAATCATAGCCCTATGGTGATAAATGACCCCGCACCAGGGGTCACTTGTTTTACATAGAGTTATATAGGAAAATCTTAAAAAATCTTCTTCTATGAATCCATAAGGCCTAGAGCTTAGATATTTGGTATGTAGCATCATCTTATGGGCCACTACCAAGATTGTACAAATCATAGCCCAATGGTGATAAATGACCCCACACCAGGGGTCACTTGTTTTACATAGAGTTAAATAGGAAAATCTTAAAAAATCTTCTTCTATGAATCAATAAGGCCTAGAGCTAAGATTTTTGGTATGTAGTAGCATCTAATGGTTCATTACAAAGATTTTCAAAGTCTTGGCCCTACGGTGATAAATGACCCTGCGCCCAAGTCTTCTCTGAAACCATATGACCCATTGCTTAGATATTTGGTGTGTAGTATTGTCAGGGGTAAAATGTTTTAGATTAAGTTATATCAGAATCCTTGTCTGTTTAAAAACCTTGACATCAGTTGAAGCAATGGTACTCAGGTGAGCGATTCAGGGCCATCATGGCCCTCTTGTTGTTTTTTTTTGTTAGTATTCTGCAGAGTAGATGTATATTTATCAATAGCCATGCACATTAAATGGGATGTGTTTCTAAATGTTATCAGCTTTACTATTTTTTCATAACTTTTTAACTATTATTTTATGAAACTAACTCCTAAATATTTATCCTGAAATGAATAAATACAAACAGTGGGCCGATACATCATTCACTTTTTAAGACTTACGAAGGCAATAATCTACATATGCGCGTATGTGTATTCATGGTGTCTTAATATAGACACCCTGGTGTATTTTAAATTAATCTAAAAAAAATGAATAAGAAATGAAAGAATTTGAAAATTCCAATCTGCCATATTTTAGGATAATCCATATTTTGGGACAACGTATATGTAGATTATACATGATCACTAATTCAAATTAAATCCAGGTAACCAGTCATTAAGCAATGTTACTGATAAGTTGATGAATACGAAATACTAATGCACAGAAAACACAATATATGTGCGATATAAAACGGATATTAAAGATTTTATATTGACTATCAACATTTTTTATTACTGAAAATTGTTTGTTTTGTCACTGATTTAACATTTAGGAAAAAATATGCAAAAATTCAACACATAGAAGGGGCCCAAAACCTTCTGCAACTGTCCGACCCTAAACGTGCACCTGATTTTTTTTTGATTTTTTTTTATCTGGTGAAATCTGTGTGTGAAGGTTGCTTCCAGATCGACAATTAGACAGTCAAGATTACCAAGTTCGAACCTAATACAGCATATACCCGGTATTCCCTTCCACATATTTGACAAAATATGTTTAAAGTGATTTTTTTCCTCAGACTTAAACAAAACTGTCTTTTACACTGTTGAGTCTAAAACTGAAGATTATTCAAAGCATTCACTAATTGATAGTGTACACAAGTCACTTTTTTTTTTGGGGGGGGGGGTCCAAAAAACACTTATTAATTTTTCATGCCAGTTTGCGGTTGAAAATGCATGAGAAACCCATATATTTTTACCCTATCTCCCAATAGCGGAGTAAATACCCTTTCAGCAATATCGGTGTCCCAGTTTTTTTTTTAATAAAACTGTAGTCAAATACTATTGCACAGTAGTTATTCAATTACATGGCTTTGCAAAGGTAAACTATAAAATTATATCTCTCTAGGCTCAGTCCCACTTGACCTTTTTTGCCCCGGGGATGTACTCCCAATGGAAAATGATGAGCCTCACAGGTTCCCCTGTGTCCCGCGGAAGCTTCGAAAGCGTCGCGAGCCATGTGGAGTCATTGGGAGAACTTCATTGCTTGCATTTAAAATTTTCCCTATATGTTCTTAAAGTTTTATCGCGGAAAACAGGCCGGGGGAACATACACATAGCTTCCCAGAAGCTCCTGGGAAGCAGTCACGGAGTTTCCGCGAAATATTTTTTTCCTCCGAGGAATCCCTTAGGCTTCGGTGATGTCTCAAAGGTTCGATGACCTTTCTGTGACACACTCTAGATCTTGTAATAGAATCTCAGAATAATAGCAAAAAAAAATTTGACAAGCGCACTCTAAAATGTGTTGCTTTTTTGGTCAACCTTAGACTAAGGGTAGACTTTTGGGGGTCAAAAATACCATGGGACATTGCAAGGGGTATCCTCATTAACCCCCAAAAGTCCACCCTTGGTTTTATCTCTTAATTCCGTCACCAAATCACCTCGTAATCTCCATAATCTCCCCCGAGGCACCTAGGATGGTTCATACATCCCCTAATCTGCGGGATATTCCCCCCGATGATGTTTCAAATTTGGTGAAGCTCCGGGGCATCTTCCCCGATCATTGGATAAATTTCCCGAGCATCGGGAGCCATCCCCGATATTACAAGGCAATTTGTACCATAGCCGAAACATCAGTGAACGTTTCAAAGGACCAATCCCGAAGATTCTCATGGGACTTCTCCGTCTTTTTAGCTCAAACTTTTGATGCCATCGGGAGAAAATTTGTTTATTTCCACATCGCCCAATGAATTTTCTCCGGTGGGACCTAGGCATTAGATATATGGTGTTCAAGTTAAAAAAAAAAACTTCACTTCACTTTTATCCCCAGATACCCTTCAGAATGCATTTCCATAACACTAAAGACATTTTTTTTCGGGGGAGCATGCCCCTGGACCCCCCAAGCACTTACATCACATTCTGATTTTGGCCCCCCCAGTGGAAAAATTCTGGATCCGGGCCTGCATTTATTTGTATTTTTCTTTTGCATCATGCTGGTGTCAATGAAAATCAAGTGTTGTATAAAGCAGAAGTACTGTTCTACTACGAAGTATTTCATAGTCCAAGAACTACAGTTGACCTTTTTTTTTCAGTTTTTTTGGACCATGGTTAGAGACCATGGAAAATAGTATGGTCAGTTTCTCTGTGACCATGGTTTTTGACTATTGTCCAATTCCTATGACAATGATATATCATGGTAATTCATGGTAATTTAGTCATTTTCACTTTGGATAGCATGGAAGCTGCTTCTCCTGTGCATTTTTCATTGACTTTAGTTTTGGTTTCTTGTGATCAGGATTGAGGGTAATGACCTCTTGCTCTTCAAAACATTGTCTCTGCCTTATGCCATGTCAAACATGCGTGAATTAAATTGTATCATGATTATCAACCACATGAATATTGGAAGAACATAAATTTGACATGATTTCATCAAATGTTGTAAAAACAAGCCCAATATCAAGTTCTAATTTATCATTTTCATCACTGCTGCATTGATTTTCTCCAAGATCTGCTTTTGATAAGGTGATCATTAGTTTTCCTCTCAGCAAATTTCATATAGAAAGATTTATTGTGTTTTTCAATTTTAATTTGATCATTCTTTTATTTATTTTTCTTGGCTATTCCTACAAAAGTTTGGTTGGCCCATTATGAATATTTGCAATTGCTCAGTGAGAATTTGTATTTGCAGTATTCAAATGCTGTATTACACAATGCCTCCCCTCAACGTTGTAGAGAAAAATCCGGCCGCCTAGCTTTCAAGGTACCATACATGCCTTATGTTTAAAGGCATTTTGAAAACATGAAAATATAGATTTAACCTTTAACCCTTGAATGAGTCAGTATCTAAAACAATGTATGTAATTAAAATTCATGAAAAATTAACACTTTAATGCAAATGGATAAGGGGGTATTTTAATCAAAGGTTTGTTTTGCAACCTTAGTTGAATTATAAGGAAAAATGACAATGAGGAAGACAGGGATGGTGGTTTTACAGTAGGTTTTTGGTACAGTACCTCATGAATATTCATGTACAAAATTTTGACTAGATGAATATTAATTTACTTAACTTTTAATAGTACATTAAACAATGGAGACAGAGCTACAATATTGTATGAGCATGAAACAGTGGGGACTCTGATAAGACAGCTCCCACAGGACAGAGTGGTCTGATTTGGGTATGCTCTGTTTGCCAATGTGTCAAAATGAATCTATTTGAAGTAAATTGTAATTAACCAATCTCATTAAAATTAGCTCTTTATTTTCGCTCCAATACTCTAATGCTTCGATACTTTATGCTACTAAGGTTGTTTCAGATTAGGATATACTTCTAATGAGATTGAGGCGTAACAATAATGAGCTGCATGTATTTGATTAGATTTAATTGGATAGAAGGTGGTTTGTTGTGCATAAATAAAGTCCAATAATTGTCTTATAATTATTTAAATGTCTTGTCTGTTATTCTTGGAAAAAAGTACAGTTGCATATTTGATATATAAGTAAATGAGCTGGCTGAATAAAACTGAAGTGGCTTTTATTCAGGTCTTATAAGTCTGAAAAATACATATTTATAAGATATTATAGGTAACTGCCAATTCTGTAAGAAATGTACTTGGAAATATTTAAGATTTGCCAAGAATTATTCATCAGTTCCCCATTATTTTTGCTTTTTGTAATCTATTTCCTTACTTAACAAGATGGAAACAACAATAGTTACACTGCCATCAATTGAGATTTAAATATGTAGGGAAAAGTTAATGCAAAAAATGCACAATGTTTGCTAATAAAAATTAAACTTGATGACTATATAATTAAAATGTACTACACAATGATAATCTTTCGAAAAGTTTTCATTGTAAATATGATTACTGCTTGGTTTCAGCTTTATTCTGTATTATAATGAATTAGCCATTTACCTCCTGTAGACTCATTTTGTTGCATTAATTGGCAAACAGAGAAGACCTAGATCAAACTGCTCCTTTCAGGGTCTTTTCTGTTTGCTCATGAATACAATATTTTGTCTCAGATTCTACACAGGCTGCATTCTATTGTTTCATTTACCATTTTTAAAATTCAGTCAATTAATATTCATCAAGTCTTAAATTTGCATAATTATTATGAATATTCATGAGGTAAAGGGCTAAAAAAAAACAATGATACTTCTTATTTATACTTAACAATTTTTTGTGTATTTAAATATCTATGTAGGACATCCCCATCAACTATCTGCAAAACTACAATCTCCAGATATTAAGAGATGTTGTTAATTGAAAAGTTCCCTGTTTTCATTAGTGGTAACCTCAATCTCATTTGTGGGACAATTACTGACCTCTGTAATTCTATTTAAGGGAATATTTGCAAGATTGCCTCGAAAGGACCCTATTGTTAGGATCACAGCAATCTTCATGATGAAATGTTGTCACTTAGGGCCATTTATTTGTGTGTGAATACTGTCGTCATTGGCAAGCTAACCTGGAGTTGAATGAAGGACTAGGGGTGTTAATTTGAAGTGAGAGCAACAGAATCTAACTGCAGTAATGATGGATTCTGTCATTCAAATCACCGCCGTAGATAACAAGATCTGGGTCAGCTATCCGCCTCTGCTTCCTGTGTTCTTGTTTACTTTTTCACTGCAGTAAACTGGCGCGGCAGAAAATCAATCCTTCTAAGACTGCAGTTAGGATATTGTGGCTCTGCGGAAACATTTATTTTTATATATATATATATGCTAATATAATAGTGGCAGATAATTAAAAATCTACATAATAAGACCAAGTTCATTATCATATGGTTAGAATCATTGATTTAAATTTTCCTTGAATTTGTATGAAATGTATTTTTCAAACATTCATAGTGATGCATTTTTACTTTGATTGGGAAAGAATTTCTTACATCTTGTACTGCTCCCAATCAGCAGTTCTTGAGTTGGACCAGTACTTTGTGCTTAAGGGTCTTTTGAAACTCCTCTGTATTTGGATTTGAAACCTGTGTCCTACAACAGAACTGTGATACTCTTGCATGGTTGTCATAGGCTGAAATGTAACTAAACAGTTTAACCCTTTTGGTTATGAATATTCATGTTTACATTTATGACTTAATTAACTGGTCCCTGTGGCTGAGTGGTTAGAGCATCCGTCCTGCAATTGGGAGGATATTGGTTCGATTCCCAGCCACAACATACAAAAGTCATAAAAATATGGGACTGGTATAGCTCCCTTGCTTGGTGCTCAGCTTATAAGGGTAGTTGCTGGACTGGTCCTCTGGTGTCAGGATAATGAGACTGGGTGTATCATGTCACATGTCTACGGCGTGATACTGCAGTGTGGCAGCACTATATTTGTCTCAAGTAGACATCATCAACAAATGACTGGAAAACCCAACAAACAAACTTAACATTATTCAGTATATGAAAGAATTAATTTTTCATTTTAGAAGTCCTGTTCTTTTTCACATTGGGATCATTCGTTATTCCAAAAATTAATCAGGTTTCATACAGTTATAGGCAGTTTAATATCTCTGAGCAAATTTCTGAAAAATGAGAGGCATAAATTATTTTATGTACAGCAAATGGTTTTTAGGAGAGGAGTCAGTTCAGGTTTATAGATTCATTTCATCATTGAGTGGCATAATACCATGACAGACATAATTATTTTGTTGCAATATATACCTCTTGTTACTCAGAAACCTTGAAATCTGTACTGCTTTTTCACTGGTCTCAATTAGTGTAGGAGATTGGAAAGGGGGTGAGATTTGCCCTCGTCAATGCATCCAACTTTCTATCACAATATATTCTGCAGTTCATATCTCTAAATCTATAGGAGTCACAGTCTTAAATATTCAACAACATGGAGAGATGTACACCTATTTTTTTATTTATTTTTTTTTTTCAAATTCATATAGTTATGGCCCCTGACTTACTGATAGCCCCTGATTTAGTGGAAGTGAGACAAAGTGGGAATATCTATATCAAGTGGGCACATTTCTAGCTGAGGATTGAAGTATAGTACCATATCTATAGATATTTCTTTATTTCATAGTAGATCATGTATAACTCCAGTAAATTCTGTCATTACCTGTTTCTTTGTAAAACACTGTGACAGCCATTTACCTGAACCTACTAAACTCTGTCTTCTTAGCTATCATTATAATCTCACACATGGCAGCTATTTTATCAGCAGAGATGAGTTTCATCATTATATTATAAGAAAAAAGTATTTCTTTTTCAAACTGAACAAATGAAGCTTTCAAGGGCATCCAGGAGAGCTGGCAACAAAATCCCTTTGTTGTAATCCGTTTGTTAAATACGAATACTGTCTTGTATTGTATTGCAGATTGTACTTGGGGGTACATTTAAACGTTAACCATAACAGTTTCCGCTATATTTAATTAAATGAAAAACACATACAAACCAACACAGAAAATTCAATTAAAATGTTTGATTGATCTCAAAGTCATTGATTATTCAACAGACCAAAGGCAGTTTAATATTCATTAATTGGGGATTGTTTGCTTTAACAGTATATTCTGAACAATACAATCAAACATTTGATTTATCTCAGTTCAGCTGTACTGTAGACGGCTTTTTGTAGAACATTGAAAGCACCTCCATATTAAGTAGTCTCTCATATGCTTATTTACATATTTCATGTTCATTATTCTGATATTTTACACCTAGCTGTAGATGGTCTGGCAGCATACACTTGAGTTGTTCCCCCCCTCTTCAAACTCTTTCACCTACAGTTTTGAGTAATATATCCTCTAGACTAAATAGTGGAAAATCTCAATATATAGTGTGTCAGATTATTAATTTTGAGATTAAAGAAAATCTCAATATATAGTGGAATTAAGGTCATTTGTCTTCATCAAGTACTCCATAATGAGAAAATTTAATTGCCCAAAATAAACCAATATCTCAAGTGACAAAATTGACAGACAACTTGTTGATGGGATGTTAAAATCCAGGAGACATTTAAGAAGGAAAGAATAATCCATTAATTAGTAATAAGAACATGCCATTAAGTGACTTTCATTGAAGAATAGAGACAAATTACCAGGAAGTTTCTTAATAAGATTTAATTACTGTTTGTAGACTATGAATAATTGAGTAAACCAAATAGAAACTTGTAAAAATATTTACAGAATGAAAAATTGATAAATCTCAGCTGTTTTTCACACCAGTTATCTAAAGATAATTAATATTTAGGTGGCTGAAGAACAATTAAGAAAGGAAAATAGACAGTGTAACCTAATAAGAGTCACATTATATTTGGAAGAAGATAAATAGTGTTGTTAGCAGGGAAGTTTTCCACTGGTTTTAAACATTTTTGTGCCCACTCTGCCCAAATGCTGAAATTGCATATTGATTCTGTCTGTACAATACCTTGTGTCACATTTATCTCTTTCACTTATTTTATCCAGGCATTAACAGTAACAGGAAGGTTCACCAGCATACGAGTTTCTGCATCTTGGGTTTCATTTCAAAATTTACATACTTATGATAGAGTTATAGTCCCTGACCTTGTGAAAATGGCCTTTAATGAAGGCATTCATGTCCAGTGGACACATTCCTAGCTTTTATCAGTTTTTTAGCTCATGTGCTTAGGATGAGGTAATTAGAAGCGATGAATGTCCCATGTCCGTCAGTCATCCTCAATAAGATTGCTTGCACTCTACCATCTTCATTTCTTAAGGAATCATCTTTAAACTTAATGGCCATAAACTCTCAACCAAGTCCGATTACGGCTGATGTTAGCCAATAAGGTCAGTAATTATGGCCCTTTAATATTTAAAAATGCCTTGTTTTTCTTTGTTTGCATTCTAGCATCTCCATTTTTTAAATCATCTTTTAAACTTTATGACGTTTATAGCCAAAATCTCTCAGCCATTTAATTATGACTGATTTCAGTCTATTAGATCAGGAGTTATGGCCCTTTTGATATTAAAAAGAGCCAGATTTCTCTTTGTTGGCATTCTAGCATCTTCATTTCTTTAGCAATCATTTTCAAACTTCATGACAATGTTTCTTACCAAAGTTTGATTTCAGATTTTGTCCACATTTACTGATTGGTGTGTGGAAATGAAATAATCTCTTGAATTATGTATTCAGTACAACTATGCTATGATATAGTAACTTGCATAGGCATTGAAAGCAATATATTTTGAGCGTCCCAAGGGCCATTTTGGCTCTCTTTTTTCCTATGAATCTGTACTAGAGGGGGCAGTGGTTTAATGACAGTGTACATAACTGCAACAATTTTCTGTTGTGCAAGAGTTATTTCCCCTGCTTCCTCAATGGACACACTCTACCATATGCTCTCTTTAATAGAAATCCAGTTGAACTAATGTCCTGTGAATATTATGGTATGATTGATAATATTTTGAAGAAAAAAAAACACAGTCAAAAAAAACATTTTTATTGCAGCTATAATAAACATGTAACCTTTTATCATAATTATTATGATTTTGTTCAGAGCTGGGAATGATTTTATTTGTGAAGATTGCTGCAGTTTGAGATTAAGATGTTGTATAAGGGATGGCACCGGATGCATTGAGAGGAGACCTTTGTATGATAACTGTGTCATGCAATATTGGAACCATATCTCAAACTGCTCTTTATTAACATTAGCTTGAATTGAATGAGATATTTAATGCATATATATGCCAAACTTAACCAGGGGCAATTTCCGCAATCTTTGACTGCAGTTATTGAAAAGCGTATGACTAAGACAGAAATGTATTTGTTGTTGTCAATATATTTCAAGCTATTTTATTTGCATGTATATTGTGTACGTCCAGGACTGGTTGCCATGGTGCCAGGATAATATGTGACTGGGGTTAATAACATTGTCATTGTACTTCAGTGAGATGGCACTATGTATTTTTCTCATAAAAACATAGGGTTAAAATCTGCACAGTGGCTAGAGTGCCCATCTGAGGAGCCGGAGGTTGCTTTTATGATCCCTTGGCATGATGGACTGAAGTTACTAAATAATAGTACAGGTAGCTTGATACTTGGCACTCAGCATGAATATAAAGTACTTTTTGGTCTGGTGTCAGATGATTGACAGGGTATGGTATCATTTTGCGTGTCTTTATATGTGATACTGCAGACTGTGGCAGCACCGATTCTGTCTAAGAAAACATGGTTCTTAGTTGACTGAAATACCGATGGGTAAGACATAGAATAAGGTCCCCACATGACCTACTATATACTGTTTGTTGTAAGTTAAAAACAAGCAGACAAACGTAATTGTGTATATGTGTGTTGTCTGTTTCAGTTTGTTGCTCATCCAAACTGTCAGCAGTTGTTGGCCACGCTCTGGTACGAGGGTTGTCCTGGTTTCCGGCGACGGAACATTGCATGCAAGCTCCTGATTACAGCCACTATCGGATTCATGTACCCCTTGCTGTGTTTTACATACCTCATCGCTCCGAAGAGTAGTTTTGGATTCCTGATACGGAAACCTTTCATCAAATTTATCTGTCACAGTTCTTCATATATCATATTTCTGTGTAAGTTTGCTTTCATATCATATATCTGTGTAAGTTTGTTCTTCTTATATCATATTTCTGTGCATATTTATTCTTATATCTTATTTCTGTGTAAGTTCGATCTTATATCATATTTCTGTGTAAGTTTGCTCTTATATCATATTTCTGTGCATGTTTATTCTTTATTTTCTGATTGCTCAAATTTATATAACTGAAAATAATGTTAAAAGCTGTATGGATTTTTATCATGGAGTCATCTGATCTGGGTCTCCTTTGTGTGTTTAACCCTTTCCCTCATATAGACTCATTTTGACGCACTCAATAGGTACCACATAAAGCCTGATCTGCAGAAAACCACAGTTAAACCTTACCAAATTTAATTACAAAATCCTCATTTCCAGACCACTGAGGAGCAGCGAACAGCATAAAACCTGATCAGCCTGCGAGTTACTCGCAGGCTGATCTGGTTTTATGTTGTTCGCATAGGTCTTTTCATGGTTCCCTCTATGAGGGAAAGGGTTAAACAATATTTCAGATTTTACAGTCTGCATAGCAAAGTTAAATCTGTTGTTTCTGATATCATTGAAAGTTCATTAAACTTATATTCATCAAGAACTTTTATGATGTAAAGAGTTAGAGATAAGACTCTGGAACCATCCTTCCAAACATCATCCTTGAACATGACTTTTCATTGATAGAGATCCAATGATCTTTGTACAAAATGTTTCATTAATTTCTCCTTAATATATTGTGCATCTGTCATACTTGCTGTATGTTCTGTTTTATGCAGTTTTATTGATAATGGTGTCCCAACGTGTTGAAATTCCGTTGCTGGATAACCGGTCGGCCACGTCGTTTGTGAAGGAGACCAAGACGGAACTGCGTGGTGCCCCAGCCACAACTATAGAGTGGATGATCTTGGCCTATGTTGCCGGTATATATAGTCTAAATCACCAAACTGTTGTCTTTGAGATGTTGACCTTCATTATCAATGATAATTATAAACATTTAATCAAAGTATGGATAAAGAGAAAGCTGGCTTCTTTAAATTTTAGCAATGGCAACTACATGAATTCTGGTAATATGAAGTATTTGCTTGCTATGGGATCAATAGTTTGAGCATGTAGTATAGTGGGTAAAATGGTTCTGATTTTATCTTGAAATTATATCAGGCTTATTTTTATATATTTTTGTCACAAATAAAATTTGAAGAAATAAAATGCTATCTGTGCATGTGTTTTTACTGATTAACATGGAGTGTAGTTTACATATATCTCACTTCTGCTTAAAAAGGCTTGACCCTTTCCCTCATATAGACTCATTTTGACGCACTCAATAGGTACCACATAAAACCTGATCTGCAGAAAACCAAACTCAAACCTTACCAAATTTAATTGTAAAATCCTCATTACCAGACCACTGAGGAGCAGCGAACAGCATAAAACCTGATCAGCGCAGGCTGATCTGGTTTTATGCTGTTCGCATAGGTCTTTTCATGGAATCCTCTATGAGGGAAAGGGTTAAAATGTTTCTTGTGCAAGTTATGTTCATCTGCTGGGAGAAAATACTTATGTATTTTTGTATATAGGATCCAAAATGGATCCAAGCTTAGTCAAGTTGATTTTATGAACAAATTATTCAGATTTCTGGGTTTTTACAGGAACATTGCTTTCTTCCAATTTTGAAGTCACTCTAATGTCTGCAAAGGATGAGAAATCAATAAGAACAAAGGTTTTGCCATTGTAAATGAGTAGGTAATTTTAAAATTCAAGAATTCTAAAATGAGGAAATTGTTTCCCGCAGCTGGTTTCCAGCATGCAACAGGTGGCTGTTGCCTATTCTGATAGATTTTGCTTTGTATGTATAAATGTTGAATTTCTGTATATAGCAAAGACAAATCTTCTGTGAGAAAACACTCCAGGCAACCTCATTTAAAAAGAAAGATAAACTGTTTAATATGTGTTGATTCTAGATCTATTTAAACTGACTGAGAACAGCTAGATGAGTAATTTAAATTAAATTATTGGGGGCATGCCATTTTCTGTATCAGAAACAAAGAATGTTTATTTGATATAAGCCTTAATATTGCCAAAATAAACTTTTACTATAATGGAGATGGTCAAGCTTATTTGCCTGGTAATCTTCTCAAGGAAATATTGTTATGCTTTAATCATGTCAGCATAGTATTATTTAGAAAGTAATTATAAAATGTTATGTTAAAATTGATTCAAACGAGAAGTGTTCCTGCTGAAAGAAATATGATAGACAAAGTGTGACAGACAAAAAACAGAGAAGTGATCTCTATGTGTGACCTCTGCTAACAGCAGGGGGCTCAAAAAAGAATGTTTTAACAATTCTTTTTTCATTTTGAAGTAAGAATTCAGCTGAATTAAGAAGAAAACAATATGCATATCTAATTTTTAATAAAGCAAGATATACATACATGCCATATTTTTGGTACATCTCCGATAAAGGTTTTGAATTTTTACCTGTCATTTACCTCATATAGATGCATTTTTATGCCTTGGCAAGCAGAGCAAACCCAGATAAGAGAGCTTTTTACAGGAACTGTCTGGTCTGAGTTTCCTGTGTGTGTTCATAATTTAACTCATATCTACACAGTCTGCATGGCAAAGAAAATTCATTGTTTCATATGTACTACAGTCGGATCTCGGTTATCCAAACATGCGTTATCCGAATCCTACCCTTTATCCGAACCTAATTTTCGGTCCCGATTTTTTTCTTATATAAGTTAATATGAAATACAACCCTTTATTCATTTGGTTTATTCAGACATAACCCTTTCTCTGAAGTAAAGTTGGGCCCCTAGCGTACAGTTTAATCATCTGTTAACACCTCTTATCTGAGCAATTGTGTTTTCACACCTTACCTGTCTAACTGTGAATTAGGGGAGATCAATACAATGTCTTCAGCACAGCGCACATTAATTTGAATATAATTTTGATTGGTAATGAAGTAAAGGACGCCATAAATTGATAATAGGTGATTTACAGTTAAACTAATGGAAGAATGCGCTAATTAAATAAATTAAGGAGTTGGCATTCGCTGTGTTTTACCAATATAGCAAACTTACAGGAGAATGAGTATAATGTGGACTGATTTTATCATAATAATATCTCTCCACAACTTAAGCAAGCGATATCTTAGCTTAGCAATATTGGGTAAAAGCTTCAATATCATTTCATTATAAATTTGTCTTACTTGGAATGATATCACAGCGATCGATGTAGAGAAACAGGAAACAGAATGGTCGACAGGTAAGGTACGTGATATAACAATAAAACCATATTTGATGAAAACATATTTCATAATTTACAAACATGAATTATCATTTACAGTTATAATCAATATCCGTTATAATTAATTAGAGGTGTAACAATAAGTCGACTTATCGATTTATCGCGATCTATGCAGCCCCGATGGTAATAAATCGATACCAAACTCATCCATCGATAACTATCGCGATAGTTCAGTCAACAATCGATAGTTTTATTATAATATTCGTTGAAAATGTTTGTTGACATGCCATGATTGCGTAATAGTCACGGGACGCTTACTTTGCGCACTGAAACCTTTTTACAAGCGCCCAGGCGACACAGCATCAATTACAAGCCAGAGGGGGATAGGGTATTACTCGAATGCGATATCAATATCCCGTAGTGAAAAAAATGGCGGGTCGCGGAAAAGCAGACGACGACTTCGTCATAGTGGCTAATAAAAAAGCCAAATCAAAAGTGTGGGGGAGTTTCGGCTTTATTCAAAAAGGCGAAGTAATGGACGAAAACCGGGTCGGCTGCAAAATATGCTGGACAGTAGTTTCCGTGCCCCTGACTTTTTAGCCTACTGTCGGATATAAACTGCGCTTTTGTTACTTTCAGTTTCTTATTAACACTGGAATAAATTTCGGACCTTGTATAAATAAAGCATAAATTGCTTTGTAGACCACATCCTGTTTATTTTATGCCAAATAACATCAATATATTTATTTTCGGTCTGGGTGGTTTCAATTTGGTCCGCGCGCTTACTATAAATAGCATGTCACGTTCGCAAATTTCACCGAAAAAAATGTGTTGTCTGAACTTATTTCATTTATTCAAAACAGATAAATATGGATTTTATTTCTCTAATGTGTACCATTTGGCATAAAATTAACTTTATAGATCTCATACCAGATAGATATTAAAATTAAAGTAATAAGAAGGAAAAAAACAACAACTAGATTCTGTTCATTCTAATATTTTGATTACTGCAAGGAAACAGAAGCAGTAAGTGAATGTATATTCTGAAACCATGAATCTGTAATGCTTGATGTTTCAAATTTCTGAATAATCCCCCAAGACTGAAGCATTATATATATAAACTATCGCAATGGTATCGTGATAGTAGTTGATTATTACAATAGTATCGCAATAGTGATTTCAACTATCGTGATACTATCGTGATAGTCTTTTTAGTGACAATAGTCACCTCTATAATTAATACATGAATTAAAATGCCTATCTTCACAACATACCACTAGATACAAACATAAACTGTAACAATTGACAATTATGGGTTATTTAAACAGATGCTTTATTCGAAGTGAAACTTCAGTCCTGATACCTTCAGATAACTGAGATCCGACTGTATTTTAAGTTTAGTAAATGAATATTCTTGAGGTTAAAAGTTAATAGAGATGCAGAGTAAAATGATAATTCACCAGACTGTAATTAAGGATTTCAACAGTGCACTATTTGCTTCTCATCATGGGGAGGTAACTCTTTCAAACTTGATCAAAATATAGCTTTTAGTCTGACCCTGATATAATAGTGTAAGCTGGTGTAAATGGGATTTCTTATTATATCTCGGCTTCACAGAGTTAGGCATTATACATGAATCGTGCTTGTCATGTCCCATCTCATCGTATCCTTTCCTGTTCCATCACATTCCATCACGTTTTGGCATACACTCACATTCCATCACGTCCAGGCGTACACTCACATTCCATCACGTCCCGGCGTACACTCACATTCCATCACGTCCTGGTGTACACTCACATTCCATCACGTCCCGGCGTACACTCACATTCCATCACATCCCGGTGTACACTCACATTCCATCATGTCTTGGTGTACACTCACATTCCATCACGTCATGGCGTACACTCACATTCCATCACGTCATGGCGTACACTCACATTCCATCACGTCATGGCGTACACTCACATTCCATCACATCATGGCGTACACTCACATTCCATCACGTCATGGCGTACACTCACATTCCATCACGTCATGGCGTACACTCACATTCCATCACGTCATGGCGTACACTCACATTCCATCACGTCCCGGTGTACACTCACATTCCATCACGTCCCGGCGTACACTCACATTCCATCACGTCCCGGCGTACACTCACATTTCATGAAGACAAGGTGGAATGCATGGATATAATTAATCTTACATGTAGGTGATTGTTCTAATTTGTGTTGGGTTATTTGTTCTATATATTTCTTAAAGTCTGAACTTTTTTTCTGTGTTGCAGGATTGATATGGACCGAGATCAAGCAGTTGTGGGATGAAGGGGCTGAAGAATATGTACATGACATGTGGAATATACTGGACTTTGTCACCAACTCCTTGTATATTGCCACACTCACTCTCAGGGTCATTGCCTATCTGCAGGTAATCACGACAGGAATACACAACCCATGTCTGACCATGTCTTCAAAATGTTTAATTAGTCATAAGCTCAAATATTATACCCAAATTCGCAAAAAATTCAATATCAGTGTTAAGTATTTTTTGGGAACTGATATGCAAGCCTGCAGCCAGGCCCTGGCACCTGGTCTCAAAAATTATTAAGTATGATTTCAGGCTTAAATTTGAGTATCATACTCAAATCCCCATTGAAACCAATATACATAGATTGAGTTTGAGTATGAATGACATACTTAAGTACCATTTTTATATTTGAGAACACGGGGCCTGGACTCAAATCTGGGACCCCTCACTTACAGGGTGAACTACTGGACCCCAGACACAAATCTCTCATTGATAATGGTTATTTATAAGCTGTTACATACTCTCCTGACAAGTTGGAATTTATCCCAGAATTCATAAGAAAGAGAAAATGTTGATATGTTCTTGACAAATCTAAGGATTACAAGGGGTGTTCGAAAAGTATCCGGAAAAGTTCCATAACTAATTTATTAATATGGTTATTAAAATAATATTCTGAAAAGTGATAGTTTGATATTTTTTTAATTTAATCTGAAAGAAAAAATGAAACTGGTTGCACTGATGCAAAATCCACAGTCACTATGGCAACGTCGGGTAACATTGAGCGGGGCAAATTTTGAAAATCTTTAAACTCGCCACATGTTTCTTTGTCTTTAAAGATCACATAAGAACATGTAGCGAGCCAGCTGATCTGGGTCAAACAGATGGGTGTGTAATGAGCAGGTTGATCTAGATTGAACGGATGTGTGTCTGCATGTGCCTCTTTCTCTCTTTCCCATACACGCACCTGACAATCAAGTGGCATTGGCTACTTCTCTTTCACTCAAGGTGAAATGTTTAAATTTAAAATAAAACCGACTCCGGGCTTATATTTATGAAATATAATAAAGAAGGGAACTCTCTATAAAGGGACGATGAAAAAACAATAATGCAAAGTTGGATTCAACTAGAGTTTTAATAATCAGAATATCTTATCTCAACAGTTTCCTAAATCTTGGTCATAAATTCATAAACAATTGCACAATCAGATTTCAGCCTTCTGAAAAGAATAATTTACACTTAAAATCGACTTCAAAATCAGTGAAAGTATAATGTGCTTAAGTATAAAATCTATGATGATTTAAAATGCAATTCTAGAACTCAGTTAATAATTACGTTGGTATAAAAATGATAAAGAAAGCCTAAGAAGAATAACCAAAAATCAGATCCTAACCCTAAGAAGTTTGGAATTGGAGTCCCCAAAAATCAGTGGGAGAAGCCTTATATAGTACCCACTTCCCTCACTTCCCACTACTCCCAAAACGTTCCCTAAAACTCCCTATGTTTCCCTCAACGTCAAAAAACTACCCAAAATATACATACTGCTTCTGCGCCCTTTTCTTAAAGCCTACTTAATGTCACGTGAGTTCGAATCCCAACAACATCTCCTCTGAAACCACTGGACAGAATTTGATTAAACTTGGCAGGAATGATCCTTGGGTCAACCTTCACAAAAGTTGCTAAAATAAACTTGATCCATGTAGAACTCTGGTTGCCATGGCAACAAAAAGAAGAAAAAAATATGAAAACTTTAAAAATCATCTTCTTCAAAACTACTGGCCAGATTTTAAAATAAATTGGTACAGATGTTCCTTGGGTCAACCTCTACCAAAGTTGCTAAAAAATTTCCGATCCGTAAAAAACATGGCCGCCAGGGGCGGGGCTTATTTGCCTTATATGTATATAACTTTAATCAACATTTCCTCTGAAACCACTGGAGAAACCACTGGACAGAATTTGATTAAACTTGGCAGGAATGATCCTTGGGTCAACCTTCACAAAAGTTGCTAAAATAAACTTGATATATATAGAACTCTGGTTGCCATGGCAACAAAAAGAAAAAAAAAATGAAAACTTTAAAAATCATCTGCTTCAAAACTACTGGCCAGATTTTAAAATAAATTGGTACAGATGTTCCTTGGGTCAACCTATTTATCTCAGGTGAGCGATTTAGGGTCATCATGGGCCTCTTGTTTTATGTAAAGCTATACCTCAACTTTCACTGTGTGAAGTGATATCCCCTCTTTTACTGATTAAAGTTATACTTGTTGCATCCCCTCCTGTCTCAGCCATTCAGTGATGCCTATTTTTTTTGTAAGAGCCTTCAAATATTTAATAGATTTACCCTGTATACAATGTTTTACAATCTTGTTTCACATTTACCCTATTCATTACTCTATCAAATACATATGAGTCAACTTTGTCATTCCTTGTTAAATTTTGTTCCAACAGAACACATAAAACCTCTTAGATACATTAAAAAAAAAGAAGAAAACCATTTGAATAATTGCTTGCATAAGATCAGGATGTGTCTACACATTGTCTTGCGTTTTCTCTTCAAAACACAAAATGCTCTCTCAAGTTGTCAAAATGGCAGCTAGCAGTCCAGACCCATTTGTTCCCCAAGCAAATAGGAGACTTTTTTTAAAACGTTAAGTTCTGTAAATGTCAGGTTGCTGGTATCTTGTCTGAGAAAAATAAACACAGGAGGCCAAGAACGGTTCTGTTTAAACAGCAGTTCAAGGACCTGAAGCCCCGAGATGATAGGAGAGTGTTTATTCACAAAAACATTGTGCTCCAGTATTCTGTGAATTTAAACTGGTGGCAGGTTTCTTTCAATGTTTTTTCCCAGATAGCAGAGTTCATGTCCATTACAAGGAATGCCATGTATTTATTTAATCATACACCTGAAGAACAACAAAATCCTTGGAATAGTAATATCCTGTGCTCTTTAATCTGTCAGTCTGTGAGGACTCTGATGGACCTTACACTGTTTTGAACTCCAACAATAATGCCATAAGGTCCATGTTAGGGGAGATATTTTGATGTTTGACAATATATAATGTCTGTCTGGAACTAACAAATTGTGTCCCATCTGTATATCCTTGTCGGATTTTGATAAACATGGGGGCATAAATGTCATTGTGTAGAACTTGAACCGTGATTTCAGGCACATAACTTCATGGTCAAGGTCAAACTGAAGGGTCAGGTTTTGTATCCAGTTTGACCTTCATGAAGCCACTTTTTGTGTCTTTATTAAACATTGTACAAATGTTAAAATACCATGAGACAATGTGCTTTGTGAAGAATTATATCATGTGACTTCTAGGTCAAGGTCATCCTGAAAGGTTTTCTCACACTTGTAGCATTTTGTGTTTTGTTCTACACCCCTTGGGCTGTATTCATAGAGCTCTTTAAGAAAAAAAAATCCCTTATTTTCTAAGATTTTCCTTTAAATCACTTAGATTTCCTTAGTTATCAAGGATTTCCTTTAGTGTTATTGGAGATTTATTCCAGTTAAGGAATTATTTTCCTTAAAAAAATAGGAGCTTTATGAATATGATCCCAGGCCACATTTTGATAAAAAAAAATCACCTTAAACATAATGTGACCCAACACAGTTCCCATGTCTGCAATCTGTCAGTCTCAGTTAGGATTAATTCTCTATAAATGTTTACCATAAATGAGATCTTTTTGTGACCACTTTTAAACCTGCAGGTCAGGCAGGCGATCTGGTTTTGTACTCTTTGCTATCTGTACCTTTTGTAATGATATGATAAATAGAGGAAGGGTCATTGTAATGATATGATAAATAGAGGAAGGGTCATTGTTAACTGAAAATATTCAAATCAATGACGGGAATGATATGAAACTCTGCAGCTCTTTCATACTTTCAGGAAAGTATGAACAAAACTGATAGACACTGTTTATCACATTATATGAAGTACTGTAGCAGCTGTTTTCTTTTTGTTTTCATCAGTGTTTTGTTAACATAAAATCAGCTTTTTAGTTTTTAATATGCCTAAAAAATCAACGCCCTCTTATATAATTATGTAGCTTAATGATGATTACATCCATTAAAACAATAAGTTCCTTCAATCACTACATTAATACTAAAATATTTAGAACACACTGTATTTATACAATATTTCTGTTGTTTGCAATAAATAATATTTGATATATAAAAAAACATATAGGGCTTGTTATTTATTGCTAGACTGTATGTTGAGTGATAAGCTATAAAACCTGTTTAGACTGAGATTGTTTTCAGATGGTTGTTTTCCATGAAAACAGATGTCTACCAAATGTCAGATTTTCAGGAAGTGCATGCCAGTTCTGATCAGTTGTCTGCATGGTATGAAATGGTTTTCCATGGTGATAAAAGATTTAACAATCTTTCAATAAACATTAAAGAGCGCTGTGTTCCAGTGGTTGTATACAAAACAATGGATCCAAAAGTTCTGAGTTTGAATTTTAATGAGGACAAAATCTAATGATGGCAAAGTAATGTTCCAACCAAGAAACTGTCCAGTATGACTGGTATCCGCTATAAGAACTTACTTCCCAATAAGTGTTAAAGAAATGAGTTAAAATCAATGAGCATTTTTTCTTCAGGTGCAGAAGGAAATGGAGCTTGGGTACCGTGAACATGCGAAGATGCAGAGGAAGGACTGGGACCCGTATGACCCTAATCTGATCGCAGAGGCTCTGTTTGCTGCAGCCAACATATTCAGCTCCCTGAAACTTATTTATATATTCACGGTGAACCCTCATCTGGGTCCGCTGCAGATTTCTTTAGGACGTATGGTGATGGACCTGATGAAATTTGGCATGTTATACATACTGGTGCTGTTTGCGTTTGCATGTGGATTGAACCATTTACACTGGTATTATGCTGCATTGCGGAGAGAGGAATGTAGCGCAGTGAGGAACAACATATCCTACGACAAATCAAGATGGTGGTATTCTGATATTAACCCATGTGATCGCAAATATAAGAGCTTTGCCAAGTGAGTGTCTGAAGGCTTATATATAAACTGATTACTGTAGTGATAAATATAGGGGGATAGGTGATAAATTTTTTTTTATTTGAATATTTACATTTTATCAAATTATGTAGTTATTTTTTTTTATTATTTTTTTTGTTGTAAAAAATCTGAATTTAGTAATGTTAAGCCTGTCTCTCTCTCCTGAGATTGTGTGTGTATGTGTATATGTACTCAAAATATATAAATATGTTCACCTCAAATGTTATACACAGAAAGGTAGCTTTGAGGATGAGTGCAGTGCACAAGAACGGTAACTGCTATAGTATTATTTAGCTTTTCCCCTTGGTTTTTAGTTGTGTATGACATCACAGAAAATGCATCTGATGCAATTATATTTTACCAGAGTAGTAACGCAAGGTTAACAATTGCATGGTTAAATAAATGCCCATGATTGTATTCCAGTTTATTTGAGATCATCCAGTCCCTGTACTGGGCCATATATGGGCTAGTGGATTTGGACCACGTTGAGATAGAAGAACCTCACGAGTTCACCGAGTTTATCGCCAAACTGATGTTCGGGAGCTACAGTTGGATCGCCTTTGTGATCCTCGTCAACCTTCTCATTGCTATGATGAGCAACTCCTACCAGAACATCTCTGTGAGTTTCTTTTTACTCATTTACTGTTAGATTGTTATATTAAACAATTCCTCTCTATGTAAAAAAGTTGGTAAGTCTCATTCTCATTTGCATATCTGATAAGCCACAACTTTTCTTTGTAAGTCAATCCAGAAGTCATGTGGGAGTCAAGATCTGATTGAAGCAACCACTTCAGGTAATAGACCCTGCTAATGTTTTTTGCGTTGTCACAGTGATGATGATGCAAACATCGTATCTGTTTGTATGTCGTCAATTAATTATTATGTAAAGCACAGTCAGTGCAGTACAGTATGGGATTTCCAATTGAAGTGTAAGAAATTGTAAACACCAGTATGAAAAAGAGAACAATGATTTTGTAAGCATTTATTGTACAAAACCATGATAGAAGTCACAAATAAACAACATTTTACAGGCAAGTACATATGATCAAGCTTTAATATCAATTTTGTTCATGAAATATACCAATAGACTCTACCGATACGGCTTCTTAGTGGGTGGGGGTAAAGTTTGGGAATATACGAAAATATTGAGTTCTCTTGTATTGTGCGTACCCCTCTTTCAGAAATGAAATACAAGTTAAAAAAGTATGCACAATACATGGCATTTTACGTAAAAATCATAGCTAAAACAATGCAACAACTGAGCATATGTCCCATTATTTACAAGTTAGGCTACAAAAAAGATAATCAACTGAAGCCTCAACTAGACTATCACAATTATGTTATATTGGTGATTTTACTCAAATGCGTAGTGTTGGGCCAAACAAGGGAAGTAATTCTTGAAGAACATTAGTATGTTATGGACTATTATGAAACATAGAGCTGAGGCATATTTTAAAAAAAGATGTAGAGTCATACTGGTGCAAATTCTAGGTTTTTGGCTACAGAAAGAAAATCTAGAAAATCAGGCGGCAAATGATGCCTATTTATGGTATATTTCTGCACTAATGTGGCATTTTGTATGTCGTTTTTATACTGCACACTTGTCTATTTTCACTTTACACTGATGGTTTAAATACATCGGCATAAACTTATGCCATATTCCTGGATATGTCCCTGATAGATCTGAAATAAGCAGTTACATCAATATGTAAAGTGATGGAAATCTAGTGAAATTAAGAAATAAAATCACTTTACAAAAACATAAATTTATTGAATGTTTCTAAGAGGTTTTGAAATGCATCTGTAATAAAATCAAAGTTTGTTATTTTTATACCCCCACAAACGTAGTTTGGGGGGATATATAGGAGTCACCATGTCAATCGGTCCGTCGGTCCGTCTGTAGTTTTTTATCCACGCTATTTCTCAATAACTACTGGATGGATTTCAATCAAACTTCATAGGAAGCTTCACTGGTGAGCATAGATGTGCATATTATGAAATTGTTACGGTTGATTGACTTTCTTTTGAGTTATGGCCCTTTGCTGATTTTCTGGAGTTTTCTTTGTCCACGCTATTTCTCAATAACTATTGGATGGATTTCAATCAAACTTCATAGGAAGCTTCACTGGTGAGCATAGATGTGCATATTGTGAAATGGTTACAGTTGACTGATTTTCTTTTGTGTTATTGCCCTTTGCTGATTTTCTTTGCATTATTTCCCAATAACTAATTTACTTTCTTTAGCTACAGTTTTCCTAATCTCATTTATCTGTTGATGAACTTAGAACTTTATTACATATACAATTTTAAATACGCTGGTCATTTAAATCTATTTTTTATTATTATTTATTTATTTATTTATTTATTTATTTATTTATTTATTTATTTATTTATTTATTTATTTATTTATTTTATTTTATTTTATTTTATTTTATTTTTGCATGTGCATGCTGTTCAGACTGATTTGTTTACGGTGCCCTTACTGAATTGATGAATGTTGGAATTTTTTGTTAAAGACAGCCACTGAACATAAAAAGATATTCTTTTTTTATTAGTCTTGTATAATTTGTCACTTGAATTCATCAATTCAGTAAATGTGACTTACCTCCTATAGCTGGGCACTTGATTGTAAACAAAGGCTGTGTGGGGGGTATTCATCACCTTTAGTGATACCTCTAGTTTATCACAAATTTGAAATGGATTTGTGTCATGTTATTTGTTGCATGCACAACAAATACATGCACCTAAGGAGGAATAGTGTTACCATGGTGTTGTGCTTCATGTATGTTTTAGAATATCTTAACCCTTAACTTCATGAATATTCATGTACAAACTTAATGAATTAATGAATATTAATTGACTGAACCTAAAATGGTAAATGAAATCATGAATTTTTCTTTGCTACACAGACTATGTAGACACTGAGCTACAATATCATATGAGCCAACAGAGCAGACCCTGATCAGACGGCTCCTATAGCTGTCTGCATGATCTGGGTCTGCTCTGTTTGCCAGTGCATCAAAATGAGTCTATATGAAGTAAAGGGTTAAGGGAGAACCAAACCAGCACTGATTTTTATACGCCCATCTTAAGATGGGGCGTATTATGTGAACACTCACGGCGGGCGGGTGGGCGGGCGTGCGGGCGGGCGTGGAACATTTGTTGTCCGGGCTCTAACTTCAATACCGTTTGCCCAATCCTTTTCAAACTTTCCACACATGTGCATGGCCATAATATCTCGGATGAGTTCGATATCCAGCATTATCGCATGAATGATTAGAAGTTATGGCCCTTGACGTACACAAAATACTTGAAATTGTGATTGTCTGGGCTCTAACTTCAATACCGTTAGTCCAATCCTTTTCAAACTTTTCACACATGTGCATGGCCATAATATCGCAGATGAGTTCGATATCCAGCATTATCGCTTGAATGACTTAGAAGTTATGGCCCTTGACGTACACAAAATACTTGAAATTGTGATTGTCCAGGCTCTAACTTCAATACCGTTTGCCCAATCCTTTTCAAACTTTTCACACATGTGCATGGCCATAATATCACGGGTGAGTTCGATATCTAGCATTATCGCGTGAAAGACTTAAAAGTTATGGCCCTTGACGTACACAAAATACTTGAAATTGTGATTGTCTGGGCTCTAACTTCAATACCGTTAGACCAATCCTTTTCAAACTTTCCACACATGTGCATGGCCATAAAATCGTGGATGAGTTCGATATTCAGCATTAATGCGTGAATGACTTAGAAGTTATGGCCCTTGAACACTTGAATAAGTCAAAAGAGACATTTTCCTTCAAATTAATGGAAATGTTTCAACATGATTGTTTTAATAAGTAACATTCATTAACTAATGGGATTTAGGAGACAATAGCTTGTTTCTCTGAGCTATTTCTGAGATCCCCATACAGTGATGGGCGTATTTTGTGGCAGTCCTGACCCTTGTTATCTTGAGTGTAAGCTCTCAATATGTTTGTGCTTTATCATTTGGATACTAATAAAGGTCAAATTTATAGAAACGAGAGTTTGGGGGCTACTTATTACAATGTTGATGCTAAATCCCCCTGTCCAGCACAACCAAGAATTTCAGAGATCGCTGATTTTCTGTTCTGTAGAATCTTAACCTCAATCATTTGTTTAATAACAGGCTTAACCCTTTCCCTCATAGAGGACACCATGAAAAGACCTATGCAAACAACATAAAACCAGATCAGCCTGTGAGTAACTCGCAGGCTGATCAGGTTTTATGCTGTTCGCTGCTCTTCAGTGGTCTGGAAATGAGGATTTTGTAATTAAATTTGGTAAGGTTTAACTGTGGTTTTCTGCAGATCAGGCTTTATGTGGTACCTACTGAGTGCGTCAAAATGAGTCTATATGAGGGAAAGGGTTAAATATACTCTATTAAAGACTTACTTCCCTTATGAAAGAGCTACTTCCCCTGCTTGACACTCCACAGATAATGTAATTCCATCACACAACTTTGAGGATAGTTCTTATGGCAGTAACAAATAACAAAAATCTAGATATTTGAATTTATAAATGATTAATAAATAAATATGATGAAGATAATTCAAATACACATATTTTGAGGAAGCCTTCTGAAACTCAGGCATTGCATGTTTAACAAGTTTTGCTGTTAATCGACTGGACTAATTATAAAAACATGTAATGCAGCCAAATGGTCCATATACATAAAACTTGATGATTCATTGTATACTGGATAATATATTAAAACATAAGCTGATTGATGGATTGATTCCTGAATGTCTCGATTTGCAATTTGGATTGGATCATTATGCGGCTTGCAATCCACAGCCATAGTTTTTCTGTGAGGAGTCACAAACTGTAGTTATGAGTGGATTATTCCACTTTTGCAGCGTTATACTGATAGGTTGCTGCACACACAAGACAAAATGGCTCCCCAATTACGGATAAACTGTCATTTTGACATAAAACACAATAAACTTACAAAACAGTAATCTAGTTTCAACATATTTGGAGACAGACTAAATTGTTTAGCAAAGGACCAGACAGGTCTTACAGAAATTATCAGCTTCCTGTGTCTCTGGATGATAATAAAATAGCCTGCAGATAATATAATATACAAATTATGGGTTGAAGTGTTGATCGGGACAACATATACTGATCCTTCTCAATGACAGTACTCAATGACAGGTCATGGAAAATCCTTGTTTGGAACGGGGTTTGAACTCAAAACCTTCAGGTCTACGGTCTGGTATGTTACCACTGGACCACAGTTTTGTAATTGCAGACCGTAACTTGACCCATCACCTCATGGGCTTGTTTTCAGTCTGGTCCCAGCTGGTTTGTGGTAGATTGATAGTAGAATGCCTCCTTGCACTTGGGGTCTTACTCCATCAAGTTACCATACTCAGTGAAAAGTAAAAACAACATATTCTGGTCACATCTGGTAATGTTCTCTCCAGGCTCAGGCTTATCCATCATAACTCTGAGCTAAGATTACCTTTTGTGTAATTTTCTCCACTTCATCAGCACTTGTTGCACAGTAATGGTTGGTCACATGGTGTACACAATGATGACAGCCATATCAAATGATATAAATCCTGTAATTTTACTTCACTAAACATGTGTAGTGGACTTAATATTGTACAAATAATCTTATAGAACAATGTACTTATGATTAAGACAAATTTGTTCTAGCGACGATCGGTTAACTCAAATAGTCAAGTCAAGTCATACTAAGTTAAGTGAAACAGGCCCATGGCATCAAAGGGAACCTGACTTGTAATTCACTAAATAATTATCTTTATCAGTGCATATCCTCAACTGAAAAAATCTCAGATTCCTAATAATTACAATTTTGAAGCTCTAAGAGACGATGCTTAGAGGATCAAGGAGGCAAGTATTCTTCTCTCCTTGTCAATAAAAAAAGGCAACTATAGGTCTGCAAAATTTGGAATTTTGCAAAATCAGATGCCAGAAGAAATATCATGTTTAACCAAATTTGAAAGCATGATAATCCTTTGGTACTTTGATTTTTTTTTAAGCACTATTCTTTGGCAAGGAAAAGTAATGCTGTCTCTAATACCTGGCTTTATACTGTCACAGAGGAAAACCAGAAAATTTGAAATGTTCCTAAATGTTTCTGACTCAAGAATGTGTCTACAGCTGTCTTTTAATTGTGCAGTTATAATGTGTCCATGAATTACCTTTAGTATGTATAAAAATGTATGTACTAGAATCTGAAATTGGTAATTAGTCTATTGATGATGTGTCTGGAAACTGTGTAGACGTTCTCCAAGTAGTCATCAAGGACCTGCCTAATGATTAACTTAATATTTCCTAAGAGGGATATATGATAGGATGTTTTGTGTGGTAAGAGAGAGTGTCACTAAACTGTGCCAGATGAATGTGGACTTGGTATTTTGTTTAGTGCTGTTATAACCCTGGGTATATTGCAGGCAAAAATGATATTGCAATATATTGCAATATTTGAATCTAATATTGTGATATACTGCAATATATTGCCTTAAATCAAAACATACATAAAAGATGTGTACGCTTCTTTTTTTAAAGTTATTTTAAGGTATTTTCATGATATGAGCTTTTTGTGTAAGGTACCAACTCAAAATTTTTTGCCTTAACTTTTCAACTGATGTTTTGGCTTCAAGTTTCTGTTCATTTTTATAGCATTAATTCACTTTATCATAATGTTT
>CM037777.1:62827108-62877108 GCA_021229015.1 Solen grandis
CATCTTTTTAGTATATTAGATTATATTAATATACTGGTTAAGAATAGGTAGTTTTTATAGTAGTAGGATTTTACTTAAGGGGTCTGTGGGGTCATTCAGGGGTTACAGGGTTTCCCACAGTTAGGATTTTAAAAGGGAGGTAAGGGTTGGCTAAAGGGGAGGATGGAGGCCAACATTTAATTTAAGGTTAATTTGGGAACCCGGGTTAACGGGAAAAATGGTGAAAAGGACAGTAGTTTCTTACTGTTTCTGTGTAACCAAAAGTATTTAAAGGAAGGGCAGTGGGTTTAATGGGGATCATTTTCCAAAGATTGGATTTTAACCAATTGATGGATCGCACCTGGAATGGGGATGTTTTTAAGCATCCCTGAGATCTCATCCAGTAGGGCAGTGAGGGCCATCCAGATTTACAAGGAAGCTGGAGTGAGAAGCTCAGACGGGCCCCCAGACCCAATGACAGTGGCCCAAGTAGGTAACCCCCACAGATCAGTAAGTTAAGCCTTACTTAAATCTTGGAGCAGCAGACATAAGGTTTTTCAAACTCCCCTGAGGTCAAAGGGTTTCATTTTTAAGTCGGGGGGAGGGGTTGTGACGGCTGGTTGCCGGTTATTTATGGACGCATAAATAACAGGGAAAACCCGTCCGGAGTTCATGGAAGCTGAGCGCGGCATGTGCGCAGCCAAGGAGAGGCGTTACACAAACAGGTACCCTACGTTCCAAGCTCAGTCTTGCTGAAGGTTTTGCAGTGTGTAGACGTGCTGCGTCTACGGGTTACCAATTACATAGGCGAGACTACAGTGAAGTGTAGTTAGTTTATAGAAGCACTTATCAAATAACTTAGATAACAGTGTAAAGTAAGAGACACTTTAGTTAGAATAAACATAATAAAATTGTTTTGCAATACACTTTGACTTTGTAGTTGTTATTTCTAGCACTACACACACTGTAGCCAGTAAATAATTACTGTAGTCAAAGGGGAAAGGAGATCCAAATTATTGCTTACATTTAGTTAACAAATCAACAGTTAATCACAGCATACAAGTATTTTCCTAGTGTAAGCACGTGTGGGACTAACAAAAATCCATCACTGCATGTGAATTTGACTTTTATATGTATGTAAAGAAGCAGGTAGAGATAACAACAGAAGTGTTTTACATATCAATTTTTCTAAGAATGATTTCTTTTTACAAATTCCAGAGGTGTAGATTTTCAAACATCCACTAGATCTAGATCTTTAGACCTTTTTCTATTTTTGTAATTATATTCATTTGTCCTAAAGTTAATTCATTAAAAAGCATTATTTTTAAATTAAGTATAATGCTAAACCCCCACAGAGCCAAACTTGCAGGTTTTGAGGATTTTGGTTGCAATTTAAGCAAGTAGGTTTGTACCTTTGATGTCTTTTGTTTCATTGGAACACACTGACTCTCTTTCTAAAGTACTTGACCTTGATTCTTCAAATGACAGAGTAAATTAAGCTGAAAGAAAAAAAGAAGTATTATAAAAGCCCTATTTTTTTTATTTGGAACATTTACAGTAATTAAGTATTTATTTTGAAAATGTCTCTGTTTATTAATACGGCTTCTGCAAAGCAGATTCAGAGAGCGCTCCCGAATTTCTCGGAGAGGAAAGCGGCCCTGCTTGTTGACTATAGAGACATTTTGGGTCAGCTTACTCCTGATAGCTTGCAGGTCTTCCTTAATAAAAGGCCAAGCAAAGAGTTTTTAGCTTTAATAAATTTTGCGCCGTACAAGGAATACAGTGAGGAGGAAGATAGAGATTTGGAAGCTAGATTAGCTAGCTTGGAAATTCTCTCTACCTCAGGAGAGCAGGGCGGTGCAAGATCGAAGACTACGGCTGGAGCGAAGCTCAGGTCGGTAGTTACTAGGGTAGAACCTAATGATGAGCCTCAGCCTTTAAGAAGATAGGAGAAAAGATCTTCAAGAAAGAATCAGACTTTTAGTTCTGATGAGAGCTCAGAGCCTAGCTCCGACAGTAGCCTGGAGAAGGACTGTCGTCATAGAAGTAAAAAACATGGGCGAAACAGGAAATCCCATAAAAGCTCCAGGAAGCATGGCCATAGGCATAGGTCAAGCTCAGGGGAGAGGAGTTCAAGTTCCTCTAGTGAGTCTAGTTTATCTAGATCAAAGGGGGGTGACCCTAGAAGGCTGCCCAAAAACTTAAAGTTTACGGGGGAGAGCAGTTGGATCTCGTTTGAGGCGAGATTCATCAGCTATAAGAAAGTCCTAAAGTGGTCCCCCGAGGAATGTCGGGATTACCTGTACTGGAGCCTAGAGGATAAGGCACTGGACTTTTTAAGTTTGGTACAAACTGGGAAGCGTCTCACTTATAAAGAGATGATGAAAAAGTTGGAGAAACGCTTTGGAACTATGGAGCTGTCAGAGACAGCTAGGACTAAGTTCCATCAGGCCCAGCAAAATCCTCAGGAGTCCTTGGAGGATTGGGCAGATAGAGTATTGACACTCGCCACGCCGGCATTCCGAGGGATGTCTGAGAGCTTTGCTCAAAAGGAGGTAGTGTCACGATTCTGTCAGGGGTGTTTAGACAAGGAGGCAGGGAGGCATTCCGGCCTTGCATACCCCAAGTCCATTGAGGAGGCACTAAACCACATTAAGTGCTTCCAACATTACTCTACTGCTATGAATGTGGGCGGGCGCCGACGGCAGGACCCGGTGCATATTAATGCAGTGGAGGAAAGGGACGGGAAGCTAGAAAAGATGATTGGGAGTCTGACTCAGCGCCTAGAACAGCTAGAGCAGACAAGGAGTCACCCTTCTGTGAAACCCTCCACTCCAATGAGGCCTGGTGAGAAAAATTGCTTTTTCTGTAACCAGCCAGGCCACTTCAAGCGCGAGTGTGAGAGGTACCAGGAGTGGGCATCCAAGAAAGCTTTAAACGGACAAGGGCGGGGAGCGCAGGGCAAGCACCCAGGCCCGAAGTATTAATAGGCCCCCAATCACAGAATCAGAAAGCTAAAAGAGTCCCAAATTCTCCAGGACAAAGTAAAAAGGGAGTGTTTCACTCTAATCTGCCAGTTAAGAGAATTTGTAATTCTAAAACTTCAGAAAAAGGGACTTTTAGTTCTAAATCATCCGATCAAGTAACTGACAAAGGAAAAGTTATAAAACAGGCCCCTATTCAGACCAAAAAGGCAGAGTTTAACTCTGTGTCGTCAGAACTGATTCAGATTCAGCGCATCTGTGCTGGATCTTCATCAGTGAGAATGACAGTAGGGGGTTTTCAGGTTACGGCGCGGATAGATTCGGGTGCAGAAATCACAATACTGTCCCTAGATTGCTATACAAGGCTTAAAAAGAAGCCCAAAAAGACTAGGGATGTAGTGATGCAGATGGCGGAGAAAGAATCCACCTTAAAGGGCTTTATTGTGGAACCAGTGCAGATGAGGCTGGGCAACCAAACATTTAAAGAGCGGGTATATGTTGCCCCAATCACAGATGATTTGCTTTTGGGTCATGATCTCTTGCATCATTTGGGGATACAGTTAGATTGGTCCACAGAAACATTGGTTTTTAATCAAGAAAGGATCCCACTGTGTACCCGATTTAAGGAAGATCGACCCATTGTGGCCAGGGTAACTATAGCCAAACGCTTAGTGGTGCCCCCAAATTCAGCTGTGCGTGTGTCTTGCAAGCTAGATATGCAAAACTTGCCTGACTACATAATAGAGCCAAATGAAAATCATAGCCTTGAGGCCCCGAAAGTCCTCCGCAGAGCCGGTACCCAACCTGTTATGACTTTTGTCAATGCTACTGACCATTTTCAGACCCTAAAGAAAGGGCAGTTTGTGGCCAATGCCCTAGAGGTGCAGGGAGTAGAGACCAAGCCAGAAAAGACAGCAAGAATAGAAACTACACAGCCAGTAGTGAGAAAAGTGGAGTCTAAAGTTAGCTCCCAGGACAAAGGATCTGGCTTGGTACCAGAGCACTTGGTACAAGTATATAAGGACTCCCTGCAGCACCTAGATACTGATCAGCGGGCGAAATTAGCCAAACTTCTATGTGAGTTTGAGGATGTATTTGCCAAAGATGAGTTCGATTTAGGCAGTTTTACTACCATCGAACACACTATAGATACAGATGGGGCAAGGCCAATCAAACAGCGGATGCGCAAGACCCCACAATGTTTTGTGGGTGAAGAAGAGGCCCATTTAAAGAAGATGATGGACGCGGGTGTGATCCAAGAGTCTGTTTCGGACTGGGCATCAGCACCGGTCTTGATTCGGAAGCGTGATGGTTCAGTTCGTTGGTGTGTTGACTATCGGGCTTTAAATGATGTCACCATCAAGGATACTTTTCCGCTTCCACTTATTGAGGATTGCTTAGACACGCTAGCAGGCAGCAGCTGGTTTTCCAAGCTAGACGCTAATTCAGCGTACTGGCAAGTAAAGATAGCAAAACCAGATAGAAAGAAGACAGCATTCCTCACTAAATATGGGCTCTTCGAACATGTAAGAATGGGTTTCGGACTTACAAATGCGCCCGCAACATTCTCAAGGGTAGTCAACCTTATTTTAAGGGGATTGAATTGGAAAACAGTCTTGGCATTCCTAGATGATATCCTGGTAATGGGTGCCAGTTTTGAGGATCATCTTGGGAATTTGACCAAGGCTCTAAAGAGGTTTCGAACTCACGGCATGAAGCTCAAACCTAAGAAATGCCAGTTCTTCCAACAAAAGGTAGACTTCTTGGGAAGAATTGTCAGTAAGGATGAGATAGCCATGGCAGATAAGGATACAGAAACAGTATCAAATTGGCCTACTCCCACTTGTTCTAAGGATGTAGAGAGGTTCTTGGGTTTTGCCAATTATCACCGAAATTTTGTGAAAGATTTCGCTAATGTGGCACAGCCTCTCTACGGTCTTACAGGAAAGAATGAGTTTCGCTGGGGTAAGCCTCAGCAGGAAGCTTTTAGTAGCCTAAAGCAGCTGCTCATTACCCCGCCGGTATTGGCTCTACCTAACAACACTGATCCATTTATTTTGGACACAGACGCGTCCGATTTAGCTGTTGGAGGTGTTTTGAGTCAAGTGCAGGGTGGGGTAGAAAAGGTGATATCGTATTGCAGTTTTACACTCACCTCGGAGCAGCGAAACTATTGTACAACCAGGAAAGAGCTTTTAGCTATAGTCAGGTTAACCAGGCAGTATAAACACTACCTTTTGGGTAAAGTTTTCACGGTGAGGACTGATCATTCCAGTCTGACGTGGCTGCTACGGTTTAAAGAACCTCAGGGACAATTGGCTAGGTGGATCGAGGAGTTGTCTCAGTACCACATGATAGTCAAACACCGGGCGGGGGCTAAGCATGAAAATGCTGACGCACTTTCTCGGTTGCTAGATGGATTAACCCCGTGCCCCGAGTATATAGCGGGAATCTCCCCGGAAAGTTTGCCATGTGCAGGCTGCACATACTGCAAACGGGCAGATGAACGCTGGGGTGAGTTTTCAAGGTCAGTGGATGAAGCTGTTGCTTTAAAGGTCTCGGTAGGAGAGACTTGAGAGGAAAGTTTGCAACGCGGCTACTGATGAGCCGACGTTGGAACTTGACCCAGAGGAGTCCATGGTAGTGACTCCGGGCTCTTCAATTCTGGGTTCACCTCAGAAGTCCACAGGGTCATCAACTCCGAGGGCCGTTACTCCTACCAAGGAGGCCTCCGTTTCACCACTTCCTGCAAAGGAAAGCACGGATGAGGCAGCTGTCGTGAGTTCAGGTCAGGCTAAGAAGCCCGCCCGGAGAAGACGGAGACCCCGTAGGCAACGGTTCCAACAGGAGATTTTTAGTCTCGGAGGATCTGAGGCCAGAACGGGAAGGACTTGTAGTCCAAGGAAGGTTTCCGCATCCCCCAAGACGAAGACGTTTCGTCCAGCCGAGGGGACACCATTGCCAACTAAAGGGATTTTTAGGTCCAAAGAAGGTATGGTGAATAGAAAGAGGACGGGTAGTCAAAAGAGTGCGCCAGTACCTACCAAGAGGAGTAAAAACCCAGCAGAGACACGTACTGTTACAGAGACCGCCAAAGGATCGCTACAACTGAGCGTTAACTGTGTGAAAGCCAAGGATATCCGGAAGGCTTCGCACCGGGAAAGGCAGTGTCTCGTTCCAGGATGTACGGAAGCAAACAAGTATGCCAAACCACATCATGCATTTGAGCACCACATTCCGCGCATCTTTGATGAGGTCTACCTGCTGATGACAAGGAGGTACTGGAGTGCCGGAAGAGGGCCCTCACCCAAGTTACCCATTGGCTGCTGGGAAGACCAGGGACGGCGGATGAACTTGTACGCTATGTAGGGATGCAGAAGCAATTCTCCAAGATTGACAACAGCATCATCTCGGAGACCCAGGACCGCCATATGAGGACTTTTTGTTCTCATATTGGTAGAGAAGCCCCTACAGTGTTCGAGCTCTTCCCAGTCAACTCGATAGGGTCGATACTCCACTGGAAGGCACTAGTATTAATAGTGGCCACATTGGACAAGGACCAGCAGGAGTATTGGCGTGAGGCGTTCCCAGCACCTGAGGGCAAGATAACAATACCCACCCCAAAGGCGTACGACGCACATTTCCACCTGGACAGGCTCCGGAAGAGGTCTCACAACAAAAGTGACACCCCCTTACAGACAATTCTGGACCAGTCTCCTGTGTCACAGGAGAAGAAGGTGGATCTGGTGGGATGTTGTGCCAGCTTTTGTGATCCCAGCACATGGCCAAGCAACCAGGAAGTCCAAGAGATGCCGGAAGGAATAGCCGTGGCCATTGGACTTCATCCACGTCATGCCAGTCGGGGATACAAAAGGACATCCAAGGAGGTGGGAAGATTAGCAGACCTTTTGAAACAGGACCGTGTGGTGGCACTAGGTGAGATAGGGATAGACCACACCGAACCAGTCCACCAATGGCATGAACAGCTTAGTATCCTGGATGTGGTTTTACCCCTAGTAAGACCAGACCAAGCTGTCATCTTCCACTGTAGAGGGATGTCAGATGATTGCGGAACAGAAGCCTATCTGTTGCTGCTCCGTTGGGCCAGGAAGCACCTGCACCGTAAGCACCCCGTCTATCTCCATTGTTTCAGTGGAGATGAGTATGTATACCGGAGGTGGTCCACAGCGTTTGCCAACTGCTACTTTTGCTTCACCAAGAATACCCAGACTTTTAGTCCACCACAACTGGAAGCTGTGAAGGCGGTGCCAGACAACCGACTGCTGATTGAGACGGACGCACCTTACTTCCCACCAAGGGGGAGTGAGTGGTCGACGCCGAACCATGTTTATCAGACAGCAGAAGGTTTGGCCCACATCAGGGGAGTGAGAACAGAAGGCATTCTGGCGGTGACAACTGACAATGCCCGCCAGCTGTTCGAGAAACGATAGAGGGTGTTTGGAAGGGGAGAAAGGGGCTTTTAGCCAAAAAGTGGGGAGAAAGGGGCTTTCAGCCAAAAAAGTGGGGATAAAGGCCTAATAAGGAAAGTCATTTAAGTACTGGTTTTTATATTCCAGGAAAGGCCTGGTATTTTGCCAGGATAGGTCAGACTTAGGTTAAAAAAGGGACATTAGGCCTATTTATTTTTTTTTTTAGATTAAAGGTAAAGGGATTATTGTTGTTTTTTTCAGAAAGTGGTAATTGCCAGATGTACTGGTTAAGAATAGGTAGTTTTTATAGTAGTAGGATTTTACTTAAGGGGTCTGTGGGGTCATTCAGGGGTTACAGGGTTCCACAGTTAGGATATTAAAGGAGGTAAGGGTTGGCTAAAGGGGAGGATGGAGGCCAACATTTAATTTAAGGTTAATTTGGGAACCCTGGTTAACAGGAAAGGTGAAAAGGACAGTAGTTTCTTACTGTTCTGTGTAACCAAAAGTATTTAAAGGAAGGGCAGTGGGTAATGGGGATCAGTTCCAAAGATTGGATTTTAACCAATTGATGGATCCGCACCTGGAATGGGGATGTTTTTAAGCATCCCTGAGATCTCATCCAGTAGGGCAGTGAGGGCCATCCAGAGTTCACAAGGAAGCTGGAGTGAGAAGCTCAGACAGGCCCCAGACCCAATGACAGTGGCCCAAGTAGGTAACCCCCACAGATCAGGTAAGTTAAGCCTTACTTAAATCTTGGAGCAGCAGACATAAGGTTTTTCAAACTCCCCTGAGGTCAAAGGCTTTCATTTTTAAGTCGGGGGGAGTGTTGTGACGGCTGGTTGCCGGTTATTTATGGACGCATAAATAACAGGGAACCAGTCCGGAGTTCATGGAAGCTGAGCGCGTGCATGTGCGCAGCCAAGGAGAGGCGTACACAAACAGGTACCCTCAGCGTTCCAAGCTCAGTCTTGCTGAAGGTTTTGCAGTGTGTAGACGTGCTGCGTCTACGGGTTACCAATTACATAGGCGAGACTACAGTGAAGTGTAGTTAGTTTATAGAAGCACTTATCAGTAACTTAGATAACCAGTGTAAAGTAAGAGACACTTTAGTTAGAATAAACATAATAAAATGTGTTTGCAATACACTTTGACTTTGTAGTTTGTTATATTTCTAGCACTACACACACTGTAGCCAGTAAATAACTTACTGTAGTCAAAGAGAAAGGAAGATCCAAATTATTGCTTACATTTAAGTTAACAAATACAACAGTTAATCACAGCATACATGTATTTTCCTAGTGTAAGCACGTGTGGGACTAACAAAAATCCATCACTGCATGTGAATTTGACTTTTATATGTATGTAAAAGAAGCAGGTAGAGATAACAACAGAAGTGTTTACATATCAATTTTTCTAAGAATTATTTCTTTTACAATTCCAGAGGTGGAGATTTTCATCATCCACTAGATCTAGATCTATAGACCTTTTTCTATTTTTGTAATTATATTCATCTGTCTAATTTAATTCATTAAAAAGCATTATTTTTATTAAGTCATAATGCTACCTCCACAGAGCCAAACTTGCAGGTTTTGAGGATTTTGGTTGCAATTTAAGCAATAGGTTTGTACCTTTGATGTCTTTTGTTTCATTGGAACACACTGACTCTCTCTTCTAAAGTACTTGGCCTTGATTTCTTCAACTGACAGAGCTATATGTGAAGCTGAAAGTAAAGAAGATAGTATTATTAAATGCCATACTTTTTTCTATTTAGGAATAGTTTACAGTAAGTTTTGCTTCTCAATTTGAACTAGAGCTGCCACTATCATACCTGAATTCACCCTACCCAACACATGACATGTTATCAAAAATCAATGTTCATGCAAATGTTAAGATATGAATGTAATACTCAATTTTACGAACATATATATTGACCTAAATCTCTAAGTTTGACCTGGCACTTTAAGGCAAAGGTGCAATTTTGCATATGACACATAATATTATCCAGACTGTCTAGTACTTCTTGATAAAAAATTAGGGCTAATTTTAGGGCAAATTTAGGAATTTTGAAAATAAAATGGGGAATATTGAGGATTTACATTTACTACCTCGAAGTATATTCTCTGTATATTTTGATCCAAAACAAAACACTGGTCACTTAGTCACAACAATAACAAGCTGAGCACTTAGATCAACTGGTCAACCGTTTCTTACAGTCTACTCTGAATAAGATCTGTAGACTACATTAAAACTCACATAAAGTATGCATTGAATAAAGTCTCCTCCCCAAAATTGGAGGTATTATAAATAAGAGGCCTAACACACTGCCTTTAATCACCCACCAGAGTATATCATCTTAGTCAAAACTAGAGCTATCACTGAAGGTGATTAATACCCCCGCAAAATACTTTAATGCAGGAGAAGCCAGACTTCAAGCAGAGCATAGATAAGAACCTGTATACATAGTATATTGGTTGTGATATTAATAAGTAAAGTTTTTATTTAAAGTTGATAGAGAGTCAATAATGGTTGTTTGTCACAGTAGTTTAAAAATATAAGGTTACAGTTCTTGAACACTGCACTTCTCCTAGTTGCCATCTGTTTACATTTTAAGTTTCAAGTATATACCATGTATAATATTCGAGTTATGTTCAGGACAAGAAAAACAAGGAAAAGTAACAAAGGGCAATAACTCTGTAATTACTTAGATAGAGTTATGGTTCTTGTGCACTGCACTTCCTCTCATTGTGCTTGACCATTGTATGAAATTGTTTTGAAATCCAACCAGTAGTTTACAAGTTATACTCTGGACAAGGAAAAGTAACAAAGGGCAATAACTCTGTAATTACTCTAGATAGAGTTATGGTTCTTGTGCACTGCACTTCCTCTCATTGTGCTTGACCATTGTATGAAATTGTTTTGAAATCCAATCAGTACTTTACAAGTTATACTCTGGACAAGGAAAAAATACAAAGGGCAATAACTGCATAATAAGTCAAGATGGAGTTATGGTTCTTGTGCACTGCATTCCTCTCAATGTGCTTGATCATTGCATGAAGTTGTATTGAATTCCAACTTGTGGTTTTCAAGTTATGCTCCGGACAAGGAAAATGCAACGGACCGCTGGACCAACCGACCGACCAACCGACCGACCGACCGACCACCGGGTGACTCCTATATACCCCCCTAAACTTTGTTTCGGGGGTATAATGATTTAGATATGTTCTTAAATTAAACTGAATGATATAAAGAGAGGCCTCACTTTCAAGGGATCAACTTCATTCTAGCAATTATGGTAGACAATCATAAGATGACCATATCTCCAAAATGAAATCAAATTCTGGCAAATGGCTTCAAAGAAGTATTTGAAAAATTTCTACTACAGGAAACTAGTTGATACCTATGACACTCATTTTCAAGGGACCAACTAGAGTAGAAATTATTGTTGTGTCTATCTCTGCAGAATGAAAATGAGTTTTGACCACTACTTTAATTTTTTTCCCTTATTTTTTAACAAAAAAGAAAAAGAGTAAAAAGGAAACTAAAAGACCTCCAAGCAGCCTCATTTTTTTCAAGGACTTAGCTTTATTTAGAAAATAGGTTAACATCTATAAAGAAATGACCATTTGTGCTAAATGAAATCATATTTTGAACATTGGTTTCACAGAAAAGTAAGAATTGAAGAAAAAAAATGAGGTTTTTTAGGAAATCCCTTTGGATTTTTCATTTTTTAGGAATTTTAGCAAAACTAAAAAAAAAAGGATTTTTAGGAATTTTAGGGTTGCTGGACAGCCTGATATCTTATAATGGCAAACGTTTGTGCCAAGTTATTCCATCATTATTCATATAAACTGTAGAATGACAAAGTTATGGCTAAGCCACAAATGCTTTTTGCTTAATTACTGACCTCTATTTTAACAAACTACAAGTAATGATAAACATTACCTAGGTAACTCTTCTGTATTGCCTGGAATTCAGTAATTTCACCAATTCCAAACCCCATTCTTCTTAAATTCTCTTCCGAGACCTTTTTTAGGAGACTAACACTATGGACCTGAAAAAGAAATATGATGAAATTGCAAATGAAGTGTTGTAGTTGTGTATTAGTTATATCCCCTGAGGATTCAATTCACCAGGTTTTGAGCAAAATTGAAATAAAGTCATTTTCAGACCTTGGTGAAATAAAACCTTTGTAAGCAATAATATTTAACATTCCAGCTTCAGAGCATCTAAATATTTTGGCTTTTCAAATCTAAAGAGAAACTAGATGGTTGTTTTTGCAGAGTTTATTCAGGAGTTATTGCCAATTGGTATTTTTCAAAAGCCTTTTCAGGATTAGTGTTTATTCAGTTCTATGGATTCTCTTGTTTGTTCATGTTTTTTTTATAAATGTTTAATGGAAATAAAATTCTGATGGCCATATTATACTAGAATCGGACATTTTGATCAGATCAGTATAGCTTTAGACGGTTACCCAGGGAACACCTGTGTCAAATGTTATTGTCAAGCCCGCTTGCGGTGTGCTGGACTAAATGTCCACAATGGCAGTTCCGTGTATGTATGTGCGTGCGTTAGTGCGTGCGTGCATGTGTCTGTCCGGATTGGTCTTTTCCAGGTTATAACTTCATCATGGATGGAAGGATTTTCAAATAATTTAGCACAAATGTCAAGCTCGGTGAGACGGAGTGTCATTCACAAGCACTTCAAATCTGGTTCTTGTGAATGACACTCCGTCTCAAAAGTCAAGGTCACAGATGGGGGTCATTTGCCAAAAACATACTTTCTTGTTTGTCCTGTCACAGTTGTAAGTCAAAGTTCAATGGCGGGCTCGACATGTTGCCCTTGGGCATCTGGTTCAAATCCGGTCAATAGTTTTAAAGAATAAATTTTTGCAGAATAAAACAAATAAAACCCACCCCTGGTAGCCACGTTTTTGACAGTTCCAAATAATTTGAGCAACTTGGTTCACCTAAAGAACATAATTATGTGCCACATTCTCTTCTAATCTGGCATTTGGAGGAGAGGATCCATAGACAGCCATGATAAATCAGGATAATTTTAACAAAATTAGTAGATGGTCATGCATAGAACATCTGTAACCAAATTCTAGTCAAATCTGCCTAGTTCTTTTAAAGGATAATTTTTGAAGTTTTCTCCATTCACATATGTAATGCAAATAAGCTCTATCCCTGGTGACCATGTTTGTGATGGATTGGAATAATTTTTGAAACTTTATCAGAGGTCCACCTTAGAAGGTACAATTTCATCTGTCCAAATAATTATATTTCACTCAATTTTGGTAAATATACTTCTCCATGACAAAGACTACTAACAATGTTGGTTTAATTCTAATAGATATTGAACCATTAATATTAAACTGTATAAACATACATGTCTCATTCTCTGCTTGTTCACTCTTTGCGAGAGAACATGTCATTACATTCTCCCTCAAAACTTGTTGCATTTAATCTTCAGTAGATTGGAAGACAGTGTGCATGGTAGAATTGATAGTAATGAATTAATAATGAATGGAAAATGGCTTCAGAGACTACAATGTTCTTCCAGAATACCGCACATATATTCCTTTCTAGTACACATATATCAAGCTGAACAAGCATAGAACGTTGTTTAGTCGTAAATGACATATGATATATCTATGATGTAGAAGTGTAAGGTGACTACAAATCGAACAGAAAATAAAAGTTCTTGCTGCAGCCTTTCAGTATATATATTGCAAAACATAAGACTATGAACAGTCAACTGCAAAAAAGGACTGCTCTTCTCAAGTGTTTTCAAGTAATTAAACAAGAGCGCCATGATGGCCCTGGATTGCTCACCTGGGTATAGGGTTACCCAAGGAACATCAGTCTGTATTAAAACATTTTGAAATCGAACCAGCAGTTTTGAAGGAGATGATCCCTGCAAAGTTTTATCAAATTCTGTCTAGCAGTTTCAGAGGAAAGATCATTTTAAGTTTTCATTATATACATATAAGGTAAATAATCCTGCCACTTGCATCCATAATTTATTATGGATCGGAATATTTTTTTGCAAATTTTGTGAAGCTTAACCATAGCATCTTTGCCAAATTGAATCAAAATCTGTCAAGCGGTTTCAGAGATGTCATTTAGATCTTATTATACACATATAAGGCAAATTAGCCCCGCCCATGGCGGCCATGTTTTGTTTTTTTTACGGTTCGGAATAATTTTAGCAACTTTTGTGAAGGTTCACCCAAGGAACATCCTTGCCAAATTTAATCAAATTCTGCCTAGCGGTTTCAGAAATGTCGTTTAAAGTAAATTTTTGACGACGGATGCAGGGTGAGAAGATTTACAATTCAACATTGATATTGTGGCTTTAGTTTTTCTATAGTTTTACACGGGAGAAATTGGCGAGATTCTGTCGGTCAGATCTCTTCCGACCAAACGTGATTTTGAATTCGCGAACATTTTTTAGACGATGGGCAAGGGGGTGTTTTATGCCCCTGTATGTCTTTATTCATCTCTTCCACACAAAATAAGACCAGTTTTATAAAACTATCAATAATCGAAGGAGTTAAGGCAATTGAAACGACATACTGTACGATTGTATCTGTAAGATATGTAACAATAAATGTATCATTTGTCACTCAAAAGCTGATCTTAATTTCACATTTATTCAGAATTCAGATACATTCAATAAGGTTTATATATATATATATATATATATATATACATGTATATATTTACCAGTACTCTTCCTTCAGCAATAAAATTCATAAAGGTACAGAACAGGTACTAATTGCGATTGATATCTGTAACCATTGTCATCCCACCCCTAATGCCATTTCAGCCTCCTGCTGCGTCCAGCCAGATAAGACCATGAAATACAGAGAGCTTGCCTTGAGACCAAAGTCGGTTTCCTTAATTTTTCAAAAATTAGTAAAAACTAATTTACTAATTGAGACAGTTCAACACCGTAAGTGATTTTTGTTAAAGTAAGAAACACTGAAAGAATTTGTTTTCATGATTTTTTTTTTTTTTTTTTTTTTGTATGAAGAAAACGGAATGACAGCAAAATAATTTTATATTTGCTAATATTAAAAATGTAGCATTAAGAAGACTCGATAAAATGTCAAATAAATCACTATTTTTACTATATATTGTCATTTTTATGATTCCTTACTCTTAATTAAATAACATTAGTCTGATATACCACAGCAAATATTCTATAAATTGAAAAAAACAAAACAAAAAAAAACATTAATTTGCTACCTCATGGAATGAGCATTTTTCTCTTTTCCGGAAAATATACGTGTTTATTCTGCGGACACCACCGGGAACAAAGTCGGGTAAATGTAAATATATACTTGTATATCTATGTTCAAGTATTCATTAAACACTTATTATTCCCAATTAGTATTACATTTATTAATTTTATTTATTCACTTTATTCATTTTTCTTCTGTCTGTCTTTAAAAAAAAATTAGATCTAGATACCACACGATGAAATAGAACTATATGTAAAATGGTTTTAAGTCTTTTCTTATACATGTATTCTTGAGTGTCAAAATTAAAAAGACGAGTATAGCAGATCCGTGGTTAGTTGGTAAACCGAAGATATTCTAGAAATAGGAGAATGAAAAATCTAGTAGATCTATAAAGGTCTTGGTAACTAAAAAGGGTCGCACCCTCACCTATAACATTTTTATTTTTTTTCCGGAGTGGATGTCAATCGAGATTAAATTGACCGGTAGTATGAATGAAAGTAATATTTTATGAACTTATAAATAAAAATATCGCAAAAATCAATGACCTCTCCACCACACCCATGTGAACAGCCCCTTCTTTCGGCTGCTCGATCGTGTAGCTTAGACGTAGCTTTTTATACCGTGTAGCTTTTTATACCGGTCCTTTCATACCACGTGCCAAAATGGCCGTCTGCATGTCCTACGGAAAGCGAATGGTAAGTCATATTGATTGTTTGTATGGATGAAAATCAACGCAAAAAATATTTTACAAAACAAATGTTTCAGTTGGTGATTCAATGGTGTGGCATACGATGAATATTTGATTTAAATCAAAATATATTACTGACAGAAGTTTCATAATATCGATATCCTGGAGTATCCAGTTCTCGACAGCATAAGAAGTAATTATGCAAGAACTATGAACAAAACGATCCCTCAAATTTATGTCAAATATATCATTACATGCATCAATATCTTCCCTACAAATATAATTTTCAATGGTAATGAAAAAGAAATTTAAAAATAACTGTCAAAATCAAACAACAGTCAAAAAGTTTATTTCCAAAATGGCGTCTGCAGTTCTCGACAATGAACTGAAAATGAGTCTGCCATGAGTATGATGCACATATAGAGACAAAATCTATAAACAACAGTTGCATTGATGTTCTGTGTTCTTAATCACAGAACAGATTGGTTTGTAAAATATTAGATGATCCAAATGATAAAAAGAAACACTATCACACTGAAAGTGTTCCAACATGTTATTATAGGGTGCCCTCCGAGTTTTGTAACTGGGGGTACAACAGCAATTTTCCTTAGCTTTGTATCCTTTCAACCAGAGAGTCCTACACTTTTGGAAGTTTATGGCCCTATACAAAGCTTAAATGGGTGTACTGTATAACAATTATCAAGTATAAAGTTTACTATCATATTAATTACAGCTATGGCTCTAAATGACGTCTGTACATAGTATTGTTGAGAAGTGTATTCATAATCAAACCTACACTTTTTTAAGAACAGATGTTGGTTTATATAAATCAGTGATCGTATGCTTGCTGAATACTATCGGTAGATTTAACAAGTGGTTTAAAAAATCATAAAAAGAAGCATTAGTGAAAATGGTAGAAAATCAGTACTTCTTTATTAAATGAATATTTTTACCTGTTTCCCAAACATTTTTTTATAAAAAGAAGGTTTAGAAACAAGGATCAATCAATGTTGTTTATTGTCGATGGTTTCTCTGTAAAATTACGTCACACATAACGTCAAATATTGCACTGGTATAAATTGCACTGGTATAAATAGCCCGATAATACCAATATGGCAAGAACTCAATACTTGAGGATACAGTATTCAAATGGACCAATCTCAGAATCTGATCGTTGTGTGGATTCAAAGGTATAAGACGCAAATTAAAAAAAATAATAGAATTCATGTCATCATGTTACAAGTCATTCTGTTTACTAGTTATAATTTCTCTTTTATGTGGATGACTTTTTGACAAAATAAACTTACAGAAGCTGTCTTATTTAATGATGCCCTGTGTTTTTAATCTGGGATTTTGCAAGTTTAATGCCCCTAATATAACAGATTTTGATAGTAAAGGTTCTCTAATGACTTCCCATTAAAATTGACATGAACGTATTTTTAAGAAGATTATTGAAACAGGTCAAATTTAAAAATTATTTGATCTCCAATCTAGAAGTTTACGCCCTGCCTCCTTAGCTTACATCCAGTATCCGCACCCGACTTCAAATATTCCCATCTTCCACAGTGGCTAGAGTGTCTGCCTTGAGAGAGGCCGTTGTTCGATCCACAGCCGTGACATACTTAAGTTGTTAAAAATAGTACTGGTAGCTTCCTGCTTGGTACTCAGAATATATACAGGGTAGTTCCAGGACTGGTTGGCCCAGTGTGGGTTTGGTATCATGCCACATGTCTACAGATTGATACTAAGTGTTTGATGGGATGTTACACCAATCAAACAAACATTGATCAGTATTTTTCATTGGCATTCGAAATTGCCCATTTCAACCCATAAATCTGAATTCCCCAGATATATTGAGAAAAAAAATCTTTATCTATATCAAGAGGACATTTTACCCCCGTTTAAATAAACAAGAGGGCCATGATGGCCCTGAATCGCTCACCTGAGTACCATTGCTTCAACTGATGTCAAGGTTTTTAAACAGACAAGGATTCTGATATAACTTAATCTAAAACATTTTACCCCTGACAATACTACACACCAAATACCTAAGCAATGGGCCATATGGTTTCAGAGAAGACTTGGGCGCAGGGTCATTTATCACCGTAGGGCCAAGACTTTGAAAATCTTTGTAATGAACCATTAGATGCTACTACATACCAAAAATCTTAGCTCTAGGCCTTATTGATTCATAGAAGAAGATTTTTTAAGATTTTCCTATTTAACTCTATGTAAAACAAGTGACCCCTGGTGTGGGGTCATTTATCACAATTGGGCTATGATTTGTACAATCTTGGTAGTGGCCCATAGATGATGCTACATACCAAATATCTAAGCTCTAGGCCTTATTGATTCATAGAAGAAGATTTTTTAAGATTTTCCTATTTAACTCTATGTAAAACAAGTGACCCCTGGTGTGGGGTCATTTATCACCATAGGGCTATGATTTGTACAATCTTGGTAGTGGCCCATAAGATGATGCTACATACCAAATATCTAAGCTCTAGGCCTTATGGATTCATAGAAGAAGATTTTTTAAGATTTTCCTATATAACTCTATGTAAAACAAGTGACCCCTGGTGCGGGGTCATTTATCACCATAGGGCTATGATTTGTACAATCTTGGTAGTGGCCCATAAGATGATGCTACATACCAAAAATCAAAAGGTTAGGCCTTGTGGTCTCGGACAAGATTTTTTCAAGTTTTTCCTATATTAGCCTATGTGAAATCAAGTGACCCCTGGGGCGGGGCCAATTTTGACCCCAGGGTCATAATTTGTACAATCCTGGTAGAGAGTCATAAGATCATGCTACATACCAAAAATCAAAAGGCTAGGCCTTGTGGTTTCAGAGAAGAAGATTTTTCAAATTTTCATTTTTAAAATCTATTTTTAGCTCCTGTGACCTAATTATGCGATGGACCAGAACCATTTATACAACTTTAGTAGAGCTTCATCCAAGGAACATTCCTGCAAAATATTTTTCAAATTAGCCAAGCCGTTTAGGAGGAGATGTTGTTTGAAGCAATTGTTGACGCCGGACGCACGCACGGACGCCGGACAAAAGGCGATCAGAAAAGCTCACCTTGAGCACGTTGTGCTCATGTGAGCTAAAAAGCAAGGGAAAACCCTGCTGTAAGAATATAATTTGATATTTGGCGACACCTAACATTGTTTTGTACTAACATCTCATATTGCACTTCACTTAAGAGATTTATATATTTATATAACATTTCCTGACTTTATTTATGAGTGAAAATTAATTTTAATTAAACCAGTATTTCAGAATCTGAGTTTGATCAATGGCTGTGCTAAACAAATTTCCATCATTACTGTTGTAGTGAAAGTCATAATGGTATGAAACATGCACACACAACAACACTTCAAAAGACCTAAACTTGTTTTCAGTAGCCAAACCCTTCTGACGCTGGCTATATATCAACGGGGGCTCATTTTTCTATAGATTGTTGAATATGTTTTATAATCTGATAAATTAGTCCATTTTCCAGTTGAACATATTGTTTGTAAGAGGCACTGCTTCTGGACAGAAAATCAAGCATTTGAGAATTTTCCTGAATGATAATTAGTATTTATTGGTATTTATTTATTTTATTTTTACTTTTGTAGCTAAAGGATGGTTTGCAGACGTCCGGATCCTTAAAGATAACTGTTAGCTTTATTTTTTAAAAGTTACAACCTTATTGCTTGATGTCATTTCCGAATAAAAATTCAGAACCATGTGAAAATGCTGACCAGCGACCAAATGGTTGATCTTTATTGAAGACCACAATACTTTAACCATAAATATAACGCATTTTGGATTACATATTGCAGTTAAAATATAGAATAATGTGATACCATATAATATTTTCCCTCAGTTATTAGTGCTCTACCGGTTCACTTGAGGAGACTATAGGTTTGCCCTCCGTCTATGTCTCAGTCCGTCCGTCTGTCTGCAAAATCTGGATCCTGGATAGCTCTGAAAGTACTCAGAATTTTTTCATGAAACTTAAAATATAGATAGCATACTGGAGATTATGCTAATCTTTTTTTTTCTATGGCATCATATCTGGTTGCTATGGCAACCAATATACAAAAATCATAGCAAATGGTTTCTGCAATAACTCTAAATGAATAATGGAATTTAAAATATAAATACTGGTAGATGCTTTAATGGAGATAATGTGTGTCATTTAAATTTTTCTATGTTATCAAGTCTGGTTGCTATGGCAACACATATACTAAATATTCCGCAAAAATATTGATCCTTCTATAACTCTAGAAATATATGTTTTCCCCTTGTAAATATTATAAATGTCTTAAAAAACATATGAAAAAAATGAGATCTGAAATTCTTTAGAAAATGATATTGTTGACTGTATGATTTCCAGATGTAATTATTTAGGGCCTAAATAATGTCTTTGCTCTGCTTTTAGACGGTAAATATGCAACTTAACACTGTACATTTAATTTCATTTCAGTTAACTGAATTACACCTTTAAGGCCATTTTAAACAGTGTTCAAAATTAGCTGTAGTCTGACAGCCCAGGGTTACCATAAGTTCAGTTTTTGGTTACTGATTTCTAACAGAACAGTTCATATCTTTTATTGAGATTTATACATTCAAGTATATCTTCTATAAATACCAGCATAATAAATAAAATGAACAAATCACAGTTATCAGACTCGGTAATTTACATAATTTATGAATATCTACCCGGTAATACATAATTAAGATGGAACATTTTAAAGATGCGTCGAGAATGAGCTTAAATAGGAAAGTGAAAAATGTATTATCCATTTAAAAAGGAAAAGCTATGCACATAAAAAAAAAAAAAATTTTTTTTTAAATAAAAAAACAACACTGATTTCTTACACATTGGTGAGTACTTTAAATTGTGAAAAAGTAAAAAAAAAACATGTGAGCCATCGAAGTTTAACATTGAGTTTAACGGAGTTCTATTGGGACCAAGAACAATCTAAAGCATGTAAATATGAAGAAGGCAAAAAAATAAATTGTATGTCATTAGTTGTGTCTATTGATGCAATGACTTTAATAACATTAGAGCTTAATTGCCAACAAATGGCAATACTAGTTTCTATTTTTATGTTTAACAATTATACAACAAGAAGACACAAATAAATGTTTATATTGACAATATTATTGTGCACAAAAAAATTTATCACACACTTGAATATCGATCCTTAGATTTGCCAATATGCAAATGATGCTGCTGAACCAAAAGCTTATGCAGTAATGAAATTAAAAGTATTTGACCAAACAGAATACCTGTGTTTTTTGCAAAGACTGACATATTTCCAGAGGATTAGGTTTGTTACAACTATGGGGATGAGAAAAACTTATGGTGGAGGAAGCAGGTAACTAATTTTCCTTCAGTTAATTTATTATTTTGAGTCTAGCTGGATTAATAAACAAGAACTGTTGAAAGACATCACTCTCAGCCCCTTGTCAGTATGGTATAACAAATTTAAATAAAGGGAAATAATTGAAAAATGCGACTAGGTAGAGTTATTGTTCTTGGACAGATAACTTCCTGTGAATCAAATGCCATATTTATGCTCCCCCCCCCCACACACACACAAGTGTTTGGGTACCTTCTCCAAATCTGAGAAAATACAACTATTTCAGTATTTGATACCTTTGTTATTTTTGTGAATTTATATACAATCTTGCCAGTTCCTAAACCTCTTGTTTCAATTGGATGAAAATTCATAGTTTTGATTTAAAATGGATCATATTATGCATATCATCAGCATGTTTGATTGCAAATTATGACCATTTTTAGCTCACTAGAGCACGAAGTGCTCAGGGTGAGTTATTGGGATCACCCTTTGTTGGTAAACCGAAGATATTCTAGAAATAGGAGAATGAAAAATCTAGTAGATCTATAAAGGTCTTGGTAACTAAAAAGGGTCGCACCCTCACCTATAACATTTTTATTTTTTTTCCGGAGTGGATGTCAATCGAGATTAAATTGACCGGTAGTATGAATGAGAGTAATATTTTATGAACTTATAAATAAAAATATCGCAAAAATCAATGACCTCTCCACCACACCCATGTGAACAGCCCCTTCTTCGGCTGCTCGATCGTGTACCTTAGACGTAGCTTTTAATACCTCTAGCTTTTTATACCGGTCCTTTCATACCACGCGCCAAAATGGCCGTCTGCATGTCCTACGGAAAGCGAATGGTAAGTCATATTGATTGTTTTGTATGGATGAAAATCAACGCAAAAATTATTTTACAAAACAAATGTTTCAGTTGGTGATTCAATGGTGTGGCATATGATGAATATTTGATTAAACTCAAAATATATTACTGACAGAAGTTTCATAATATCGATATCCTGGAGTATCCAGTTCTCGACAGCATAAGAAGTAATTATGCAAGAACTATGAACAAAACGATCCCTCAAATTCATATTAAATACATCATTGATATATTCCCTACAAATATAAATAATTTTCAATGGTTATGAAAAACAAATTTAAAAATAACTGTTAAAATCAAACAACAGTCAAAAAAATTATTTCCAAAATGGCGTCTGCAGTTCTCGACAATGAACTGAAAATGAGTCTGCCATGAGTATGATGCACATATAGAGACAAAATCTATAAACAACAGTTGCATTGATGTTCTGTGTTCTTAATCACAGAACAGATTGGTTTGTAAAATATTAGATGATCCAAATGAGAGAAAGAAACACTTTCACACTGAAAGTGTTCCAACATGTTATTATAGGGTGCCCTCCGAGTTTTGTAACTGGGGGTACAACAGCAATTTTCCTTAGCTTTGTATCCTTTCAACCAGAGATTCCTACACTTTTGGAGGTTTATGGCCAATTTTGGGTGTAAAAGCCCTATACAAAACTTAAATGGGTGTACTGTATAACAATTATCAAGTATAAAGTTTACTATCATATTAATTACAGCTATGGCTCTAAATGACGTCTGTACATAGTATTGTTGAGAAGTGTATTCATAATCAAACCTACACTTTTTTAAGAACAGATGTTGGTTTACATAAATCAGTGATCGTATGCTTGCTGAATACTATCGGTAGATTTAACAAGTGGTTTAAAAAATCATAAAAAGAAGCATTAGTGAAAATGGTAGAAAATTAGTACTTCTTTATTAAATGAATATTTTTACCTGTTTCCCAAACATTTTTTTTATAAAAAGAAGGTTTAAAAACAAGGATCAATCAATGTTGTTTATTGTCGATGGTTTCTCTGTAAAATTACGTCACACATAACGTCAAATATTGCACTGGTATAAATAGCCCGATAATACCAATATGGCAAGAACTCAATACTTGAGGATACAGTATTCAAATGGACCAATCTCAGAATCTGATCGTTGTGTGGATTCAAAGGTATAAGACGCAAATTAAAAAAAATAATAGAATTCATGTCATCATGTTACAAGTCATTCTGTTTACTAGTTATAATTTCTCTTTTATGTGGATTATGTGGATGACTTTTTGACAAAATAAACTTACAGAAGCTGTCTTATTTAATGATGCCCTGTGTTTTTAATCTGGGATTTTGCAGGTTTAATGCCCCTCTTTCTGTCTCTAGATCAGCAGTCTTTAACTAATATAACAGATTTTGATAGTAAAGGTTCTCTAATGACTTCCCATTAAAATTGGCATGAACGTATTTTTAAGAAGGTTATTGAAACAGGTCAAATTTAAAAATTATTTGATCTCCAATCTAGAAGTTTACGCCCTGCCTCCTTAGCTAACATCCAGTATCCGCACCCGACTTCAAATATTCCCATCTTCCACAGTGGCTAGAGTGTCAGCCTTGAGAGGCCGTTGTTCGATCCACAGCCGTGACATACTTAAGTTGTTAAAAATAGTACTGGTAGCTTCCTGCTTGGTACTCAGAATATATACAGGGTAGTTCCAGGACTGGTTGGCCCAGTGTGGGTTTGGTATCATGCCACATGTCTACAGATTGATACTAAGTGTTTGATGGGATGTTACACCAATCAAACAAATATTGATCAGTATTTTTCATTGGCATTCGAAATTGCCCATTTCAACCCATAAATCTGAATTCCCCAGATAGATTGAAAAAAAAAATCTTTATCAAGAGGACATTTTACCCCTGTTTAAATAAAAAAGCAAGGGAAAACCCTGCTGTAAGAATATAATTTGATATTTGGCGACACCTAACATCGTTTTGTACTTACATCTCATATTGCACTTAACTCAAGAGGTTTATATATTTATATATTTCCTGACTTTATTTATGAGTGAAAATGAAATTAATTTTAATTAAACCAGTATTTCAGAATCTGAGTTTGATCAATAGCTGTGCTAAACAAATTTCCATCATTACTGTTGTAGTGAAAGTCATAATGGTATGAAACGTGCACACACAACAACACTTCAAAAGACCTAAACTTGTTTTCAGTAGCCAAACCCTCCTGACGCTGGCTATATATCAACGGGGGCTCATTATTCTATAGATTGTTGAATATGTTTTATAATCTGATAAATTAGTCCATTTTCCAGTTGAACATATTGTTTGTAAGAGGCACTGCTTCTGGACAGAAAATCAAGCATTTGAGAATTTTCCTGAATAATAATTGGTATTTATTTTATTTTTACTTTTGTAGCTTAAGGCTGGTTTGCAAACGTCCGGATCCTTAAAGATAACTGTTAGCCTTATTTTTTAAAACCTTATTGCTTGATGTCATTTCCGAATTAAAATTCAGAACCATGTGAAAATGCTGACCAGCGACCAAATGGTTGATCTTTATTGAAGACCACAATACTTTAACCATAAATATAACAAATTTTGGATTACATATTGCAGTTAAAATATAGAATAATGTGATACCATATAATATTTTCCCTCAGTTATTAGTGCTCTACCGGTTCACTTGAGGAGACTATAGGTTTGCCCTCCGTCTATGTCTCAGTCCGTCCGTCTGTCTGCAAAATCTGGATCCTGGATAGCTCTGAAAGTACTCAGATTTTTTCATGAAACTTAAAATATAGACAGATAGCATACTGGAGATTATGCTAATCTTTTTTTTTCTATGGCATCATATCTGGTTGCTATGGCAACCAATATACAAAAATCATAGCAAATGGTTTCTGCAATAACTCTAAATGAATAATGGAATTTAAAATATAAATACTGGTAGATGCTTTAATGGAGATAATGTGTGTCATTTAAATTTTTCTATGTTATCAAGTCTGGTTGCTATGGCAACACATATACTAAATATTCCGCAAAAATATTGATCCTTCTATAACTCTAGAAATATATGTTTTCCCCTTGTAAATATTATAAATGTCTTAAAAAACATATGAAAAAAAATGAGATCTGAAATTCTTTAGAAAATGATATTGTTGACTGTATGATTTCCAGATGTAATTATTTAGGGCCTAAATAATGTCTTTGCTCTGCTTTTAGACGGTAAATATGCAACTTAACACTGTACATTTAATTTCATTTCAGTTAACTGAATTACACCTTTAAGGCCATTTTAAACAGTGTTCAAAATTAGCTGTAGTCTGACAGCCCAGGGTTACCATAAGTTCAGTTTTTGGTTACTGATTTCTAACAGAACAGTTCATACCTTTTATTGAGATTTATACATTCAAGTATATCTTCTATAAATACCAGCATAATAAATAAAATGAACAAATCACAGTTATCAGACTCGGTAATTTACATAATTTATGAATATCTACCCGGTAATACATAATTAAGATGGAACATTTTAAAGATGCGTCGAGAATGAGCTTAAATAGGAAAGTGAAAAATGTATTATCCATTTCATAAACAATATCGTAGGAATATATAGAAGCTATGCACATATAATCTGAACTTTGGTATTCAAATAAAATATAAAAAAAAAAACAACTAAACAATGCTTTTATTTATTATGAAAGTCATAGTAAATAGACATTTGATTGGAATTTAGCCCTCACAGTGTGTAAAAAAACATGGGCACACTGATTTCTTACACATTGGTGAGTACTTTAAATTGTGAAAAAGTAAAAAAAAAACATGTGAGCCATCGAAGTTTAACATTGAGTTTAACGGAGTTCTATTGGGACCAAGAACAATCTAAAGCATGTAAATATGAAGAAGGCAAAAAAATAAATTGTATGTCATTAGTTGTGTCTATTGATGCAATGACAGCTATAATTGCGTCACATCAATGCGGTTGCATTCACTGATAAAAAACATTAAAAAAATCATGTAAGCTTCTTTTTCAATAACAACAGATGCTTAATTGCCAACAAATGGCAATACTAGTTTCTATTTTTATGTTTAACAATTATACAACAAGAAGACACAAATAAATGTTTATATTGACAATATTATTGTGCACAAAAAAATTTATCACACACTTGAATATCGATCCTTAGATGCTGCTGAACCAAAAGCTTATGCAGTAATGAAATTAAAAGTATTTGATCAAACAGAATACCTGTGTTTTTTGCAAAGACTGACATATTTCCAGAGGATTAGGTTTGTTACAACTATGGGGATGAGAAAAACTTATGGTGGAGGAAGCAGGTAACTAATTTTCCTTCAGTTAATTTATTATTTTGAGTCTAGCTGGATTAATAAACAAGAACTGTTGAAAGACATCACTCTCAGCCCCTTGTCAGTATGGTATAACAAATTTAAATAAAGGGAAATAATTGAAAAATGCGACTAGGTAGAGTTATTGTTCTTGGACAGATAACTTCCTGTGAATCAAATGCCATATTTATGCTCCCCCCCCCCCCCCCCCCCCCCCCACACACACAAGTGTTTGGGTACCTTCTCCAAATCTGAGAAAATACAACTATTTCAGTATTTGATACCTTTGTTATTTTTGTGAATTTATATACAATCTTGCCAGTTCCTAAACCTCTTGTTTCAATTGGATGAAAATTCATAGTTTTGATTTAAAATGGATCATATTATGCATATCATCAGCATGTTTGATTGCAAATTATGACCATTTTTAGCTCACTAGAGCACGAAGTGCTCAGGGTGAGTTATTGGGATCACCCTTTGTTGGTAAACCGAAGATATTCTAGAAATAGGAGAATGAAAAATCTAGTAGATCTATAAAGGTCTTGGTAACTAAAAAGGGTCGCACCCTCACCTATAACATTTTTATTTTTTTTCCGGAGTGGATGTCAATCGAGATTAAATTGACCGGTAGTATGAATGAGAGTAATATTTTATGAACTTATAAATAAAAATATCGCAAAAATCAATGACCTCTCCACCACACCCATGTGAACAGCCCCTTCTTTCGGCTGCTCGATCGTGTAGCTTAGACGTAGCTTTTAATACCTCTAGCTTTTTATACCGGTCCTTTCATACCACGCGCCAAAATGGCCGTCTGCATGTCCTACGGAAAGCGAATGGTAAGTCATATTGATTGTTTTGTATGGATGAAAATCAACGCAAAAATTATTTTACAAAACAAATGTTTCAGTTGGTGATTCAATGGTGTGGCATATGATGAATATTTGATTAAACTCAAAATATATTACTGACAGAAGTTTCATAATATCGATATCCTGGAGTATCCAGTTCTCGACAGCATAAGAAGTAATTATGCAAGAACTATGAACAAAACGATCCCTCAAATTCATATTAAATACATCATTGATATATTCCCTACAAATATAAATAATTTTCAATGGTTATGAAAAACAAATTTAAAAATAACTGTTAAAATCAAACAACAGTCAAAAAAATTATTTCCAAAATGGCGTCTGCAGTTCTCGACAATGAACTGAAAATGAGTCTGCCATGAGTATGATGCACATATAGAGACAAAATCTATAAACAACAGTTGCATTGATGTTCTGTGTTCTTAATCACAGAACAGATTGGTTTGTAAAATATTAGATGATCCAAATGAGAGAAAGAAACACTTTCACACTGAAAGTGTTCCAACATGTTATTATAGGGTGCCCTCCGAGTTTTGTAACTGGGGGTACAACAGCAATTTTCCTTAGCTTTGTATCCTTTCAACCAGAGATTCCTACACTTTTGGAGGTTTATGGCCAATTTTGGGTGTAAAAGCCCTATACAAAACTTAAATGGGTGTACTGTATAACAATTATCAAGTATAAAGTTTACTATCATATTAATTACAGCTATGGCTCTAAATGACGTCTGTACATAGTATTGTTGAGAAGTGTATTCATAATCAAACCTACACTTTTTTAAGAACAGATGTTGGTTTACATAAATCAGTGATCGTATGCTTGCTGAATACTATCGGTAGATTTAACAAGTGGTTTAAAAAATCATAAAAAGAAGCATTAGTGAAAATGGTAGAAAATCAGTACTTCTTTATTAAATGAATATTTTTACCTGTTTCCCAAACATTTTTTTTTATAAAAAGAAGGTTTAAAAACAAGGATCAATCAATGTTGTTTATTGTCGATGGTTTCTCTGTAAAATTACGTCACACATAACGTCAAATATTGCACTGGTATAAATTACACTGGTATAAATAGCCCGATAATACCAATATGGCAAGAACTCAATACTTGAGGATACAGTATTCAAATGGACCTATCTCAGAATCTGATCGTTGTGTGGATTCAAAGGTATAAGACGCAAATTAAAAAAAATAATAGAATTCATGTCATCATGTTACAAGTCATTCTGTTTACTAGTTATAATTTCTCTTTTATGTGGATGACTTTTTGACAAAATAAACTTACAGAAGCTGTCTTATTTAATGATGCCCTGTGTTTTTAATCTGGGATTTTGCAGGTTTAATGCCCCTCTTTCTGTCTCCAGATCAGCAGTCTTTAACTAATATAACAGATTTTGATAGTAAAGGTTCTCTAATGACTTCCCATTAAAATTGGCATGAACGTATTTTTAAGAAGATTATTGAAACAGGTCAAATTTAAAAATTATTTGATCTCCAATCTAGAAGTTTACGCCCTGCCTCCTTAGCTAACATCCAGTATCCGCACCCGACTTCAAATATTCCCATCTTCCACAGTGGCTAGAGTGTCGGCCTTGAGAGGCCGTTGTTCGATCCACAGAGAGGCCGTTGTTCGATCCATAGCCGTGACATACTTAAGTTGTTAAAAATAGTACTGGTAGCTTCCTGCTTGGTACTCAGAATATATACAGGGTAGTTCCAGGACTGGTTGGCCCAGTGTGGGTTTGGTATCATGCCACATGTCTACAGATTGATACTAAGTGTTTGATGGGATGTTACACCAATCAAACAAATATTGATCAGTATTTTTCATTGGCATTCGAAATTGCCCATTTCAACCCATAAATCTGAATTCCCCAGATATATTGAAAAAAAAAATCTTTATCTATATCAAGAGGACATTTTACCCCTGTTTAAATAAAAAAGCAAGGGAAAACCCTGCTGTAAGAATATAATTTGATATTTGGCGACACCTAACATCGTTTTGTACTTACATCTCATATTGCGCTTAACTCAAGAGATTTATATATTTATATAACATTTCCTGACTTTATTTAAGAGTGAAAATGAAATTAATTTTAATTAAACCAGTATTTCAGAATCTGAGTTTGATCAATAGCTGTGCTAAACAAATTTCCATCATTACTGTTGTAGTGAAAGTCATAATGGTATGAAACGTGCACACACAACAACACTTCAAAAAACCTAAACTTGTTTTCAGTAGCCAAACCCTCCTGACGCTGGCTATATATCAACGGGGGCTCATTATTCTATAGATTGTTGAATATGTTTTATAATCTGATAAATTAGTCCATTTTCCAGTTGAACATATTGTTTGTAAGAGGCACTGCTTCTGGACAGAAAATCAAGCATTTGAGAATTTTCCTGAATAATAATTGGTATTTATTTTATTTTTACTTTTGTAGCTTAAGGCTGGTTTGCAAACGTCCGGATCCTTAAAGATAACTGTTAGCCTTATTTTTTAAAACCTTATTGCTTGATGTCATTTCCGAATTAAAATTCAGAACCATGTGAAAATGCTGACCAGCGACCAAATGGTTGATCTTTATTGAAGACCACAATACTTTAACCATAAATATAACAAATTTTGGATTACATATTGCAGTTAAAATATAGAATAATGTGATACCATATAATATTTTCCCTCAGTTATTAGTGCTCTACCGGTTCACTTGAGGAGACTATAGGTTTGCCCTCCGTCTATGTCTCAGTCCGTCCGTCTGTCTGCAAAATCTGGATCCTGGATAGCTCTGAAAGTACTCAGAATTTTTTCATGAAACTTAAAATATAAACAGATAGCATACTGGAGATTATGCTAATCTTTTTTTTCTATGGCATCATATCTGGTTGCTATGGCAACCAATATACAAAAATCAAAGCAAATGGTTTCTGCAATAACTCTAAATGAATAATGGAATTTAAAATATAAATACTGGTAGATGCTATAATGGAGATAATGTGTGTCATTTAAATTTTTCTATGTTATCAAGTCTGGTTTCTATGGCAACACATATACTAAATATTCCGCAAAAATCTTCATCCTTCTATAATTCTAGAAATATATGTTTTCCCCTTGTAAATATTATAAATGTCTTAAAAAACATATAAAAAAACTGAGATCTGAAATTCTTTAGAAAATGATATTGTTGACTGTATGATTTCCAGATGTAATTATTTAGGGCCTAAATAATGTCTTTGCTCTGCTTTTAAACGGTACATATGCAACTTAACACTGTACATTTAATTTCATGTCAGTTAACTGAATTACCCCTTTAAGGCCATTTTAAACAGTGTTCAAAATTAGCTGTAGTCTGACAGCCCAGGGCTACCATAAGTTCAGTTTTTGGTTACTGATTTCTAACAGAACAGTTCATATCTTTTATTGAGATTTATACATTCAAGTATATCTTCTATAAATACCAGCATAATAAATAAAATGAACAAATCACAGTTATCAGACTCGGTAATTTACATAATTTATGAATATCTACCCGGTAATACATAATTAAAATGGAACATTTTAAAGTTGCGTCGAGAATGAGCTTAAATAGGAAAGTGAAAAATGTATTATCCATTTCATTAACAATATTGTAGGAATATATAGAAGCTATGCACATATAATCTGAACTTTGATATTCAAATAAAATATAAAAAAAAAACAACAACTAAACAATGCTTTTATTTATTATGAAAGTCATAGTCATAGTAAATAGAAAATTGATTGGAATTTAGCCCTCACAGTGTGTAAAAAAACATGGGCACACTGATTTCTTACACATTGGTGAGTACTTTAAATTGTGAAAAAGTAAAAAAAAACATGTGGGCCATGGAAGTTTAACATTGAGTTTAACGGAGTTCTATTGGGACCAAGAACAATCTAAAGCATGTAAATATGAAGAAGGCAAAAAAATAAATTGTATGTCATTAGTTGTGTCTATTCATGCAATGGCAGCTATAATTGTGTCACATCAATGCGGTTGCATTCACTGATAAAAAAACATTAAAAAAATCATGTAAGCTTCTTTTTCAATAACAATAGACGCTTAATTGCCAACAAATGGCAATACTAGTTTCTATTTTTATATTTAACAATTATACAACAAGAAGACACAAATAAATTTTTATATTTACAATATTATTGTGCACAAAAAAAATTATCACACACTTGAATATCGATCCTTAGATTTGCCAATATGCAAATGATGCTGCTGAACCAAAAGCTTATGCAGTAATGAAATTAAAAGTATTTGACCAAACAGAATACCTGTGTTTTTTTGCAAAGACTGACATATTTCCAGAGGATTAGGTTTGTTACAACTATGGGGATGAGAAAAACTTATGGTGGAGGAAGCAGGTAACTAATTTTCCTTCAGTTAATTTATTATTTTGAGTCTAGCTGGATTAATAAACAAGAACTGTTGAAAGACATCACTCTCAGCCCCTTGTCAGTATGGTATAACAAATTTAAATAAAGGGAAATAATTGAAAAATGCGACTAGGTAGAGTTATTGTTCTTGGACAGATAACTTCCTGTGAATCAAATTATGCTCCCCCCCCCCCCCCCCACACACACACAAGTGTTTGGGTACCTTCTCCAAATCTGAGAAAATACAACTATATCAGTGTTTGATACCTTTGTTATTTTTGTGAATTTATATACAATCTTGTTAGTTCCTAAACCTCTTGTTTCAATTGGATGAAAATTCATAGTTTTGATTTAAAATGGATCACATTATGCATATCATCAGCATGTTTGGCAAATTATGACCATTTTTAGCTCACCAGAGAGCACGAAGTGCTCAGGGTGAGCTATTGGGATCACCCTTCGTCCGTCGTCAACAATTTGCTTTAAAAGACATCTCCTCTGAAACTGCTGGACAGAATTTGATAAAACTTGGCATGTATGATCCTTGGGTGAGCCTCTACAAAAATTGCTCAAATAAAGTTGATCCATGTAGAACTCTGGTTGCCATGGCAACAAATAGAAAAAATAATTGAAAAATTTGAAAATCATCTCCTCTGAAACAAATGGTCAGAATTTATTTTCCTTTGGCACAAATAGTCACCTCATAAATGTCTACAATAATTGCTAAAATAAAGTTGATCCCTTGAAAAATGAGGCCCCTAGGGGGTTGGCTAATTTCCTTATACACTCTATAGAAAACATCAAATTCCTTTTTTCATGAAGCCAGCTGTGAGAATTTATTTTCCTTTGGCCCAAATGGTCACCTCATGAATGTATACCAATATGGCTAAAATAAAGTTAATTCCTAAAAATGAGGTCCCTAGGGGGTTGGCTAATTCCATTATATACTCTATATAGAAAACATCAAAATTCTTCTTCTGTGCAAAGGCCAATTTGGGGCCGAAATTTGGCCCCATTCCCATCCGTAAAAGTATGTATTTTTCCTCAACTGTAGGTGAAATCCCCCCCCCCCAAAAAAAAATAAATAAAAAAATAAAAGACCGTTAATTGCTCCGCATTTTTGGCTTTTCTCCGCAGTTTACACACTTCTCCTCAATTTGTTTTTTTTTTCTCATGTTACTGGTAATCCGCTTGGTAATCTAAAGAGAACGAAAAAGAGAGAGGAAAAAAAATTTTAAAATGAGCTTATCTGTTTAACTTTTTTTTTCTTTTTTTCCTACTTTTTCTATTTTGCATAAAATTCTGCCAGATACATGGCGATGTCACGTACGCAAATTTCCGATTTTGTTACGAAAATATTTTAATGTAGAGATGCATTGTTTTGTGGATAAAAGCTAAAAAGACACACTGTAGGTAATTTGGAGAGTACTTTTAGTATTTTGCAAAATAGATTCACAACTTTCTCTGACCATGTAAATAAAATTTATAACCAAAAAAGCTTTGCATTTCTAAATGTTATCAGTTTTCGCGGATTTACCTTTTCTTTTGACAACTTGTAAATAAAAGGAATCTGAAACGATATTAAAGAATTATAAAGAAATATTTTGTTACAGAGTGTTATTTAAAAGTTTAATCATGTAATGTAAAAGTTAAATCAACCATTTTAACGAACTGCTTTCATTTTCTTCCCATACAAAAAGCCCTGTGTCTTTCAAACTATCATGATAGATTCTGCTAGTTTATTTTTCGAACACCATTCACATCGTGTAACTGCAACTGTTAATACAATATATTATATTATCTTCAATTAATAAATTTCAGAATTTTACTTCCATGAAATTAATAGTCAGGATTGATTTCATGAATGTCTTCCATGATTGCTAAAATGAAGTTGATCTCTGGTTTGTCATTTGATTTCCTTATAGAAAAAATCATCTTGAATATGCTGATTTTACACTGGTGGGCGTTTATGGCCCTTGGGCCTCTTGTTTAGTTCCTGATCGCCACGAAGACATGAATATGTCAGTTGCCGCTGTAGAAAAACCTTGACTTCTGAATGATTCCCGGACACTAAACAAGCAGTCATGACTAGATTCTTTGACAGAGGATGCACAACATCCATGTGTGGTAGATAAAGTATTTTCTTTGATTTTGGAAGAATTATTGGAGCATGAATCAGTAGCCTCATTAGTTTCGTAAACCAAATCTGTGTCGGCCATAGAGGAGCTATAATCAGACACTTGGCTCTGTCTTCTGTGACTTTCTGCAGACATCGCCCCATCAGACTGAAAGGTGGAAAAACATAAGCACAATTAAATACTTTCCAATCAATAGAAAATGCATCTACAAAAGAGGCATTCGGATCAGGCTTCCATGACCAGAACTGAGGCACTTTGGCATTTAATCTCGATGCAAATAAATCAATATCTGGTTTTCCAAATTTCCTAGTCAATTCATCAAAAACTGAATGGTCCAGTGACCATTCAATCCTATCATTGAACTTCCTGGATGGGGAGTCTGCTAAATTTAATTTTCCAGCAATATGTGCACATGTGACCCAGATATTCCTCTCAATACACCAGAACCAAATATCCTTAGACACTTCATTACATTTTTCTGACTTAATACCTCCCATGTTTGAAATATAAGAAACTGCTGTTGAACTATCTGAGAGGATTTGCACGTGTTTGCCAATAATTTTAGCTGAGAGAGATTTAAGTGCCAGCATTATAGCCTTAAGCTCAAGAACGTTAACATGACCATCCTTCTCCTGATCAGTCCATCGACCACCTATTTTTAATTCGTCAAGAACAGCCCCCCATCCTGTTAAAGAAGCATCAGTGTGAATAGATATATCAGGATTGCCGTGACTGATGAGTCTATATTGATCATCTATGTTCTTGATCCACCAATTTAGGTCACTTTCCATGCTACAGTGTATCACAAATCAGCATTTTTTGTTCAAAATCCCCATGATTTAGTGCCAAAGCGACAGATTTGCTTTTTTCCAAATTCCTATAATATAGCTGGCCAAACTGAACAGCTGAGAAAGTAGCAACTAATAACCCTATAACTTTGGCAACCTGTCGAATTTTTGCTGATCCTAAAGATTGCAGACTTAAACATTCTGACTTAATTTTCTCTTTCTTTTCTTGTGGCAGAAACACCTTCATCTGTTTGAATCTATAATATTATCAAAAAAAAAAATTCTTTTGGTTGGTATCATGACAGATCTTTCTAAATTAACAATGAAACCAACTCTCTCCATAAGAGTTTTTGTATCAGCAATGTTTTCAGAGCATTGTGAAAACGTATCTCCACATAGCAGGCTATCATCTATGAAGCCGCTATTTATATGACCTTCACTACGCAATTTAGCAAAAATTGGTTTAAGCAATTTGGCAAACATCCTAGGCATGCATGCAAGACAATTCGGAGATGCCGTAAATTGATAAAAAGTATTTTCCCAATAAAACCTAAAATATTTTCGCTGTTCTTCAGCAATACTGACAGAATAGTAAGCGTGCCTTAAATCAATTGATCCCATGAATGTATCTTTGGAAATAAGGTTAAGTGTTTTCTCAAATGTATCTATTTTAAAATGTTGATAGGGAATACATTCGTTTATTTTATTTTTTTTCAAATTTAAAATCATGCGATATTCCCCATTCTTTTTTGGTCTTACAAAGACAGGTGAAATGAACTGGCCAGTTTCATACTGAACCTTTTTAATGACCTCCATTTCTAGGAGTTTTTCTATCTCTTTAGCAATTATTCCTGAGTCCCGGCTATTGAAATGGGATTGGCATGGTACATTTTCGTTTTCAACTGAATAGAATTTCTTAAAAAATTCAATATTGAAATTTCCCACCATGTCTAAAATTTTGGGATTATTTGTAATCTGCCATTCATGAACAAAATGTTTAAGTCTACCAGCTTTAAATACAACAGTGCTTACCTTATTTTCTATTGTTTGAACTTTCGGCCCGACAGGCCCCTCCTTGGCTGGTTTTTTGGCAGGTTAAATGGGTTCGAGTATCCATAGCTTGTCTGGTATGGCCTTCCCCTGGCCTGCATTCCTCGGCCTCGGCCTCTAAAACGACCTCTTAGCCCCATTCTGCCTCGGCTTTCCATAAAACCTCCTTTTTGAATTCTATTTCCCAGTTTGTTACTATCTTCTATCTCTTTAGCTTGTTTGCTGACATCGTTACCAAATAATTCTGATGTAAAAGGCACCGAGTGATTGCACAAGTGTGCATACTCGTTCTTCAATTCCGGTTTTAGGAAATCTTTTCTAGTCAGATTAATTTGCCTATTTGTATGACCCAATAAGGCCAGAACATTGTTACATCCATCAATCAATGGCGTCAATTCTTGGCAATCTTTTTCTGCTGCTGCCATGCTATTGACTGTTTTAGTCAGGATAGTTGCTGCCTTTATCACTGACAATTCAATATTTTGAAGTTTTTTGTCATTTAATCTTGCATTATGTGAGACTGCATCCCAAATCAGGCGGTTAGTTTTCACGACGGTCAATCCCTCGCAATTTTCTGGCCTTGCATTATTTTCGTCTTTCACCAATTCATCGTATCTCTCTTCGTCTATTCCCTTATGGAACAGTTCATTAACAATTTAGAGCTAACGTACGATCCACATCCTTATCGACATGTTCCATGGCACGGAACTTTTTTGACATCGAATCGAACCGACTTATTTCATTAGCACTACGTTTCGTCGACGAAGTCGGCGGGCAGCTAGAAGTTTGTACCGTGTCAAAAACACGATCCTCTATCTAGGGCTGGGCCGATGGATCGGACTATCGATTAATTGCAATGGTTATGAGGACGATAGTACTGCATCGATAGTGGTTTCTGACCATCGATAATATCGCCGATAGTGTTCCTGACTATCGATAGTTCAGTAATATATACACCTGACCACAAAGTCTATCTGTTAAGCAAAAGAAAAAAACCAACAAACACTCCCTAACGTTGCAGTTAAAACAATAATTCATATCGTGTCGGTTTTTAGGATTTGTTGCCAGTCTAATGTACATGTAAGGGATGGATATGGCTAAATCACTGACAAATGACGATAAAACTGACTCATAATTATAGCTTTTGAGTTCGAACAACAAATCAAAACTTTCTCAATTTACAAGTCAATTACGTTTTCTTGAACTGTCTATAAAGTATAACACATTTTATTTTCGTATGTTTATATAACATGATTAACATTATAGCTTAAAATAAACATTACGTTTATCGCTGACGTGAGCATGCTATGGTTCTGGAATTATACCGTACCTGAAATAAACATCATGGCGACTCGCTCGCGTGACATTCAGTTTCAAATAGTTGAAAACAAAAGTGCAAAATCGGCAGTCTGGAAACATTTTACTTTTGAATAAGTTTATTTTTTCTTTACTTGAGATTATATATATATTTGACAAAGCTGTCAGTTGTGGATTTGAAAATAAAAACAAAGATAAAAAATGTTTATAGTTAACTGATACATTTATTTCCTTTTTATAAGACATGAGTCAAAGGGTCATTGGTAAAGCAATAGTATCGCAATGCATTGCAATATTAATCCTGCAATAGTTGAACTATTGCAATAGCAACATAATGACTATCGATAGTATCGCAATAGTCATTTTTGGGGTCAATGGTCAGCCCTACCTCTATCTCACCTTCTTCACACCCATAATCCTCAAAAAAATGGATCCTCCTGAGCCCAACTCTCCATCGAAGCCATTCTTGTCGCTAGAGAGTCTACCTTTTCATTCTGTTTAATAACAGAGTCCTGAACCGATTTCAAAATTGTCAAAATGTCGGTATCGGCCGACGAATGTGACGCAAAAGCCACTGCTGCACTTTTATTCGGCTTCTTTACCGGTTTATCATCCTTCTTTAAGGGTTTATCGCCCGATTTATCCTTTCCGCAGAATTTGTCCGCCATTATGATATAAGCGCCCGATTGCGCAACAGGAAAACACAAACACAATCCGTCCGATAGACGGCTGTAAAAATCACATCCGACAGAAATGTGATGTTCAAACAAAAGACTAGGTATCTCCCGACAGGAGAAACACAATAATAATCGTTAATGCATAAATAAATCAGATAAAATCCAAAGAATATAATCCACATGAAATTTATGCATTCAAGAACCGCGCAAACTACAAGCACTGAACTGCGCATGCGCAAAGCAATCTCATTTGAGACCGATAGTCAGTATGACGAAATAGAATCGTACAAAACTTCGTACGAAATTGACATTAGTGAAACGCTGTTGAGCGTCAATTATCTTCGTACGAAGAAATGAAAGAAAAAAGTTCGTACGAAGTTAAGTGAAACGGACCCCTGGATATTAAGGAGAAGATGCTTTGAAAAAAAACCAAAAAAAACAATAGCAGATGGAGAATGTATTGGTATTGTTGTTTTTTTGGGGATTTTTTAATAATAATAAACGTAACATGCGGTTATCTTTAACTGGTAACTTTGTTGTTTATTTGATTTTATATCCCACTGTAAATAATTAAGAGTAATCGACCCTATCTGTCCGAAATGAGACGTAAACCAATCATCTAATCTACAATTTGTAAAATTCCTCACATTGCTGAATGGGAAATTAAGGGTACACTTGAGATTTCCACCTGTCAGTGATTGGTAGTAATGCTTATCACCTTATGACTTGGTATATTGACAGATATAATTAAAAATGATATATTAACTAGTGTAAATGATGCCGTCATACTTTAAGCATGTTAAATAACAACAAATGTTCATTAACGTGGCACACAATTATGAAACCACACTTAAATACCAAATGCTACTTGATAATTTTAAACCATTACCATATATAAAAACGTAAGAGTCGATTCAAGAAAGTGATTGCACAGCCTTACATTGATACAAAGATTGAATCATCTGAGACAGTGTACACGAAATTGACATTATGTGAAAACATAATGAAAGGATAATATATAAAACAACACATTGGTTCAGGAAATCAGCTGTTTACCGTCAAGTGTTATTAATAAATCATCAGTATAAACCTTGTATTTTCCTGGAGTGAAACAGTACTAATCACAATAATAACAACCAAACAATAATAATTGAAACTAATTAATTATCGCCTGTCTAGCTTGATGACCTGAACCAAAACCTTGTAACATATCAATGTGGTTAAAAGCATGTATAATGTTGTGATGTAGCAAAGGCACATTTCTTCTTAGGCACATTTCTTCTTATGCACAGATTATGCAACTTCATACACACAACCACTACCTTGCAATATTCTAATGAAGAGAATGGCAGGCATCTAAAGATATAAAATAACAGTAAAATCGGTGCCTCATTTTTAAGGTATCACCAACAAAACACATAGAAAATAAATCACATGATCATAGGGTTTTAACACAAAGTAAATTGTCTGACAATGCAATGTCTGTATATAATTAAATTCAACTATCAAATTTCAAACAAACCTAAATCTTGACATTACACCCCAAATAATCTTTCAACAACAACTCCTGACTTTCCGATCTATCTACATATATACAGTTTCAGTAAAACGCCTTTTGGTAGCTATAAAGATCCAATCAAATTAAACAACTTTCACTTAAAATAAGTGGGTCATGATGGCCCTAGATCGCTCACCAGAGTACATAAGCGAATTTAAAGCAATTCAAATCACTTTATATTATTACTTCCAGCAGTAACCAAAATCAAGTTTCAGATACAAAAAAATGCTTAAGTCGGTCATTCATCTTTCATGGGATCAACTTTATTTTTATGAATAATGGTTGACAGCCATGAGGTGACCTCATTTGTACAATAGGAAATTAAATAATTAATTCTACCCTCACTTTCGTAGCAAAAGAATTTAAAAAAATTCCTAAAAAGAGCTTCTAAGGAAACTACCCCGGCACCAAAGGGCATAAACTTCCCAAAGATCAAATATAGCAATTATGGTTGACATTCTGAGCATTTTTGTCATAGAGAAATTTTGATTTTTAGCTCACCTGAGCACGAAGTACTCAAGGTGATCTTTTGTGATCACCCAGCGTCCGTCGTCAACAACTTACTTTAAGTAACATCTCCTCTGAAACCGCTAGGCAGAATATGATTAAATTTGGCAGGGATGATTCTTGGGTGAACCTTCACAAAAGTTGCTAAAATAAACTTGATCCATATGGAACTCTGGTTGCCATTGTAACAGAAAGAAAAAAAAAATATGAAAAAATTAAAAATCGTCTTGCCAGATTTTACAGATCTTCTTTGGGTAACTCTTTACCAAGATTGCTAAAATTATTTCGATCGGGAAAAGAACATGGCCATGAGGGGCGGGGATAATTTGCCTTATATGTATATATAGTTAAATCTTTAAACAACCTCTCCTCTGAAACCGCTGAACAGATTAAATTTGGCAGGGGTGATCATTTGAGGAAGCATCACAAAAGTTGCTAAAATTATTTTGATCCGTAAAAAAACATGGCCGCCTGGGGCGGGGCTTATCTCCTCTGAAACCGCTGGATATAATTTAGTTAAATTTGGCAGGGATGATCATTGGATGATGCTTCACAAAAGTTGCTGAAATTTTCTGATCCATAAAAAACATGAACGCCAGGGGTGGGACCAATTTGCCTTATATGTATATATAGTGAAATCCTTAAACGACATCTCTGAAACCGCTGGACAAAATTTGATTAAATTTGGCAGGGATGATCCTTGAGTGAAGCTTCACAAAAGTTGCTAAATTATTCCGATCCGTAAGAAAACATAGCCGCCATGGGCGGGGCTAATTTGAAATTATATGTGTATAGTGAAATCTCTAAATGACATCTCTGAAACCCCTGGACAGATTTTGATTTAATTTGGCAGGGATGATCCTTGGGTAAAGCTTTACAAAAATTGCTAAAATAATTCCGATCCATAAAAAAATATGGTTACAAGGGGCAGGACTTATTCGCCTTATATGTATATATTGAAAACTTAAAATGACCTCTCCTCTGAAACTGCAAGACAGAATTCGATAAAACTTTGCAGGGATCATCTCCTTCAAAACTACTGTTTTACTGATGTTCCTTGGGTAACCCTGTACTCAGGTGAGCTACTAGGGCCATCATGGCCCTCTTGTGTACATCGAGTATGTAAAGAAACTAAATGGCCCCCTGGGCCTTATTTTTCCAGAAATCAACCTTATTTTAGCATTTATGGTAGACAGTTCTGAGGTTACCATCCATTTGTGCTTAGTGAAATTATATTCTGGCCACTGGCTTCATTGAAGATAATGCAGTATCATGCCATAAACAACACCTATGACATTATCATGACACTGGACAAATCAGTAATAGAAAAACTCTCGTATGATGCAAATATACCAGTACCATTTATTTACGTTTAAGATATACTGCTGCCTGAAATCAAACCAACGACTTCCATATACATGTATATGTGACAGATACACTAACCAATCTGCCACTGAGACTGTTAGGGACTACATGTGTATGTGCATGCAAAAATGTATGAACATTATGTATATAAAATAACTCTGGGTAATACACAATAAACATATTAAAGCAACTTGTATTTTAATTGGAGTGTGAACAGAAATAGACAAAAAACTGTGTGATGCATGTGTAAATCATCCCAATCAAATGTACAAATGATTGTATAAAAAGGAAAGAGTTACAAATACTGTTTAAGTGTAATGGTAGCATATAATTTGAAGAGGATAAAACGTATTATTATAAAGAGGACATAACATAAAACATATTATTCTCAAGTATCATAGCTAGTCATAGATGAGTCTGGTTTGAAACGAAGGTAAACTTATAAGACCAGCATATATTTAAAAATGAAGGTCATACAGGCCATGGATCGCTGACCTGAGTATAGGGTTACCTAAGGAACATCTGTACTAAAACATTTTGATCTGGCCAGTAGTTTTGAAGGAGATGATTTTTTTAGTTTTCCTATTCTTTTCTTTCCGTTTCATTGCAACAAGAGTTCTACATGGATCAAATTTATTTTAGCAGCTTTTGTAAAGGATCATTCATGTCAAGTTAAATCAAATTCTGTCCAGCGACTTTAGGGTTACGGTTAGGATGTCGTTCAAAGTTTTTTGTATACCTTTAAAGCAAATTAGCCCCGCCTCTGGCGGCCATATTTTTTTAGCTCACCTGAGCACAAAGTGCTCAAGATGAGCTTTTGTGATCGCCCTTCGTCCGGCGTCCGTCGTCGTGCGTCGTCCGTCGTCAACAATTTGCTTTAAACGACATCTCCTCTGAAACCGCTGGACAGAATTTAATGAAACTTGGCTGGAATGTTCCTTGGGTGAGTCTCTACAAAAGTTGCTAAAATAAAGTTGATCCATGAAGAACTCTGGTTGCCATGGCAACAAAAAGAAAAATAATTTGAAAACTTTAAAAATCATCTCCTTCAAAACTACTGGCCAGATTTCAAAATAATTTGGTACATATGTTCCTTGGGTCAACTTCTACCAAAGTTGCTAAAATTATTCCGATCCGTAAAAAAACATGGCCGCCAGGGGCGGGGCTTATTTGCCTTATATGTATATAGGGAAAACTTTAATCAACATTTCCTCTGAAACCACTGGACAGAATTTGATCAAACTTGGCAGGGATGATCCTTGGGTCAACCTTCACAAAAGTTGCTAAAATAAAGTTGATCCATGTAGAACTCTGGTTGCCATGGCAGCAAAAAGAAAAAAAAATATGAAAACTTTAAAAATCATCTTCTTCAAAACTACTGGCCAGATTTTAAAATAAATTGGTACAGATGTTCCTTGGGTCAACCTCTACCAAAGTTGCTAAAAAAAAATTCCGATCCGTAAAAAACATGGCCGCCAGGGGCGGGGCTTATTTGCCTTATATGTATATAGGGAAAATTTTAATCAACATTTCCTCTGAAACCACTGGACAGAATTTGATTAAACTTGACAGGAATGATCCTTGGGTCAACCTTCACAAAAGTTCCTAAAATAAAGTTGATCCATATAAAACTCTGGTTGCCATGGCTACAAAAAGAAAAAAAATATGAAAACTTTAAAAATCATCTTCTTCAAAACTACTGGCCAGATTTTAAAATAAATTGGAACAGATGTTCCTTGGGTCAACCTATTTATCTCAGGTGAGCGATTTAGGGCCATCATGGGCCTCTTGTATCGGAATTATTTTAGCAATCAATGAAGAGGGTTACCCAAGAAACATCTGTACTGAAACATTTTGAAATCTGGCCAGTAATTTTGAAGGATATAATTTTAAAGTTTTCACAGTTTTTATTTCCGATGCCATGGCAACCAGAGTTCTACATAGATTTATTTTAGCAACTTTCAAGTTTATTTTAGCAACTTTCGTGACGATTCATCCCTGCGAAATCTAATCAAATTATGTCAAGCGGTTTCAGACGAGATGTTGTCTAAAGTTCTCTTTATATACCTTTTAGGCAAATTAGCCACGCCCTGGTAGCCATGTTTTTTTAACGGATGGGAATAATTTTAGCATTCTTAGAAGAGGGTTACCCAACGAACATCTGTACTAAAACTTTAAAATCTGGCCAGTAGTTTTGAAGGAGATGATTTTTTAGTTTTCATATTCTTTTCTTTCCGTTTCATGGCAACAAGAGTTCTACATGAATCAAGTTTATTGTATTTTAGCAACTTCTGTGAAGGTTTATCCAAGGATCATTCGTGCCAAGTTAAATCAAATTCTGTCGAGTTTTTTTATATATACATGTACCTTTAAAGCAAATTAGCCCCGCCTCTAGCGGCCATGTTTTTTTTTATTTACGGATCGGAATAACTTTAGCAATCGAGGAAAAGGGTTACCCAAGAAACATTTTGAAATCTGGCCAGTAGTTTTGAAGGGGAAGAATTTTAAAGGTTTTAATATTTTATTCTTTCCTTTACCATGGCAGGCAATTTTGCAACTTTTGTGAAGATTTACCTAAGGGTCATCCCTGACGCAGGGTGATCACAAAAACTCACCTTGAGCACATTGTGCTCCGGTGAGCTAAAAATCAATCCATGGATGCAAAGTAAGCAGGAACGTGGACAAACCAATATCTGAAAATAAAACAATTAATGATTATCTTTTTAGCTCACCAAAGCACGAAGTGCTCAGGGTGAGCTATTGGGATCACCCTTCGTCCGTCGTCTGTCGTCCGTCGTCAACAGTTTGCTTTAAAAGACATCTCCTCTGAAACCGCTGGACAGAATTTGATAAAACTTGGCATGTATGATCCTTGTGTGGGCTTCTACAAAAATTGCTCAAATAAAGTTGATCCACGAAGAACTCTGGTTGCCATGGCAACAAATAAAAAAATAATTGAAAACTGAAAATCATCTCCTCTGAAACAAATGGTCAGAATTTATTTTCCTTTGGCACAAATAGTCACCTCATGAATGTCTACCATAATTGCTAATAATCCCTTTGAAAAATGAGGCCCCTAGGGGGTTGAATAATTTCCTTATATCCTCTGTATAGAAAACATCAAAATACTTTTTTTTTATGAAGCCAGCTGTGAGAATTTAATTTCCTTTGGCCCAAATGGTTACCTCATAAATGTATGCCAATCCCTAGGGGGTCCCCTTCCCCCAAATTGGCCTTATTATATACTTTTCTCCCATTTTACTGTAGGTGAAAATTTCCCCCCCCCCCGCAAGAAAATAATAATAATAAAAAAATAAAATAAAAGACCGTTAAATCGTTAAATGACTTTTCTCCGCATTTTACTTCTCCTTCTCAATTTGTTTTTAGCTCACCAGAGCACTAAGTGCTTAAAATTAATGAGATTACATGACCGTCGATTGTTCAGTGTCTTTTAAGTTGCATGATAATACTGTATTTTCTGAAAATGTTAGCGCTTGTGAATCACAACCGCACTGCTCCATAGAGTGTATAGGGATGGAATTACTATGGTGTCGAGAGTATGTGGGACATTTAGGTAGAAAATTACTTCTAGGCTACTCATAGTTGTATTGGCTGCTTTTTCCAGATTAAAAACTGTTACTGATTTAACCTTTTCCTTCATATAGGCTCATATTGACACTCTCAAAAGGAACCACATAAAATAGTCACAGTTCAACATTCCTTGTTACAGACAACAATTGTTTCAATTTAAAATGCAGATGTACTCTGGTGAGCGTCTATGGCCCTTGGGCCTCTTGTTTTACAAAGTTGCGTGGGGCAAGATAAATAAGCATACAGTATTGTTAAATACCATAGTGAAAATTTTTTAAAATATTAGCAGCTTCTAATTTCATTGTTTAATTCAAGTATCTGTGAAAGTATTGATCCATGTCATAAAGGTGTATTGTGTCAACATATTCTTCAGAACATGTAAACATTATACAGTAATCAATATCGGGCAAAAATTGAAAAAAGGGACAGTATAAAACGGAAATTCAATAATTTTGTTGTGCCATGTTTTTTGTTTTCTTTAAAGATTTACAAAGTACACAGCTATGTGAGTGGAGAGATGGGGTGACCCCTATTACAAATAGGAGAAAGATCTCGTAAGAATAATCCCTCAGGATAATAAATACTTCCGCGATCCAAACAATATCGAGAGAGAATCTCTCTGTCGGTCATTTCAACCAGAGAATCCAGTCTGTCCAGTCTGTCGCTTATTTTCGCCTGTTCCTTCCATTTCGCTGATGCGCGACGTTTTAAACAAACACGGCCGACATGATACTTACGTTATTTTATCGAGTTACGTGAGCGTTCAGCCAGTCGAAAGTTAACGAGAAAATTCTGCGATATCGTAGCTAAGATTTTTTTAATAAAACATAAAATCTTACGAGTGTCGTACGTGAAAACTTAAGATAAAATTTAAAGTGCGATGTTTAATAAAACGGGGCCCAGGCCTTTTGCAGATGATACATCTGGGGTGTTATTTTGATACCAAAGGTATCTTCAAGCTCACAGACGCTGGACGGAAGGCAGAATCGACGGAAGGCAGAATCCCTTTGTTGCCTAGAAAGCGGTATATAATAAGGGTCAGATGAATTGTACTGCATTTATAATTTGCATGTATATGCTATTTACTATTTATGTCTACATTTGCAAAATGTTTCGTCAATTTTCCTCGCAGAAACTTATTTCCGAGGTATGTACGTATGTAATCGCTGACTTTTCTACGGTTACTGGGTTTGGTGCGAACTCCACAATCAATACACTCTTAGAAACGTTTTTCAGTTCCAGGCATATGTAAGCAAAATCATTGTAAGGATGGTAAACATTTGATTTATTTTTCATGCATACACCAAATGATATAGTTAAACATTAAAAAGAATATCATTATATGTGTGATGAGAGATTAATCATTTTTGCCAAAAATGTCTGTTAAAATAGTTAAGCCAAAAATAAAAAAAAATATTTGGACATTTTATAAAAAGTATAAAAAAATGTTTCTGAGACACTAATGCCCCGCCGGGATATGGTCAGAACCAAATATTTACTTGTATTTTTAAAAGTTTATATAATGATGTACATTTGTATAAAGTTTCATGACGATGTGAAGTTACCTTTAAAGAAAAAGAAGTTTAAACACCGAGATAAACTTAGGGCAAAATGACAAATTTTACCAGGTCACAGCCATAAAACTAAATAAATATTACCAGTAAATAGTCCATATCATCATGGTATATATGTATTGCAAGTTGCAGGAAGACGAAATCATCTTCATGGGGAAAAAAAATTAAATGCAGAACAACCAATTTTACCATGTTCATCCAACCGTGAAAAAATAGGTCACAGCTATGAATGTGCATAACTATTAAAAAATATTAAAATGATTTTATCATGATTAGTAGTAGTTTCATAAATATGTGAAGTCACATTCATAGAAAAAAAAGCTAAACGCAAAGGTAAACTTGAGGCAGAACAATCAATTTTACCATAATCGTAAAATATAGGTCACAGCCATACATTTGTATTAATATTAAGTAGATAAAATCGTGATGTACATGTGTACCTAGTTTCATAAAAATATGAAGCCATCTTTATAGAAAAAAAACTTAAACTGAGGCAGAACAACCAATTTTACCATGTTCATCCAACCGCGTAATACAGGTCACAGCCATAAATTTGCATAAATATTAAAATTGATAATATCCTGATGTACAGGTGCACCTAGTTCCGTGAAGTCATCTTAGAAAAGAAAGAATTCTATCTGTCAGCTTTGCTTTCAATCATGCAAATTCTAAATGTCTACTAATGTAAAGTTCTGCAGACCTGATAATTGGTTAGAGATTTTTACGGTGGTCCGGAGGCATGCTCACCTGATTTTTCTAAGATGGTGGAAATACATTCTAAAGGGTATCTAAGAAATTTAATTTTTTGGCTATATTAAAGACATTTTTGGTTTATATTTTATAAGATCGTTTTAAATTTGCTTTCATTTGATTAAATTATGTCAATCTTATAAACTGTTAGAGAGAGAGGGGGTGGGGGAGAGAGATAATTATAAGACCATAAAGTCCATAAAAAGATGTCAATATTATTCTTGTTACGACCGTGATTACGCTGTTCAAATCGTTTACGTAACATTGGGTTTGATCTGATACTCTTCTATTAAATTCACTATAAGAGGCCAAATAAATTAAATCATGCATTCAGCACATTAATAAACGTCCGCGTATTTTCTTTTTTCATTTTTATGCTTTTTGTCCTTATAATCAACTTCAGTGCTTCTGTTTTGACAAGATTCTTGACCAAGGCGGGCAGTTAGGCTAACCATCGTTCTTGGGAAGGACCAGTACTAGACTCACATCCTCCGTAAATATTTATCGCATAAAAACAACAAAGATGGTACCCGGGGCTCGAACTCACAGCCCTCTATACCAATATATTTAGATCCGTGAAAAAATGTTTTCTATATGATTTATTTTGCCTTTACTATGAATTTTATGGCACTGGCTTCAAAGCTAAGTTGAGTTCTAGCACAGCTGGGGGACTTTTTGGCTATATTAAATCGTATCAAGTAAAAATAAAAAATGAAATAAATTGAAAAAACCTGAGAAGGTTATTATTTTTTCTACACAGTACAGTATTACATTACATTTTTGGCCTGTATTAAATAAGCATAAATTCGTTACATTCTATTAAACTTATTAACATTGACATGTCTGTTATTGTCCATTTGTTGTTTTAAATATAATCTGAGAAAGAGCACTAAAGCCGTCCATAAAATATCGCAGTTCAAAAGTGAATATAACATGGAGTTTGATTTGATCCTCGTTTATTAATTTTACTATAATACGCACAATAAATGTTACTTAAATTTATACTTTTTAAATTCAAAGTTTATTTGTAAATCAGCAATACATATTGCTTTTGACCCTTTACAAATTGTGAATCAAACGGAATATGGCAAAGACATTATAGATATAATTTTATCTTTATAATCATATATGTTCAAATATAATTTTATGACTAAGCAGCAATAACATCAAGGGTATTTTTTCGTATTCTTTCGTACATAGGTTAATTAGTATTACTCATAATTTTAAACCGAAACTTAAATGATCGTTCTTTACACAAAATTGATAACGGATACCTCCCGAGCTCGTCATAAATAGCGGCGTTCGGCGTTGTTTCTTAAGACTAAGAACATATTTACGGAACCTTAAATGCAATTTATCAACCTTTTTTAGATTATAGACCCCCAAACTTCTGACCCATATAACAAAATAGGGACTTCCATACTATCAAACAATTGTAGCATTGTCTTAAAATACAATTTAGTTCTGTCAAACAAACCGTAAGCTCTCCGTGCTTGATCGTGTAAATTTTAAAAAAATCTTTCAAATTTCATTTAACTGCATCTGTGAAAGTACCGAGGTGATTAAATTTTATACCTTAGTAAACAAAATTGTCAACGATCTCAACGGACTCGCCATTCAAAAAAAATGTACATTTCTGTTACTTTTTTCTTTTCAAAAACACAGACTTTCGTTTTATTCACATTAATTTTATGCCCCATTTGACAGAGTAATGATATATGCTATCTATCAGGGATTGCAAACTGACTTTATCTGTAGTAAATAAAACAATGTCGTCCGAAAATTAAAATAAGATATTTGGACAATAACTCAAGATCTTTGTCTGTAAATGAGTTTAAATCTTAAGACTTTCAACAATATCATTCACAAAAAAATAGAAATAAAATAGGCGATAACGGCTCACCTTGTTTAAAGCCAATTGTGAAATCAAAGAACTCAGATATATTAGTATTATTAGACAATTTGACACATGACTTGACACTTTTATATATGTTTTTTTTTATCATACTGACCATTTTACAGCATATGCCTGAATGTATAAGTTTATACCACAAAGCGTCACGGTTAACGGTATAGAACGCACGCTGATAATCAATAAATATACACCAAAGTTTTGACTGCTTTGATAATACATACTGTATAATAGAATGGAGAATAAATATTGCATCAGCCGTAGAACGACCATCACGAAAACCGAACTGGCTATCTGTGAATACATTATTTTCGCACCATACGTTAAGTCTATTTCTCAACAATAATGAAAGTAACATTTACCAACGTAATACCTCTATAATTTGCAGGATCTGTTTTCGCACCTTTTTTCGGCTTCATTATTATAAAGATCGCAACTCTTTTGTCTTTCAGTGAAGATATTACATTTTCAATCTCCTCTACAGTAAATTCTATGTCAAGTTCATTAATAATCAAATCAGGGGTAAAATCATTATCATCATCGGTTGGTCGGTCCAGCGGTCCGTTGCATTTTCCTTGTCCGGAGTATAACTTGAAAACCACAAGTTGGAATTCAATACAACTTCATGCAATGATCAAGCACATGGAGAGGAAGTGCAGTGCACAAGAACCATAACTCCATCTTGACTTATTACAGAGTTATTGCCCTTTGTTACTTTTCCTTGTCCGGAGCATAACTTGAAAAGTACAAGTTGGATTTCAAAACAATTTCACACAATGGTCAACCACAATATGAGGAAGTGCAGTGCACAAGAACCATAACTCTATCTAGAGTAATTAAAGAGTTATTGCCCTTTGTTACTTTTCCTTGTCCATAGCATAACTTGAAAAAGACTGGTTGGAATTCAAAACAATTTCATACAATTGTCAACCACAATAAGAGGAAGTGCAGTGCACTTTGGCCCAAAGGTATGACCTTCACTCCACCGGGCCCGGGGGGCGACGATGGAGATACAGGCGTTCCGCATTGGCGGTAGCCTGTCGCAGCACTTCCTCCCAGGGCCTCTTGATGACGCTGGCGACAGCTGCTGCTGTTAATCCCAGAAGTCCTGGTGTGGACCGCCGGTACCCAGCTGGTGGGAAATATGGACTATCCGTCTCCAGGAGTAGCCTGGTTGAGTCCATATTCCTAACGGCTGCCCGCTGGTCTGGGTGCTCCAACCTATCGATGAGGGAGGTGAACCCGAAGTATGTGTTCGGGAAGGCCTTGATCCACTCTTCCATGAGTTTCCAACTCCCCGTATAACAGTGGAGATGGATAAGGCGATCTTTCCCCACAGAAGAATGGGCCCTCAGCTGAAACAGCAACGTCAACAGGGTGGCGTCGAATCCATCCTGCTGACCTCTACCGTGGAGTACAAGGATGTGATCTGGGCCAAGAAGCTCGAGGAGGTAGTCCAGCTTCCACATCTGCTCTGCCCAGGTTGCTGGGGGCAGAGTGTAGTCAAGCCCAACTTCTCCCAATCCGGCGACCAGGGGATCAGCGAGCAGAGTCTTCGGGCTCGCTGGGTTCTTCCAGCTTGCTCC
>CM037777.1:62877208-62927208 GCA_021229015.1 Solen grandis
CATGCATGCTCTATATTTAGCACAGCAACCTTTGCTTAACTCCTCAGAGTCAGACACTGATGTCTCTGTTTCTGACTCCAACTCTGTGGAAGGCATAAGCTCAAGTGATATTAGTGATTTTGATACCAGTGATGTGAGAGGTGAGGGTAGGAATTATGCTAGGGATGATGGTAGGAATGATACAGGGGGATGAGGGTAAGAAGATGAAGGGATGGGGGAAGTGAGGGGGAATTATGCTAGGGTTGAGGGTAGGAATGATGACATGGTTGAGGGTAGGAATGATGACATGGTTGAGGGTAGGAATGATGAGAGAGGTGAGAATAGGAATGAGAGGGATGAAGTGAGGAGTGGTGATAGACTTGATGGTAGGAATGATGACAGAGATGTTGATATGGGTGATAAAGAACATGCAAATGAAAATCAAAATATGGGGATTTATGATGTTGAAAAGGGTGACAATAACGCCTTAGAAGCAGATAATTAGAGGCAGAGGTAGAAAGAGAGTCCGTAACACTGCAAATTGGAAACGTAACATAATGAAATCAAGAAGAAATGAAGGGAAGAGCTACATGACAAAGAGTGGGGTCATTAGACAATCAAGGCTTATGAAAGGTGGCTGTGGGATTGGGTGCAGGTATAAATGCCATGAAAATTTTCTGACTCTGATAGGCATAGGCTTTTTCACTGTTTATGGAAAATTGGTGATCTAACAAAACAAAGAAATTTTGTCTCAAAATATGTAATTCAAAAACAAAAGCAAAACAAATCAGTCAATTTATCCAGGAGGCAAAATTCCATCCAGTGGCCTTTGCCAAAAATGAAAGAAAATGGAACCTCCTCTACTGAAAAGGTTTGTAAAACCTTCTTCTTGCAAACTTTAGATGTAAGTCAAAGATTTGTCTCAACAGTACATATGAAAAACCATTTCGGGTATTTGTGATGGTGAACAAAGAGGGAAGCACACTTCTAGACCAAACAAGACTAGCCCAGAACAAGTTAAGCAAGTGCGAGCCCACATTGAGTCTTTTAAACCTGTGGATAGTCATTATTGTCGGAAGGACTCAAAAAAGCAGTATTTGCCAAGTGAACTTAATATTACTAAAATGTACCACTTGTACAAGTCAGAGGTTGAATCCCCAGTACAGATCCAAATATACAGGAAAATATTCAACACGGAATATAACATCGCCTTTCATAAGCCTTTGAAAGACCAGTGTGATCTTTGTTCATCTTATAAGAATGCAAACACTGAACAAAAACAAAACATGGAAAATGAGTATCAAAACCTTGTTAGTAAAATGAAACTATGTGACAAAGAAAATTCTAGTATATCTAAGTCAATTTGTGCTGCATGTTTTGATTTAGAGCAGATTCATCTAACACCCCATAGTTTTGAATCCAGCCTATACTATAAGCGCCGTCTTAGCACTTTTAATTTTACCATCTATGATTTAGCCAAGAAAGATGGCTACTGCTATGTCTGGAATGAAACCATTGCGAAAAGAGGCGGGTCAGAAATAAATCCTTCATTGCTAAAAAAAAGCAAGGAAGGGTTCAAAGATTTTGTTTTTTATAGTGATAATTGTCAAGGTCAAAACAAAAATCGGTATTATGTGACCATGATGTGGTACTGTCTTAAGAAATTTTGCAACATCAACAGTATCACTCACAGATACTTAGAAAAAGGTCACACATTCAATGAGAATGACTCTATACATGCGTCAGTAGAAAATGTAAGTAAAAACATGCAAATATTTAGCACATCACAGTGGGCTGCCACAATCAGAGCTGCTAGGTACATGTATAGAAAGCCATATATTGTAAAAGAAATGTCACTGTCTGATTTCTTCAATTTTAAAGCTTTGTCAGAAAATCTCAAAAATTTTGAATACAACTTTGACAATGAAAAAAAATACTGGGGAAAAATTAGAAGCTTTCACCTATCAGCATCACTTGGTGATGTATTTGAGTACAAAACAGAACATAATGGCCAAGCAAAACAGGTTGATCTTTTTAAGAGATCTAGGCAAAGGGTGAAGATTGATCAAATGAAACTGGTTCAATTGAGAACAGAACAAATACCCATCTCTAGAGAGAAGTATCATGACCTTATAAATGGTGAATGGAGAAATGGTGCCTTTAAATCAGACCACAACTAAATCTGTATGTACACCAAATTATTGTGTGTATAAAACATCAAATTAGTATAATGGTGTTATTATATAAAATCAAAATGTATAAACTAATTCTTAAATGACAAAGTTTAGTTTACTGTGCACCATTTATTGCTATTTTAGATTAAAACTAAAAAAAAAAGAAAAAAAAAAGTTATATGAATGAATAATAAACCATGTTTTAATAACCTGGTTTTGTACCCAGGTCACATATTTTTTCAATGCTACATGTACATGTATGAAAAAATGTTTTTAAAGCATTAAAGTTGTTTAAAAAGCTGTATTTTGTTGGTTTGAATTATTTATTCATCACATACTGTCCATTTAGACCTGTATTGCAGTCAGAATACATATAATTATTAATCAAAGTTTGTAAGCATTACTGTTCTAACTTGAGTTAGACCAGTATCGCTTTCAGATATTTGCCAAAATTTTTAAGTGGAAAACTGGTCTAACTCACAAATCTTTAAATATCTCTTTTTTAAATTATTTATTTAAATTGAAATTTACCCAATGTTTAAATCTAATATAATGTTATAAAATTTCAAAAAATAGGCGGAGTAATATTAAGCATATTCGTATAAAGCAGTTTTTATTGTCTCCTGTAAAATTTGTAAAAATGTAGTTAGACCTGTATTGCGTTCAGCCCTCGAAATATAAACTGAAAAATAATGCACTGACAACGTCACACACAGGTATCATGTAACGTATGTTGGGATGGGAAGTAGGCAAATGCTGTAAAATCAGTTAAATTTTTGAAAACATAAGTGTATGTCTATATCATGTTCTAAGAGTACTTTTGAATGTAGCATTCCCAAGACGTAGGTATTTTTGTACGTTCTTCTTAAGACTATGCCTATTACACATACAGGAAGAAATGATTAACAAAACATTATTTACCCTCTGCATTTCATATTTGCCAGACTGAACGTTGAGTGTTAAATGTTCGGTCATCTGACTGTATTAAAGGTACAAATGTGGCACGATACAAGACGGTATCTACGAGCACTTCGTTTCCACACGTCAACTACAATGCAAGCCACGCAGTTGACGGATATCTACTAGGGTCAAAAAATGCAGACTTGTGTAACTGTTGTGCGGCTACAAACACACAGATGAACCCCTGGATACGTGTGGATCTTGGAGGTGTCTTTCGCATATTTACATTGATGGTCTATGGTCGGACTGGAAAAGGGGGTACATTAAGTATTCATAATGTTTGCATTAAGTTGATATAAACGGCAATTCGTATATAAACTTTACAATAACAAAATCATTTATTTGATTACTCACTTGATCTCCCGAGGCATAAGACCTTTAGTCATCATAGTTATCTCTAAACTGTATTTACTAGTTAATTGATATGACTCACAAAGTTGTTTTTTTCTTCCTTTTTTTAAAAATATATCCCCGTAAATACCCAATGTTTTTTCATCATATATTGCCTACGGAATTCTCGTTTTCATACTCCTTAACAAAATGTATTGTATAAACACAATAAAACATATGCGCACTTTTGCCATTTAAGATACATTGAGATTTACTTCATGTAAGTGTTGATTTTTTTTTTATCTCATTCTAATACGACTCTCATCTTTCTCTATATGGGAGTTTTTAAAAAAAAGTGCGAATTTTGACCATATTTTTTCAGAAAGTGTCACAAAGAAGTTAGTTTTTTTCTTGTAGTTTGAAATCATGTACATACCTTAAATTTGAACTAAATGGGCAACAGGGATCTCCCAGACCTATATTTTTACCAATTTTGATGATTCTATTGCAGAAAATTTAAGTTGTAATTCATTCCTGTCACACTTTTATTTCTCTATTTTTTAGGTTAAAAAAAAGTTTATTTTGATAATACTTTAATGTAAATCATGTAAAGGTAATTAACTTAAACCATTAAAATAAAAAGAAAAATAATTTCAAAGAAAGTAAATTTTAGATCTTTGAAATTAACAATTAAAACAAATATTTAAAGATATTTGGCGTGAAAAGTTGCATTTTATATTTGCTTATTCAATGCTCAACATCATTTTTTTTTTATTATTACAATAAAGGATTAAATTTTTTTCATGATTTTAGTATCTGACATCTCCAAAATTACAATGAAACTTAAAAACTTAACTTAAACTGTCAGTGACAGGAAGGAATACAGCGTTACAGGAAGGAACCTAGCGTTACTGGATGGAAAGACAAAAAAGACAAAATATTTTTTTTTTTACTTTTTTTTTAACTTTTTTATTGCTTGAACTTTCTTACAGATGTAATACAGTAACAAGAAACTTTGCCTTATTTACTTAACACGTTCAAATCAGCAATATCTGCTGAGTACAAAATCAGCAATATCTGCTGAGTACAAAATCAGCATTATCTGCTGAGTACAAGCCATATATCCACCAACACTGAATATACTTCTTTCTGTCAATCTGATGAAGTATCACGTCTGTTTGGGCATGCCTATAATGCTTGTTTGTATTTATTTTAATAATGGTTAAAAAAACTGTGAGTAAATCTGGTAATAGTTTAACAAAAAACATTTCATAACTATAAAATTTTAATGTTTAAAAGATCTAATGATCATTTAAGTTTAACTTTGATCATTTCATTTTTAACTATCATATTTGAACACTACATCAATAAACAATGATGACAGTAAAAATCTAGTTGGTTTCATGATAATAAACCATAACAGTTTTACTGAATATCTTCCCAATCCTTGAATACAAGATGTTGGTAACCAGATGTTTAGATACTCACTTGAGGCTGATCAAGAACTACAATTACATTTTCCATCTGGTACCAACATTCATCTTTGATTAACTTAGGCCAGTAAAACTCATTTTTTGATTTTCCCACTTGATGGAGGCACCTGACAAATACTTCAATCACACTAACATCAGTTACTTGACCAGGATAGGGTTTTCCATCATACCTAACAGCTACAAATTTGTTAAGCAAAAGAGATGTATTTTCCCTGAAGTCATGTTCAGAGTCCGTTTCCATACTGTTAATATTCAGGTCTGATTTGGAGGCACAGGAAATCAGTTTATTGGGCTATTCTGTACTGACAGAATCGGGTGGTGCGATTGGTAATAAGGGCACAAAATGATTTGTTACCCAGTACCAATCAGACATGTCATTCCTTGTGCTTGTCCACATGCTATGAATGGGGTTATCTGAAGATTCAATTCTAGGGTATATCATGCGATGCAGATGCTGCCTTACACCAAGATTTCCCAGTTCTGGATAAACAGAATACAGTGGAAGTTGCAACAAACTAGATAATGCAAACACTTGCCATATACCCATGTATGATTTTGGTGTACATTGACATGACCTCAGCTTCAAAAATCTTTCTTATCTTGTTTTCAGACAAATCTATGCCTGGCACATAAAAATCTGAATACATGGCAAATCTTTTAGCCAGGTTACTTGTGTTATGGATAAGACTTGCACCTTTAATAAGGTGTTCTTGTGACAAATACAAATCATCATATGTACATAGCTCATGTATGATGCACACTCTGGTTTCTTCAGTATGATCTGCATGACCAAAGAGGAAAACACTACCACAAGAAGGTAGACAGTCACCATCAGATTTAACAGTTACTGGATATACCTCAAATTCATTCGGTAAATAGTCAAAAGCTAAGTTGTCAAGGTTCAGTTTTTCAGTAACCATGTATCTTTGTTCAGCTTTTAACTGAGGGAGGTTATTTGTTGGTCTCAAGTTCTTTCAAAAGTTTTCCAAAATCTGTCTGTTCCAATGAGGAAGTTTCATTTTCAGATTTATCAATTGAACATTGAACCATTTTTTTGCTGGAGGCCTTGTGTTTTCCAAAACACTAACAGTTCTAACTGGATTTTGCTTTTCACAGCAATTAGAGCCATTACACATACAACTCAAATCTCTCACATTAATAACACCTGTATTTCCTGTTTTAACTTGGTGAATGCCAAGTGTTCCTGGAACAGGCTTCAATGTACAGGATGACAGAATATCTGAAAATGTATTTATCTCATTCTGCTTAACTTCTATCAATTTTACCTTTGTCCTTTCACTGACTTTCTCCACAAAATCTTTTGCTGACATTACATCACCACCATTCAGTACTACTCGGTTAGCTATTCTTTTCACAACTGCTCCAATACCATCAGGTATTCCGCGCCCATGACTAGATTCATGATAGTTCCATGTTCCTATCATCCCCATTGCTTCCATTTCATGTGAGAAGAGGTAAAAATTTCCCTTTTGTTTGTACTGAGTGACTGGCCATCACTGAATATATGAAGCCTTTGGACTTGAGGATTGTTCTGTTTCATTTCCTGCAATATTGGCTTTAAATGACCCCACACACCTGCTGGACCATGATCCAAAGAATCGGACACTGTTGTAAATGTACAACCTGGCCTCTGACCAACATAGTAAATACCAGTGTGTAATGACATTTGTGGTTTTGAAGCACCAAAATGCATAGATTGGATTTCATTTCCCATTTTTCCAACATAATTTTCTGAAAAATCTACACTTATCAAAGCCTCACTATCACTAAGGGACTCTTTTAACTTTCGATAGTAGTTGTTTTGTGACCAAATGTTGTAACAATGCTTAGTGTACCTATTCATGTCATCATTGAAAATATCAATGAGTTCAGAGACTTTTGTTTCTCTATTTTATTTTACAACTGTTGTTATAACCTTTTCTTTGTTATTTTTTGTGATTTGTTTTTCTTGTGTAACCCAGTACTTCCAGTCAACTGTATCATTTATCTTATCGTTTGAAACATCTATTCTCCTGTCAATGCATTTTGGACATTTTTTATACATACATGTTGTTGTTTTTTTTCATCACAAACAAAATATTTAAAAAGTTCTTGCCTGTCTTGTGACTTTATGACATTTACCATTTTTAATGCTTTTGATGTTAACCTTACATTTTCACAAAGCTTGCATAAGCAAGTATCTCTGTCACATTCTTTAGGTGATACTACCCAGAATGGTTTCAAACGATAAAATGTAGTGAAACTTATTTTGCTTTTTGATTCCTTTTTGTATATTCTATAAATATTTTGAAGTGTATCTGTAAGAAGTCTTTTTTGGTGCTTCTTTTTACCCTTGGTTAAAGTACTTTTTACTCCAGTTGTAACTCTTGACACATCTGACCTTACATAAAATTTCTTTATCCTCTCTTTCTCATTAAGTGAAACACATATTTTGTTAGATTTTGCAATTCTCCCACCATATATACCAAATTCTCGCTGAGTGTATGTTCTAAACTTGTACTTTCTCAAGATGGCTCCCACTGCAATTTCAGATAATTTTGATTGTTTTTTTTGCTTGTTTTTCAGTTGATCCATTAGAGCATAGCGGAAAATAAGAGCTCTCTTCACATGATTATTGCCTTTGTTTTCAGAAAAGCATTTTAACAATTTGTTAGCTTTGGATCTTGGTGAAAAGGTGCCTGTATTTTCAACACGAAGCCGAGATAACCTTTTTCGGAATGTCTCCACCTTTTTCTTTTCTTTACTTAGTTGTAATTTTAGCTTTTTTATTTCTCTGTTCATTTTTTGTCTATTGTTTTTTATCCTTCTTTGCCCTTCTAATTTCTGTCTGGATTGAGCCCTTGATTGCTTCAGGTGTTGTTTCAATTCTTTTTAAGAGTTTTTGATGAATTTTTCTCTGACGCTTGTAATTTCTCCATTTTTTTCTTGCTCTTCTTTTTTCCCTTTCTGTCATGTCTTTCACAGCTTTTTTCAGACCACGTTCTTTATCTTTAGCATATTTATCCTTTTCTTTCTGAAGATATTCTGCCCTTTTCTGGGGATCTGCATCCCTTTTCAGTCTGTAGCGTCGAGCACGCTCTGAAGCTGATAGTGCCATTATGTGTCTGAAAAACAGATAAAAAAATCCATGAGAAGAGTCCAATATTTATGTTTTTCATGATATTTTTGACATCATAGACGATGTCAATTATGTCATAGGCAATATCAATTTTTGATACAAATGTAATATAGCAAACTGAAGTCATAAAAGTAAACTAATTTTACATGAGTCAAGTTCAAAAGATTATTTGTAGTCAGAATATCTTAACTAAGATTTTTAAGGGGGTAGAGGAGACTAATGTTTACCCCTTGGTTACCTTTAGAGCCATCAAAGTTGTACAGTTTAATCTGTTATGAAAAAATATGATGGCCTCATCCAAAGTAAGTGCCCTTTAAAGAATTTATTCATCTATAATGTAAGAAAGAAAAAGAAAAAAAAGGAAACGGGATTAAAAATATCTCAAAACTTTGATCTTAAGACTTAATAAACAAATCCCTAACATTAAAATAAAAAAAAATACCTATAAATATTAATTATTTCTTTCCTGTCACAAGAGGTTTCTTTCCTGTCACAATATTTAACGTGATAGGAAAGAATGTGACAGGATAGAAAATAAATGCATTATATATAAAAAAAAAAAAATTACTGATCCCTTTTCAAGTTCATTTGGTGGGAAATATTTAAATTGCACATTATACTGCTAAATATGAGACATGGTGTTTAAAATTTAAGAAAAATATAAAACCAAGAAACATCATAACAGGAAGGAAAATTAAGATGTACTCACCTTTACAACCAGCTGTAATTTTCATGAAAAATTGTATCTTACAAATCCCCATGGTTTAAACCATGTGCCATTTTGTTTCTGAAAAGGGAGATTACTGAAAAACACTTAAAACATTGCTAACAAGGGACTGGTTATTATTTATGGGAATATTTTATCCTGTCGTGACAGGATGGACAGGGAATTTTGGACAAACTTTGAATTAAAAATAAATTATGAAATACAGTATATATTTTGCATTTTATAATAAGAAAATCCTTCTCTTAAACTGTTTTTACCATAAATTTATATGTTTTTGTGCTTTTTTGAGGTTTTAAAGCTAAAAAAGTAAGTAATTTTTAAATATTATGAAGTGTGACGCCCATTTTTTCACTGTACAACCAATATTCTTAGCCTGTATTTTTCAAACTGATTGTTATTTTCTATATTACAAAAGATATATAAGAATAACACAATACAAAAGAAAAATAAACAAATAAAGCATAAAAATATTGATATAATTGTCGGACATGGAATTCGCACTTTTTTTGAAAAACTCCCATATACAGAAAGAATAAAAAAAAATGTGTGTAAATTCGCAACAAAACACAGGTCGCAGCACGCGCTCACGAGGTCACGTTGATGACGTAACAAAATGACGTTATTTACAAGACCGAAATACAAATTGATGTATATTTCGCGAATTATAAATAGAGGATAGTTATTTGTTTTGGTGTTAGATTGATTAATCATTTCACTGAGTGAACATAATTTAGTGAAAATGTATCTACGATCAGCTTATAACATCGGGTCGGGTTTAAGTTCCTAATAATTACACTGTTCACTGGTTCCTAGATGCATATGATTATATCACGAGGGCGAAGCCCGACTGACATAATTATATGCACTTGAACTCGAAACTGTGGTTAAATTCACAACAAAACACAGATAGAGATTGATTATTTCTTAATTCTTACACGAATATTTCTCTCTATACAGAAAGAAGGAAAATTAATGTATGGAATTATATTTTGACCGATGAGATAGCAGTATTTTTTTTCCTGAAAAATTTCGATCGGTTTAAATGGGTAACGTAGTTTACGTTCTGAATTAACTGCACCTGTGATCGACCTTTGTGCGCATGCGTGTAGAGGTGGGATTAGAGGCGTGGCCATAAAATCAATGTTCCGACAATAATGGAATGATGAAACAGTATAGAAGTTCTCCTTTTTAGTCCACTACCGGTGTTTAAACATAGGAAACACCCCCTACTGATTATTTTTATATATCAACCCAAATCAGCAGGGCCCTCGGGTGACCGCGGTGGCTACTTTTCAAAATGCTCGACAATTTATTCAAATAACTATGTGTAGTAGTATCATTATCTTGGTATCTAGATATACAGATCTCCGGGGAAGAAAGCCATTGGACTTACAATTATGATGATATATAAAGCTATTTGCCTTGAAAATAACTTTTTATATCATATAATATGGTCATTATATACAACTAGTGAATCATTGTCAGTAGTAACAAAAGTAACAACTGTTTGAAATATGTTATCAACCGATCAACCCACATATGTTAAGAAATAAAAGGGAAAAAACTATAAAAAGTTTGTATCACCACAGCAAACAACAGTGCTGATTATTACTATACAAGTCCAATTTTTGCCACAAGTTATGCTGATTATTACTATACAAGTCCAATTTTTGGCACAAGTTATGCTGATTATTACTATACAAGTCCAATTTTTGCCACAAGTTATAAGTTATTGTACAAAACTCATTTTGATGCAAAGCATCAAAGACGCCGCGCATGGTTTTGAAGCACTTAAATAAAGCGAAGCTATACAGAAAAGGGTCCAAAAACAACAAAAATCTTATATTATCAAATTATTTAGAAAAAATAACAAAAAGTACAGAAAAAAACTTTAATTATAGTAGACACAGTATGTGATGGTGATTTGAGATGCCATAAATGAACTAATCTAAAGACCAATGATGATACATTTTCCTTTCTTATATAATTATTGGAATAGTTAGGGTCTGCAGGATGCGTGAAATTTCAAGACAGTAAGCTACTAAGGCGGTTATTAATGTCAATGTAAAAAAATCATCATCATCATAAGCAGCAGCAACAAAAACAACAAGGAAACAATTCAGCACAGATAGGATTTTTTTGGTAATTATTTAGGCGCAGATCCCAGTATTATTAACAATCTTCCCGATAGTTTTTACTTCCCTTGATAACGTAGCGTGGCGTAGGAGTATTGTATTCTTTTTGTGCTGATGTTATGTATAAAATTAAAAATATGTATTCAAGGCTTTACAACATAAGCTATGTAATGTTCAATTAAATTTACCCATTTCAAGCACTATACAGAATTGTGACCTTATATTCGGCCTTGGGCCGTAATTTAGACATGTCCGCTACGGCCATATGGTGTTTTTACACTTTCTACATTATGCTGTAATACTTTTTAAATTGCTGTTTCATTATTTTTTCAAGATGACGGTTTGTATCTAAAATCTGAATATTTTAAGATCTCAAAACATCTTCATTTTTTTCCTGAGCTTTAATGAATCAGGTTACCTTGCAAGGTCCGTTAACCAAGTTTTAAAACCTGTTGCCTTATATATTACATTATATTTGTCCAGTTTCTTTTTAATAACGATAGAAGTTTTGCATGTTTTGAATCTTATTTTTTTTCATCAAATAATGAAATTAATTAATTCATAAAGTGTTTTTTTAAACATATTACATGTTTTTATTCTACAATAGTAACAATTGTTGCTCCCTGTTTTGATTATGCGGCTCAATTCGCAAAAAAAATCTATTCCGTACTTTCAACGCGGCGTCAATAAAAGCATTGTATGCTAAGGGCATTCATACATATGACTTCGTTGTTTATTGTATGTCACACATAACATTTATTGGTTGAGGTACATATCACAATCAAATCTACACATGTATAGTCACTTTAACGGAGAAGTTACTTCTTTCACAATGACATAGAACACTGAATGTTAGCCTTGCACCTTTTGCACAAACACCTACATGACTTGCGATACTTAAGTGTATCTATTCATAACATGTGTATTGTGTCTGACCAATAATGGTCAATTTTGGATGCAAAGAATAATGACTTTGGTGCCATCACCAGTTAGCAGGACCTTGTAACATGTATCCATTTTGTAATGATGACCCACAAACATGCCATATTTGATAGGCGGTTAAAACTACATGTATATTGACGCTTCGAGTACACAATAATACACTAAAACACACAACTTTTTAGTAGAGGCACAAAACTGTTAACATGAAAAGAAAAAAAACAACACTTTTATTGATTATTTAAGTGCATTTTTATTTGAGAACTTTAAATTTGAACTTAGGTACCAGTATTCTAAGTCAACAAATTTTAACGAAATGTAACCGTTTCGGAGGGCGTGTGTAAATTATCATTAATGTTTTAAAGTTCATGATTTGCAAAAAAAAATGTCTGTTTTCCTCTTTTTTTACGAAAACAACTAGCTACTTGCCCAGTCAAATTTACTTTTGGGTTTTTGCTTTTCAGCCTCAGGCCCATTCTCCTCATCAACAAGGCCATTTAGGTTGGATTTTTTGTATTAAAATTCATGACAACATCCTTTGTTATATTTCAATCTAAGATTTGCTTCCTATATGTTATGAAACATACGTTACTCGTATATGGATATCTTTCAGATACTTCAGTACAACAAAACTTGACTTGACTATTTGGGTTGACAGTATTTCAGTCATATAGCGACGTCCAGCTAATTACAGGTGGAGGAAGACCCCGAATGCACGGAGGCATCCGGGTAGAACCACCGACCTACCGCAAGCCAGCTGGAAGGCTTCCTCACATGAAAATTCGAATGACCAAGTCAGGATTCGAACCCACGCCCCACGTGTTAAAGCATTACAACAAAAGGAAAACATGAAATGCAATTAATGTGAATCATGTGAATTTTGTTTTGCTCTTCGTACGTATTTATCACAATGTGCCTAGGAGTAGTTTTTGGAAATAGAAGTTAATAAAATTTTCCAATGAGGAAAAAATGTCAAAAACATTTCTGTGTAGTAGTTTTAAACCGCATTACCTCATGATTTACAAATCCATTTATTTTCAGTAAGTTGCTTTGGTGATAGGTTGCAATGATTATTATATTTTGATTCGGAAACATACCATTTTAACTTAACTTAAATTGTTTAAAATAAAGAACTTCAACATCTTGTATGTAATTAAGACCAAATTTTATATATTTTTGTGTCCAGTTAATTTTAAAATTTGCTAGATGCTGGGTTCATAATTTAATAGACGGAGGTGATTTTGCAAAAACATAATGGCCATTTCAATGATATAAAAGCAACATTACTTTATAGTTCAACATGTGTGTGCGCTCACTGGCTTTCTCTGTCAGATATTTGTATAGTTAGACACCAAGATTATGAGTCTACTACATACAGTTACAAAGAAAAAAGCATTTGAATTGTCGGCCATTTTGAAAAATGACGCTGTGTTGCTGCCTTGGGTTCATATCTAAAAATAATCGGTAGGGGATGTATTATATGTGTGCAAAGTTTCATAATTTTAAATACAAAGTGCACGATTTTATGCTTAGCCGCCCCACTATGTATAATAATCAAAGCGCACAATGCGCTGAGAGACGGCGACGGGATTAACATTCTAAACCCAGAGTTTCTGAAATTATTGAAGCAGTCACATGACGACAAAAACTCCATCCGCTGTTGCTACAGAAGTTCTGCTTGTAACATAATAATCCGGAGTAAAGGTCATGAACCTTTCATTCATAAAGAGCTGCATACCTAAGTAGGTCATTCTCTTTCTCTAGTGCTAGCGAATTCTATCTGTTGTTTTGTATATGTAGAAATTGACCAGGTATTTGATTATTTAAGATACTAGAATGTTTGCCTATCTATTTCCAAGTTAAGAAATGCCATGGGAGGAACCTTACTCGCCATCATGCAAAATATTCTGTGGACTACTTTAGGTCAATAACATACATACGGAGCACTACTTTTTCTTTTTACAGGAGTAGATCTCCATGTACGTAAGATGAGTTGCTGTTCTAGTTAAAAAATGTCACGGATATTTTTTTCACGCTTAAAATTGATACTTCCAGTGAAAAATAATGGCAAAAGAAAACATGTTAACAAACAGTAACACACTAAAAGCGGTTACGGTTATGATTTAAACGCCTGTGTAACATATTCCACTCGTATTCGTTAGTGCAGAATCGCATTGCATAGATCCGCACTAAGCGCGGAGAGGTACAGTTAAAAATGTTGTGGAAAATATGCAAATTAGCAAGGCCTGATTTCGATTTCAGCATAAGACGGCTTATCGCCGTCTAAAAACTGTTTTATTACACTTCTGTAACAGCCGTATATATCAGTTTACATTTATTATTTCGTTATTGTTACAAAATTATGCATCGTTTTTGATACGCTTGCATTTGGTTTTCGAACAGAAATAAACATGAAGCAAATTAAAACTTAATTCCGAATGCAGATTGTGTGATAAAATGCATGTGCAATATTTGTGTTACACAGAAACGTACAATAAGGTGTACATATATCTTAGCCGATCAAAACCGGAAAGTTTGGATTGGGGTAACGCCATGAAAACGATCCACACTTCCGGTGTGTTTATCAATGAAACATTTGACCCCGACATACTGGCACAATATGTGACCCTGCGACAGATGGGATTCTTGCTTACTGTGTACTGCGAGATCGAGGTGTTTGGGGGTAAGTTGAAATTACATTTTTGTCATAGACAATATTTTGCTTTTACACGAAAATTAATGAAATTACGTATTTTTCTTTTCTTTTTTTTTTTAAAATCCCCATTAAGGATAATTCTGGTTTGTTTTCACGTTAGTGCCGACATTTTATAGTCATATATTTACGCTCATCTAATAGACCATTTCACACCGAAATGAGTTGTTCAGAAAATCAATGAGCACTTCGTGAACACCTTAGATTTTGTCTGCTTGTCAAAAAATAGATTTTAAAAAAATTTTCTTCTCCGAAACCACAAGGCCTAGCCTTTTGATTTTTGGTATGTACATGTAGCATAATCTTATGACTCTCTACCAAGATTGTTAAAATTATGACCCTGGGGTCAAAATTGGCCCCGCCACAGGGGTCACTTGATTTAACATAGGCTAATATAGGAAAAACTTGAAAATTCTTCTTCTCAGAAACCACAAGGCCTGGGGTTTAGATATTTGGTGTGCAGCATTGTCTAGTAGATCACAACCAAGTTTGTTCAAATCATGGCCCTGGGGTCAAATTTGGCCCCGCCAAGGGATAACCTGATTTTACATAGGCTAATATAGAAAAAGACTTGAAAAATCTTCTCAGAAACCATAATGCCCGGAGTTTAGATATTTGGTATGTAACATGATCTTATGACTCTACCAAGATTGTTCAAATTATGACCCTGGGTAAGGCTAGATAATAGCAGGTCAACGACAGCCACATGGCCACGGAGGTCAAAACAGTGCTGAAACACGCATGGGAAACATTTGTACAATTACTTTTTTATCATTTCTGTATTTTCCCAGAATGTCCATCTGGAACGTTCGGTCCCGATTGTAAGACTTGCCACTGTGACGGTTCACCCTGTGATATCTGGGACGGGGTGTGTCCCTCGGGCAAGTGTCCGCCCGGGTATACGGGGGAGAGCTGTGATCGAGGTAAACAACAATGGAATGCAAACTGGTCAGAGAAAGCTATCATATTGTGTATTACTTTGGTAAAGCAAAGTCTGCTTCTGACAATACTTCATTAAAAAATTTCCGCTTGTAAACGGCTATACTTGTTTCTGTCTCTAAAATTGCCATTTTCATGCACAAAAATAAGTTTCTAACATCAATGTTCAAAAAACAATTACCAAGTTTCAAGTTTATTGGTATAAATCAGCAAATAAAATTTGCTTTGGCCATTTACAATCTAATTAACAATTTCGTTATTAGCCTAAAACAACATGTATATGCTATATATTAAACAAATACTCGTAATTTGCATTTTGCATCTTGAATTCGGATAAGTGAGTAAACTGTATATGACATAAGAAGTCATAACATTGTTTTTAAAATTTTATCCTAAAACGGAGTTCTGATATACAATAACGACAGTTTAATTTTCTGTTATTAATCAATAAAATGCATATGATGTACTTTCTTTCAATTTTCACTGGTGTTTCGTTAGTATGCCAAAACAGGACGTATGGGCAGAATTGCAGTAAAGATTGTGGTAATTGCTTTAATATGGATTCATGTGGTAACGTTGACGGGACCTGTTCCCTGTGTGAGCCGGGATACATCGGACGTTTGTGTGACACAGGTAACATCTTCATTGGTGCGGTCTGGTGTCTTCTTTAATGTAAGAGAAGTTTCGTGTCAGAAATATAGTTTAGGTATAATGAAGTCGGGTACATGATCGGGAATTGGCTAAGAGATGGACTAGTTTAAAATAATGTTTGATTAGGTATCTGTTACGATATGTTTAGTAGTCGCAATTAATTATAGTTCTAGCTTTTCTTTGTAATACATGTGTTACTTTTAAATAATTAACATAGTTAATATATTTGATACATAATTATACATAATACTTTACCAACACTCTTGCCCTTTTCAATTTTTCTTTCTGTTGTTTTCGAAATGTCGATTTATGCAGAGTATTGCGGAATACTAGATTTGTTTGTGCAAAATCTGAATGTAACAATATGATATTGGTCGGACCGGTGACGAAATTCTTACCCACCCGTTGTGACTCATATAAGTTTTGATTTCAGTTTATCAACTTAATTGAAATAAAGTAATGCCTAATTTTCAGTTTCAAACGACATTCATGAGTCAGAATACTGGTTAACATGTATGCGCATAAAGTATTGTTTTCAATATTTACAAATATGAATTATACGGCTGATTTTAAATAGTGTGTTATGTGTATTTTCTGTATGCAATGAAGCCATGAAATCTGCATTATGTTTTCAAAACTTATAATTTAGATGCAGCAACCGTACTTTCGGAATGCATTGTTCCAAACATTGCGGCAGCTGCTATGATGACGAACAGTGTAACGTCACTTCCGGAGAATGTTCGGGCCAGTGTTCGCCTGGATATTTGGGGTCATATTGCAATTCCAGTAAGTTTGATTCAATATTGCATTGTGAAGATACAAGTACACAAATAATTCATGAAGTTTGTCGAATTTAATTGAATAAAACAGTATGCCATAAATAACAATGTTTTCATTTCTCAATGTAATTAAGAATTAGCTAGTTTATCAATACTTATTTTTTCTGCACCTCAGTTTTCTTTATCAAATATATGTGACGGTCGACTTACCCGTTACTGCATTGTTATACTTCTCGACGTAAATAGTATAATGAAATTGTACATTGATTTTTCTGTGCCACGCATAATGAAAACAATCTCTTGAGCCTGTTAAATGTTACGCTTAAATAATTGTTATATGTGTGAATGAAACAAATTAAAATGGACGTGAAGGGTTAAACGTATCCATTATGCTTCCATGCGGAAGTGTGTCCTTTAGTTTAAAGTTTTCTCATCCAAAAGCCACCAATTCCAACAAAGACAGACACGTATAACTAAACAATAAAGCTTAAAAATGTCAAACTATGTGTACAACTTAGGGACGTATTAACAAGATATATGGTGACTGGTATATATTGACTTTTTTTTATTAATCTCCCTCTGATAAGTTTCATGAACTAACTCCCCTTTAAAACTAAAACCGTGATCATCTCCATTTATATAACTTTAAGTTTGGATTACTATATGAAATTTGAAACATAATCATTTACTGTTGCTTTCTATCATGATTTTTTTTCTCAAGATTCAAATTTAACGAAAAATTATATTTATAGGTTTCATGTTTAATTAAATATGGATTATTTCCCCTCTATCTCATAAAACATCAATTACTCTTGGTAAATCTTATTTATTCAAGATTTCTTTAAAGTGAAAAAGTGTAATAGAAGTATTACTATCCAGTGACTAGACATGAATTATGGTTATATGGGTATCTTAACACTGATTTAACACCTGAACCTTTCATATCAAACAATTAAAATGGTTTTTAATTTTGATCAAAACATTATTTTGCAACAATGATCATGTTCATTCCATATTATGTATTTTGGCAGCATGTAATGGACGAAGATACGGCCAAAACTGTAGTGAAGTGTGTGGCTACTGCCTGAATATGGCAATCTGTGACGTAGTAAACGGCACGTGTGACGCGTGTGAAGCAGGGTATCAGGGACGACTCTGTAAAATTAGTGCGTAAATCACGCCTTATAAAATTATGTTGTTATTGTTGTATTGGGGTTTACCGTCGCTGCGATAGTACATGTATTTCAATCATATAGCGGCGTCCACTTAATTACAGGTGGAGGAAGACCCCGAGTACACAGAGGTACCCGGGTAGAACCACCGACCTACCGCAAGCCAGCTGGAAGGCTTCCTCACATGAAAAATCCGAAGTCCCTACCGGGGTTTCGAACCCACAGCGGTGAGGGGCTGAGAGATTTGTAGTCCACGACTGTAACCGCTCGGTCACGGCGCCCTCATAAAATTATTTATCATATCCAAATGTTATTATCGGAGCATTAGTGATTATCGTAATACGGATATAAATGATTAAAGTTTTGGTATTGAATATATAGGTAAAACGAAAATTGTATTTCTTTTAATAATCAAAGTATTTGTACTTTTAAAATGCACTAAAATGGATAGCTCATTGATATCTCTCACTAATTCCTCAAGTAAACTGCTGAATATGCTGTTGTTTAATGTGCTACAAGATACATTAGATACGAATGATGCAATAGTCTCCCTGAACCTGTAAATACAAGAAATACATATTTTACATGTAATACGCATACATGGATATTTGTCTATTTACATTTTGAAAAAAAGAGACAAGTACAATACACTAATAATGTATATTTATTTGCTTAATGTGACTAAGAGTGTGACAGTGGGAGGTTTGGTTTAAACTGTTCTGGTAAATGTGGACACTGCTATGGAGATAAGCCATGTGACAAGGCCACTGGATCCTGCAGCACGTGTGCCCCAGGCTATCAGGGTGAACGATGTGATACAGGTACACTTGTCTCTGGCAATTTAGATGCAGTCTTACATACATTGAAAGTTACATATCTGTAAATCATTCTGCTACTAGTAAATTGTCTCTAAATTAGGTACTGCAGTTTAGTAAATTTATTTTGCCTTTTTTTTTGTTCGAGAGTAGCCGCACTATAACCCATACTTAAATTAATCGGCCCCTGATAGTCATATGTGTATGTCTATTGTTATGGTACATGTGATTTAATTTGAGTAAACACATGTTTAATAGGTATATTTATAGATTATTAACTGTACATTGCGTTTAGTGTCACATATTCAAAATAACCGTATATACAGCTGATTGATAGGTTTAAAAACATTTATTACGTTTTCAACCCCTTATCAGTAGAGATATGATTAGTAGTATAGTTTATATTGTTTTCACTAACATACATGATCATTTTCAGTAATATTGATTAAATAAAATAAAAAAAAAACCCTGAAACTGAGGAAATTACTAGTGTGCTCTTCAAACCTAAGATGTAGCAGCAATATATATACACGATTTTTCTCTCTGTTCTGGTTCAGTGTATAACAAACCTTTAGCAGTAAATCAATTTAAAGACATTGTTTACATGATTTAAGCATACACACATAAATCTACGTTCAGTAAAACCTCGCTTTAAACACCATCTCGTAATAAAGACCACAACAATATTAAAACCACTCTTTTTTGGAACTAAACAGTGCTAAATCATGTTCTGTTGATACTGGTAAAACCCCCATTTATACCACATTTTACTTTCTTTCTTTATTTATTTATTCATTTATTTATTTATTTGCTGATTGTAGTCATTATTGACATTTACAGAATGTACTAGTGGTTACTACGGACAAAATTGTACTTCAAAATGCAGCACGTGTTTAGAAGGTGAAACGTGCAATTCAGTAAGTGGAAATTGTTACAACTGCCCACCTGGACTCAAGGGTGATTTTTGCAAAGAAGGTACAGTCACGAATATGAGAATTATTAATCATTTTTCCGTACACTGTTCTTACGAAGAACTTTTCACACTGTTTCAATTTTCACACTGTATATAATAGATACATCAATCAAATGTAAACAAAACATTGCAATTCTCGGGGAAATTCCATTATTGTTGTCGAGAAAAGAATCAACAACGAAACAGCACTGACACTGAGTCAAATTCAGTTTGCATTTAAAATGACGTATCTGTCATTTTTCTGATTTTTGAATTCGCTGCAATTACAAAATTTAATTTTGAATTTATTAACCAATTAGAACTTATCTACTGTTCACTACAAATGAAACCGGAGCTTGTCCCGGCAGTCAAGCTCGATAGAAACATTAAATACACATAGCTATCATTTAAAGGAGTAAAAATAACACGGAATGCGGCTGGATTCGTTATGTTTATTCAGTGTAATTTACTCGACGATATTTTCACAAAAATGCGTTTTTTTTTTATTATTTAATTAGCCGTAAACTTCCCTGTTTATTTATCATTACGTTCGATATGATTCGCCCTTGCAACTTGAAACCCAGTGATATATACGATTTGATTTCAAGCACTTTACTGCGTGATTTCTGGTTCACTTTTTCCTATTCAATTAAGAATGCACTAGCGGGACATTTGGCATCAACTGTGAAGAAGAATGTGGGCATTGTCGCAATAATGAGCATTGTAACATTGAGACGGGTGAGTGCGTCAATGGTTGTTCGGATGGGTATAAAGGCGCGTTATGTTCGAAGGGTAGGTGGTTTAATACAGATGTCAGTGGGATATGATGCATCTTACAGTTGTGATAATAATAATAAAACACACTTTTTCATGTGCATCTATTTGGTTAATAATACAATGAAACATTGATATGCATGCTTTTCATTTAAATGAATATTGTTTTTTTATATATTTATAGATTTTTAACATTATATATGCCTCAAAACAGGTCCTCATTTCTACATCTATGCCTTTTCTATTTCTACAATATATACAATATATAAGTTTCCTTTAAACATAGATGTGAAGCTGAAAATGAATCCTATCTTTGATTATTTTAATTTCTATATACAGAATGTGCACGTGGAACATTCGGCTTTGATTGCGCGAACAAATGTGGGCATTGTTTAGATAACAAACCTTGTAACATCTCAACTGGATCTTGTAACACTGGATGTGCACCTGGCTATATGGGAGTCCTCTGCAATAGAAGTAAGAGACCGTTTAAAGATGCTGCGTTATTCAAATATTAAGCAAATTTTATCTTTTATGCCTGTATATTTTATTTGAAAAAAAAAAAACCGAAAAAGAAAAACCAGGATTATTCAAACGTATCGATTCTTTAAACAATATATATATATATATATATATATATATATATATATATATATATATTGACATCATTACAGTGTGTGTGTGTGTGTGTGTGTGTGAAAATAAACCTTTAAAGGTCGACGACATCCTCAAGTTTTACTAAGTTTTCATCCATACTTATCTTTTGATGTTAAAGTGTGATATAAGTGCTTAGATGAACAATGTTGTGTCGAAAAAGTTATCGTTGTAAACCTGTCATAGACATTGAGTTGATGCTTGCGTTTAAAGTCTCACCGACAGTAATCAGACTGCCTGTGGTCTACATGAGTCATATTCAAATATCACGCTGTCGGTAAGGGGTAGAATAATGATATGATGAAAAATCACCTAAAGCCAGTCAAAGAATTACCCTGACTGTCAGCAATGACAGCATTAGCATACCTGTTATATATTGGGATACATTTACATTTTTGTTAAGGTACAAACGTAGCATACAAAGCCAATGTCAGCATGAGTTCAGTCCTATCCTGGACTGATTGGGGACCCGGAAATGCCGTGGATGGAATTATCCCGGAGGATCTCGATGACCTGGCGTGTCAGTGTTGTGCTGCGACTCAAAGGGAACTGAGTCCATGGCTTCGAATAGATTTTGGAGACCTCTACAACATTTTCAGTGTCATGCTATATTTGAACTCTGGACAAGGTTAATATCAACTGTTGCTGAGTATCGTTAACATTTTATCAGTTTGGTTTACTTGTTTACTTTGCCTGATAATCAACCTTAAGGTTGCCAACCAACCAACACTTTATAATTATTACAATAGGCATATGAACATATCTTCAGGAATTTTAGAATTATATACAATAGCATATCATGGTGACAATTTTGTTCAATCTAAATCCTACAAACTTTTAATACTCACAGTACAGATTGTATGGCTCAACATCAAATATTTAACTATATTGTGCGATATAATGAAGAAAAGCTGTAGTTCAATCTTAATTTTCAGGGAATGGAAGTTCGGAGATTATCATGTATCTTTTCAACTCTACTGACAATAGTGAAAATACTTCTTTAACGTTGAGAACGGAAGGTGATGTTTATAATGAGACATTTGAGCGACCTGTTAAAGCCAGATACCTAACTCTCGCATGTACGGGTGTCACTACACTTGCTGTGTGTGAATTGCAAGCTTATACTGGAGGTAATAAAACAGTATACATTATCTTAAAGAAACGTGATTCAGACATTATATATGCATTGTATATATCATAAATTGAATACCGAAGTTGTTCGGCCCCGTGAACTGCGTTATCGGTAAATTGCCAAGACGGTAAGCTGAATGCGTTATCGGTAAATTGCTAAGACGGTAAGCTGAATGCGTTATCGGTATATTGCCAAGACGGTAAGCTGAATGTTTTGATGGTATTAAGTTTTCTTAAAATGCAACCTCTGAAATGAGGATTTTTTCAGTTGATCTGCAGATAGATTCTTTCTTGCACTGCTTTTCCCAGAAATATAATTTCTATACTGGCTATTTGGAACATCGTTAATCGTAACCACCGTAACGAATATGAGTAATTTACACTTGTTTTAACGCAGCAATTCTGCAGATGTATCACTACTTAAGTGAAATGTACAGATTACAATGAACAATCCAATGCATTTTTTTGGGGAATTGCCTTTAAATCCCGAGAAAAAAAAACAAACACACACACACACACACACACACACACACACACACACAAAAACCAATGTAGTAGATAGACAAGAACATAAACTTAGAAATTAAAGACATTTAAAGGAAATGGTAAAATAAAAACTTTAATGTTCTTTAATTAGAGGCCCTGAAAAAAAGTTCTACAAAATATTAACAAGTTATTGTTTTCTTCTCCAGAATGGCATAAGATATAACTAGAAATTTGTTTTCATTAAAAAAAAAAAAAAAAAAAAAAAAATAACTGATGTCACACACACACACACATACACACACACACAGTGACACATGTACAAGAGCCTTTTCATCAGGGTCTGCTTTCTTTGCTTTGAAAAAGTATATATACTTCTATTTCAGTTACCTAAACATTAGTTCACTTTTGCCAACAGTAACTTGATACATTGTTATTCTTCACATGTACAAGAATAATTAGGATGACAGCAGGTAAGCCCTTTGTGGCTAGTGATCAAAACGTTTGCAGATTTTAACGGATATTGAATACATGGCGGATTCAACTGTTTAGATATATGTTGTTACATATCCATTGATTCCTGAACTACATTTCAAGTATTTACAGAGTAAATAGTTAAAGGGCTGACAATACTGGCCAAGAGTTATTGACCTTGTGTTAATTTTAATGGCATGAGTAGAACAGGAGTTATCTTAAGGACACAAAAGTGTGAAAAAGGGGAAGTACCCAAAATATACTGATGCCAATTATGGTTATTTTTTCCACAATTTATAAAATGTTCAGTCTGAAAAAAGGCGAAAAAAATACCCCCCCCCCAAAAAAAAAGAGAAACAAACCAAAAAATTAAAAAAAACAACAAATAAATAAAATAAATAACAGAAAGAAGGGCCAATTATATGAGGGTCTCCGTGGCCGAGAGGGTAAAGTGGTTGACTTTAACACTCACTCAGCCCCTCATCGCGTGGGTTCGAATCCCGGCAGGGTCATTCGGATATTCATGTGAGGAAGCCTTCCAGCTGGCTTGCGGAAGATCGGTGTTTCTTCCCCGATGCCTCAGTGCATTCGGGGTCTTCCTCCACCTGTCATTAGCTGGACGTAGCTTTATAACTGAAATACTGTCGAAGCGACGGTAACCTCAAATAGTCAAGCCAATACTATGGCTTTTTATACGAGGGGTTATCTAAAAATACGTGGACTTTCTAAATATCTTTTTAACGTAGACTCCAATCATAATGATATTTTATCATTATTAGTTGATGTATTCTCAGAACGTGTTTCAAGTTAAAATGCGATACGGTAATAAATAGCGTTTTTATGGTATACTAGACGTGTATTAGCGCTAAGCGGCGCAACCTAAAAATTAAAACCAAACTTCAATTCAAATTCATATTAAACTTAAATTTGGTGATAAAATTCCGCGAAACGTCATTACGTTCCATTACGTCAAATACGTCAGTTGTTTTCTTTTCGTGAATGTTCAGTAAAATCATACGTTACCAATAATGTGGTATAGTGATAACATAAAATGACAGATACGGCGAAAATTGAATTCTCTCGGGCCTTGGCGGGACGAGTTTCGCAAACGTGTATAAACATTTGGTTAACCGTCACAAGCGATGTATGGATGGCTATTAGTCATTATTTTGAGAAACGGTAAATAACGCGAGGGCATCTTCTTATTATATTTGATGCTTTTAATCTTGACAAAACAGATGACGTTGACGTCGAATTTATAGACTGCGCCAGGAGCGCGATGATGTGTTATTGTTAAAAAATATATTCTTAATTTGTATAAAGATATATTCATGAGATTTTCAGAGTTTTTTTTTAATTATGTTCCATGATGCGACACATCAAATTTTCAGGCTTATATTCCAAATGGTATTCATACTACGTGAAAAGTAAAGGAACATCTTTACCACTCGTACGACGATCACCAGTGGGTAAACTTGACCCTTAATAAAATCAATAAATTTTTGTATGTATATATGTCGATCACAGCTGTATTATTCCTTTTCACATTCATATAGAATGAAAAAAGGTTTGTATGTCACCAAACTGGGTGTATTCATCGTTAAATTTACTTTGTATGTACAACTGTCATTTTTAAGAATGCCGAAAAGGAACATACGGGACTGTGTGTGAACACGACTGTCACTGTTCAGGTCCGACATGTGATACAGAGACCGGATATTGTCCCTCGGGTGTCTGTCTGTCTGGCTACACCGGACATTCGTGTAATCGAGGTGGGTACCTCAATTTCTTACACATTAAAACTAAGGCAGCTCGAAATCAAATAAATGCAAACAAATCGCAGAAACGATTAGCTTATTGTTCTTTCTGAAAATAGCGTGATATATTATCAAACGCACTTTAAGAAGAAGAAAAAAAAATAACTCTTCGTATTTGGCTGTATTTATAAGACCGGTATTCCAGTGATATAAGATGTTTAACTTTATTTTTTTGTTGTATTTTATATGACCTGCTGTAAGTTTAAACTTACTTTATTACGTCTTACTTATCCTTTTCTACGGTTCCTGAGTTGGATCAGTACCTTGCGTCCTGAAAAATCCTGGCCCCATCTTGAATTCGCAGTTGGATATGTTATCACTGAACCAAGGTGCAATAACTGGCTTCGTGACCAATGCGTTTAAGTCGCTGATTTACCATCACTCAGTTCTTCAAGGCTTTGCGTTCGAATGCCGACACGGAACAAGATACTATTGCCGATACTATTTTACACCGAAAACACATATACTGAAGGTTGGATTTAGTAGTTCACTGTAAAACACAACATCTTCATATACATAAGGTTTAACTAACATGCCATTGAGCATTTCGACCTTCAGTATACAGAGAAAGAATATGCTAGTCACTCTTCTTACAAGGTATACGCTGGAAAACGTCAGTTTCGTCAAAGTTGCGCATTACAAACTGCTTTGTACACACTGCTTCATTAAGATTCACAAGTTACTTTTGTGACATTCTTGACAGTTTATAATAGATTCCTCGTTATTTTAATAATAAAAGCCAAAGAAACAATTCGGAATAATGTACTTACTTATTATCAAAAGTGACATGCAATTACATGTATAGGTATCTTTCCGATATTACATATATTATCATTTTTCATTCTTTGCCGGCTATACAACTGCACACCGTTCAGAGATACAGCGGCCATCACTGGCAGTCTTCATATCGAAACTTCGATATTGAGTGAACGTCCATCATATATCTAGACGAAACGACAATAGTAACATACGATTCACTTTTACAGGACTGGCAAGAAATAAGATTTAGGAAACAGCTATGACCATAGAATTACGAATATTGGTGGGGTATATCTCATGCGTAAATCATCATATATTCAGTAAAATACATGTATGCATTGTATGTCATTTAGCTGTGAGCTCTAAGAAGACATACGTCATCGCCGGCGGCATCACTGGGGCGGTGTTTATTGTAGTCATCGTCATCATTGTGGTCGTCCTTTATCGGAAACGTCAGTGAGTCATATATTAAATACTATTACTTTTGAAATGCCAATATACACTAGAACAAGAGCACCGCATGCGGATGCCAATCCTCGTCTGTTTGAGGTTTTGTTAGAAAGGTGGGGGGGATAAATAAGGTGAAAATTGACCTAAGAGTTGTGGCCCTTGATGAGAATGTAGCCTTGTGACAGCAAGAATGTGAAGTTTTGTTACAGACAGTTTTATAGTTTAGAACAGAGAGAGAGAGAGAGTGAGAGAGTAAGAGATTCTCACTGTATTTTTTAAAAGGAAGACAAATTTTGTCAAAATGGACCTAAGAGCCATTGATGGGAATTAAACCCATATGATAGTAAATAAATATGTGAAGTTTGATGAGAGAAGCTTTAATAGTTTATATGTTATGGTGTTATGGCCAAAATTAAGAGGGTTTTTTTTTTTTTTTTTTTTTTTTTTACTGTTTTTTATTAGCTCACCTGAGCACAACGTGCTCAAGGGTGAGCTTTTGTGATGGCCCTTCGTCCGGCGTCCGTCGTGCGTCGTGAACAATTTAGCTTGTTAACACTCTAGAGACCATATTTTTAGGCCAATCTTCATGAAACTTGGTCAGAATGTTTGTCTCCATAAAATCTTGGACAAGTTCGAATATGGGTTATGTGGGGTCAAAAAGTAGGTCATGAGGTCAAATCTTAGAAAAACCTTTTTAACACTCTAGAGGCCACATTTTTGGCCCAATCTTTATGAAACTTGGTAAGAATGTTTGTTTCCATAAAATCTTGGACAAGTTCGAAATTGGGTCATGTGGGGTCAAAAAGTAGGTCATGAGGTCAAATCATAGAAAAACATTAACACTCTAGAGGCACATTTTGGCCAATTTATGAAACTTGGTAGAATGTTGTTTCCATAAAATCTTCGACAAGTTCAAAAGTGGGTCATGTGGGGTCAAAAAGAAGGTCAATATGAAAAATCCAACATATGTTGCTTATTTATCATCAGGTGAGCGATCAGGGCCATCATGGCCCTCTTGTTTAAAAAAGGGAAATAAATTTGGTTAAAACTGACCTAAGAGTTATGGTCCTTGATGGAAATGTAGCTCCTAAGACAGTGAACAAGTATGTGAAATTCGATGACAGAAGCTTTAATTTAGAAGTTATGGACAAGGTTAAAGATTTTCACGACAACGACGCCACCAATGACAACGCCGACGCCACCAGTCATGACAATACCTGGAATTTTTTCTTTGATAAACAGACCAGCTAAAAGGTGGAGAAAAAATTCGTTTGATTTTTTTTCTGTTTGTTTGTTCGATTGTATTGAATTGAACGTCACACAATATTAACTCAAACAATAAATTAGATCACCTTTAAATGTTAATAATGGAGGCTGTCAAGTTAAAAGTGGGGATACAAATTCGGTTGATTCACTAAAAGTATGATTCCTCGGCAACTATAATTCCATTTATTTTCTAACACAAACATCATAACTACAGAAAAGTAACTTAAGAACCGTAATATTCTATATGTGTTGTATCGATAAGTCGTCAAATCCGACACACAAAATTTAGAATTATAGATATATGCCCTGTGTCTATCAGCTTTGTATGTATGACAATCATACTAATGTTTTACTTTTTCAGCAGAGCCCAAAACGTAAAGCAAACGGCATGCGAGAGTTACGGCATGGACACAAAATTCCAAAGCACAAATTCGGATTATGAAACACTGGAGTTTCCATCCTCTCAATGAACCGGATGATTATTTATGTTGACTTGACATAATTTGCTACTAACTGAATTTATTGTTTTTGAAATATCGTTTTTTACACTCTTTTGATAAATGTGGAATTTACGGCTTAATCTTAACTTAATCTTTCATAACTAATGGATTTTATATATTGTCTCAAGTGTTCTTATTGTCTCGAACTTTTGAGGTTGTTTTGACCCAAATTTGCCTGTTTGTCTTTGTGTCATATTAGGGGCAACAGTTCTATCAATAAATTCAAATAGTTTTAATAATCAACTATATTAATATCTAATAAAACTATATTTTACTCAGTTGCATATGCATAACTTCCTTTGCTGTAATGGGCAATACATTTATCACTGCCTCGTTAATTAACCACAATGAGATGACTAGTGTTAAATCTTCTCTAGAAATGTGCTATGTGCTTAATGTCAAACACAGGGATTTGCTCCTGTTTGCCTTAACACAGACTGTACACATATATATCAACAAGGGTGAACAGTGTTGGGGGGTCGACTTGCTTCAACTTTTTTTCAAATCTTCCAAATTAATCTACACAATAGAATATGCATTTTCCTAATAAAATGTACAAAAGTATTGGGAAATTTATCTTCCTAAATCTGCTTATTCATTTAAAATATTCGCGAATCAGCCATAAGGGCAGCCTGGACTAGTAGTGAAAAGTAATTTTTGGAATTGGTTTGGATTTTTACATGTTGCCAAAAACCATGTTGCCATGAAACTAAAATAATCGCAATATCGCTGACCATTACCACAATGTAAATATCAATGTTATTCCAAAAGTTACGTTCACTTCTGGTCCAGGATGTTGTCCTTTTATTTTTTGGGGGGATTCGAGAATATATTTAACGAATATGCAGACATAGAGAGATATGTTTTCCAATATTTTTGTATATTTCAATAGGGATATGCTCACCAGAGTACATCAGCTTATATAAAACGGTCAAGGTCATTTGATTTTACCTGGTCTCTATTCAACAGAAACCAGGTTTAAGTTTAAGATACAAAGAATTCTCAAGTTAGTTTATCATCTGGAGGCTTCAATTTTCAAGGGATGGATCGAAACACTTTCGCAATTATGGTATGAAACATTAAGGTAATCATTGGTGCAAAACAAGAATTATTTCTGAATATATTCAAAAAGATAATATTTATTTAAATTTTCTGTAATTTATGGGAAACTAACGACCCCCCCCCCCCCCTCCATAATTTTCACGGGATCAACTTTATATTAACAATTACGGTAGACCGTCATGAGGTGACCATTTGTGCCAAATGAAATTAAATTCTGACTATTGGTTTCACAGGAGAAGAATTTTGAAATGTTCTATGTTATATACGGAAACTAGCTGACCCCCTAGCGGCCTCATTTTCAAAAGACCAACAAGACAAAGACCAACTTCATTTGAGAAAATATGGTACACAGTCATGAGGTGACCATTTGTGCTAAATTAAATTAAACTCTGGCGTTTGGCTTCATAAAAGAATTTTGATTTTTAGCTTACCTGAGCACTGTGTGCTCAAGGTGAGTTTTTGTGATCACCCTGGGTCCGGGCGTCTTCAACACTTTTCTTTAAACGACATCTTTGAAACCACTGGAAATAATTTTATTAAAGTTGGCAGGGATGCTGCTTGGGTAAACCTTACAAAAGTTGCCATAATAAGAACTCTGGCTGCCATGGTAAAGGAAAGAAAAACAAGAGGCCCAAGGGCCATAAACGCTCACCAGTGTAAATCAGCATATTCAAGATGATTTTTTCTATAAGGAAATCAAATGACAAACCAGAGTTGTCAATTATTTTTTCTATTTGTTGCGATGGCAACCAGAGTTCTTCATGGATCAACTTTATTTGAGCAATTTTTGTAGAGGCCCACCCAAGGATCATACATGCCAAGTTTTATCAAATTCTGTCCAGCGGTTTCAGAGGAGATGATTTTCAAAGTTTTCAATTAGTTTTTCTATTTGTTGCCATGGCAACCAGAGTTCTTCATGGATCAACTTTATTTGAGCAATTTTTGTAGACGCCCACCCAAGGATCATACATGCCAAGTTTTATCAAATTCTGTCCAGCGGTTTCAGAGGAGATGATTTTCAAAGTTTTCAATTATTTTTTCTATTTGTTGCCATGGCAACCAGAGTTCTTCATGGATCAACTTTATTTGAGCAATTTTTGTAGAGGCCGACCCAAGGATCATACATGCCAAGTTTTATCAAATTCTGTCCAGCGGTTTCAGAGGAGATGTCTTTTAAAGCAAATTGTTGACGACGGACGACAGACGACGGACGACGGACGAAGGGTGATCCCAATAGCTCACCCTGAGCACTTCGTGCTCTGGTGAGCTAAAAATGAAAAATTCATCTTCAAAACTACAAGCCAGATTTCAAAATTTTTCAGAACAGATGTTCCTTGGGTAACCCTCTACCAAGATTGATAAAATAATTCTGATCCAAAACAAGGCCGTCAGGGGCGGGGACAATTTGCCATACACGTATATAGTGAAAAATTTAAACATCTCAACTTCTCGATCAGATTTGGCAGGGATGATTCTTGGGTGACCCTTCATAACAGTTGCTAAATAATCTTGATCCATGTAAAACGCTGGTTGCCATGGCAACGGAAAAAAAAAGAAAACGTCATCTCAAAACTACTGACCAGATATAAATGTTTTTGTACAGATGTTCCTTGGGTAACCCTCTTCCAGGATTGCTTAAATAAATCCGATCCACGAAAAACAAAATGGCCGCTAGGGACGGGGCTAATTTGCCTTAAATGTATATAGTGAAATTTTTAAACATTTCCTCTGAAACCGCTGGACAGAATTCAATAAAATTTGGCAGGGATGATCCTTGGTTGAACCTTCACAAAAGTTGATAAAATAATCTTGATCCATATATAACTCTGTTTGCCATGGCAACGGGAAAAAAACTTTAAATATCATCTCCTTCGAAACTACTGACCAGATTTAAAATGTTAAGTACAGATTGCCCTTGGGTAACCCTCTACCAAGATTACTAAAATTATTCTGACCCGTAAAAAGCATGGCTGCCAGGGGCCGGGCTAATTTGCCTTAAATGTATATATAATGAAAACTTCAAACATCTCTGAAACCGCTGGACAGAATTTGATTAAACTTGGCTGGGATGATCCTTGAACCTTCACAAAAATTTCTAAAACAAACTTGATCCTTGTAGAATCCTGGTTTCTATTCTAACAGAAAGAAAAACATTATAAAAACTTCCCAATCATCTTCAAAACTACTGGCCAGATTTCACAATGTTTTTCGTACATATGTTCCTTAGGTAACCCTATGCTCAGGTGAGCGATTAGGGCCTCTATGGCCCTCTTTTTTTCTAAATAGAATATATAAGGAAACTAGCCTACCCACTAGGGACCTCAACTTCATTTTAGCAATTATGGTACAGTCATGAGGTGACCATTTGTGCCAAAAGGAAATTTAATTCTGACCATTGATTAAGAGATTTTTGAAGTAAATTTTTTGGTTGCCGTGGGCACCAGAGTTCTGCATGGATCAAGTTTATTTTAACAACTTTTGTGGAGGTGCACTCAAGGATGATCCATGCCAAGTTTCATTAATTTCTACTCAGCGGTTTCACTGGAGATGTCATTTAAAGCAAATTTGTTGACGATGGATGACGAATGCAGGGTGATCCTAATAACTCACCCTGGTCACGTTGTGCCCTGGTTTGCTAAAAATGAGCTGAAGCGGGTCGACCTAACTTTGATATTTTATTGAATTTGAAAATGTTCCACTCCTTTACTCTTAATTTTAAACAATCGGTAATTGATCATTTTAAAATGGAATGGTTTCGATCATTAGAAAAAGCTCATTACTAGATGTTTATAGAGTATTTCAAACTTCATTAGAATATGAAGAATAATTTGATATATTGCCTAGATCTCTTCGGTTATATTTTGTTCATCAGTCTTCCTTTACGCATTCAAACAGGTAGATACAATAGGCCTCAAATTCCGTGGGAAGAACGGTACTGTGTTTTCTGCAATAAAGGTGATGTTGAGGACGAGTTTAATTTCGTTTGTGTATGTACCAGTTTTACAGACATTAGAAAAATACCTTAAATATTACATTACAAAACCATCTGTGATTAAATACTTCGATTTATTGCAATCAATTAATAAACAATAATAAACATATACTGATAAATTTAACTAGATATATAAAAGCTATGATTCATCAATAATATATTTTAGTTCATTCACCTGTAAAGGAAATTTGAATATTTTTTTTTTCCTAATCTCCTATTTTGAACTTCATATTTTGCGTAAAAACTTCGTAAGTATATATTACTTATCTGTATAACTAGATGCATATCTACATGTACATTCCTAGATGGATACTATTTATTCTGCATGAAAGTTTGTTGTTAGTTAACGTTTGTATTACTATGTTGTCGTGACAATTGTATATTGAAGTTTATAAGTTTGTAGACAAGTACCCGTCTTAATAATGTCTGTTCTATTCCTAAAATAGTGTCCACCCTAATTAATATTCATTTCACAATGTGTACAGCAGGATTAAACAAGAGGGCCAAGATGGCCCTAGATCGCTCACCTGAGAAAAGTATCATTCATTGCCTGTACAAAACAGATTGCTTTAGAATTAAGATGATGAGGTGAAACAATGTTCAGGAATTTTCTGACCCCATCCACAAAAGATATCATCATGACAAACATTCTGCCAAAGTTTGAGGATGATTGGACCAAAAATGTTGCCCTCAGTGTATAAACAAGATTTTTCTAAGATTTGACCTACTGACCTACTTTTTGATCCAACCTGACCCATTTTCAAAAGGGTTCAAGATATCATCAAGACAAACATTCTGACCAAGTTTGAGGAAGATTGGATCAAAATTGTGGCCTCTAGTGTGTAAACAAGAATTTTCTAAGATTTGACCTACTGACCTACTTTTTGATCCAACCTGACCCATTTTCGAAAGGGTTCAAGATATCATCTAGACAAACATTCTGACCAAGTTTGAGGAAGATTGGATCAAAATTGTGGCCTCTAGTGTGTAAACATCAAATTGTTGACGGACGACGGCCGACGGACAATCAAGTATCCCAAAAGCTCACCCTGAGCTATGCTCAGGTGAGCTAAAAAAAAGGAAGTGCCGATATTGTTTTCTGTATTGACCTACTTTTACATTTCGTTTTTGATTTTGGACTGAATAAGAAGTTTATAAAACAACTACATAAACAACTACATAAATTATGTTGTAATTTTACATGATGCATTCTAGATGATAAAGGACATAATATTTTGGCTATGTTTAATGTAAGACTCAAAAGCCTCAATTTAAGACTCAAAAGCCTTACGTAAGTAAGTTTCATGCAGCTTTCCCATTACATTTATTTCGAGCATCATCATACGCCATGACCCGCACGCCCATCTGGCTGTATTACACGATATATTCATACAAGTAGTGAGTATTGTGGTGTTTTTATTCTGGTACCTTTCATATATGATTGTCAAATCTATAAGTTTGACGCATGATTATGTATACTAATACCGAGGATTTCTTTTTTTCTAGCAGTGAGTTTCGAGTAAGAAAAGTGAGTTTCGAGTTAAAAAAAAGGTGAGTTTCGAGTAAAAGAGGTGAGTTTCGAGTCTGAAAAAGTTAGTTTCGAGTCAAGAAAAAGTGAGTTTCGAGTCTGAAATAGTGAGTTTCGAGTTAAAAAAGTGAGTTTCGAGTTAAAAAAAAAAGTGAGTTTCGAATTAAAAAAGGTGAGTTTCGAGTCTGAAAAAAATGAGTTTCGAGTTAAAAAAAAGTGAGTTTCGAGTCTGAAATAGTGAGTTTCGAGTTAAAAAGGGTGAGTTTCGAGTTAAAAGAGGTGAGTTTCGAGTCTGAAAAAATGAGTTTTGAGTTAAAAAAGTGAGTTTCGTTAAAAAATGAGTTTCGAGTTAAAAAGTGAGTTTCGAGTAAAAATGACAGTTATTAGTGAACGGATAAAAATGTGTATGTTTTGGCGACTGTGTATATATTTAACAACATTTGTGTGTTTTAATTGCTTTTTACGGTAAAGTATATTTAAAAAAAATCGGGAAACAGTTGCTTATATCAGCAGTGAGTTAAATATTTATATTACTCTGACATGACGGATCGTTTATCCCGGTAAACTCAAATAGTCAAGTCTCTATCCCTGGTAACTGTAAACAAGAGGGCCAAGATGGCCCTTGGTCGCTCACCTGAGAAAGATGATTGCTTAAGAAATAAAGATGCTTGAGTGTAAAAGTGAAATCTGGCTTTTTTATGGTGAAATGGGCATAACTCCTAAATTTACAAGTCAATATCAGTTATAATTGAACCCGATTGTGAGATTATGGGCATAAACATTGCCTTACAGTTTAAAAATGATTGTTAAAAAAATAAAGTTGGTAGAGAATAAACAAAGTGAAATCTTGCATTTTTTTTTATTAAAAGGGGCATAACTCCTGACCTAAATGACCCATCTCAGCCACAATTGAACTCAATCGAGACATTATGGTCATTAACAATGTCATAAAGTTTGAAGATGATTGCTAAAAAAAGGAAGAAGCTAGAGTGTAAACAACGTGAAATATGGCTTTTTTATATTAAAAGGGGCTTAACTCCTGACCTAATCAACTGATCTCAGTCATAATCAAACTCAATAGAGACATTATGGTCATAAGCATTGCCATAAAGTTTGAAGATGATTGCTCAAAAGATGAAGATGCTAGAGTGTAAACAAAGTGAAATATGGCATTTTTTTTAATATTAAAAGGGGCATAACTCCTGACCTAATTGATGAATCTCAGCCATAATCGAACTCAATCGAGACCTTATGGTCATAAGCATTGCCATAAAGTTTGAAGAGGATTGCTCAAAAGATGAAGATGCTAGAGTGTAAACAACTTGAAATATGGCATTTTTTAATATTAAAAGGGGCATAACTCCTGACCTAATGGTACGATATCAGCCATAATCGAACTTGGCCGTGATTTTATGGTTATAAACATTGATATAAAGTTTGAAGATAATTGCTCATGAAATGAAGATGCTAGAGTGCAAACAATGTGAAAAAAGGGGCATAACTCCTGACCTAATGTTCCGATATCAGCCATAATCGAACTTGGTCGAGATTTTATGGTTATAAACATTGTTTTAAAGTTTGAAGATAATTGCTCATAAAATGAAGATGCTAGAGTGCAAACAAACAAATTGTGGACGACGGACGACGGACGGACGGACGGACGACGGACATTCATCGATCCTAAAAGCTCATCCTGAGCACACGTGCTCAGGTGAGCTAAAAAGCACGGAACATACACTCAGAAATTCCTGTAAATGGTTTAAATGCGGCATACCTCATTCCGAAATAAACCGTTTTAAAATGGTGCCGTTTTTTTATTGGTTTGATATAAGAAATAAACACTTGTCAGCACAAAAATTAACCTGTCACTTACGACTTTTCGGTATCGTCTCCCTTGACTACTCCTCTTTTGTTTTATTATTTTCCCTTTACCTTCTGGTCGAAGTTTACACACCGGCGAAACACGAATGTATTGTTAGTTTTGTTTATCGACAGGGAAGTAGTGTAAAATTAAGTATCATTCTTGAAATGGACATTTTATTGTGCCAGTGTTCCATTGTTGTATTTTGTTTGTTAACTTTTGCTGTATTTGCTGTATGCCAACATCACTGACATTGTGACACTCACTGACACGCACTCTAAACACAAACATCAAAATAAGGTGCGTCGGAATTGTGTACTCATTTGCATTAAAATAAAGATCACAAAAAAGCATGGGTAACATGACTGAAAGTTAGCAATCATCTGCTTGAAATTGTATCAAACGATCCAGTTTTAACTATAAATAACTTATATGCGAAGATCCAGTTCCAGCAATTTGATACCACGGGTGGGGGTGGGGGCAAACTCTGAAAATCACATGACATAGTGGGGGGAGGGGGGTCCACCCTTTATTATGTATATTTTATGCATAATATCCAAATCTCGGGGGATCTGGACCTCTGGATCTCCGCATGACTTAGTTTACTATATTTCTGATCACTATATTTTCAGCAAAATATTTATGGTGAATCAGGTGGTGAAAAAATTGTGGCCCGCCTGTGATTCGAACCCAGTGTCCAAGCACCTTACCACTGAGCTATCAAGCCACACAATCCAAAACCTCCCGATTCACCACAAAGTACCAGTACCCAGCTACATATACCACCTTCAAATTTATAATCTGTCACAAATTCTTAGACACAGAAGCATTGTTGAAATGTTCTCGAGGTTCCGAAGTAGTTATCTAACTTGATTATTTCAGTTGTAAATATACATTCCTCCATGATCTTTACTGTATATACATTGGATGTATTTTTTTTTTTGCTGAATTCCACTGCATTCTGTTAAATGCACGGGGAATTCCCCGTGGTTGAATGTGTATGCATGCTGATTTAAAATATATGATTATTTGGTATAAAACGTTAGATAAAGAATAATGTTAGCTACAACGAGTTGTCTAATTTTAGTGTTTATAAAGAATAAAGTTGATCAAGTTACTTGGCACAGATGTTCCTTAGGTCACTCTCTACCAAGATTGTTCAGGGCCTTCCGTGGCAGAGAGGGTAAAGTCTCTGACTTTAACACTCACTCGGCATCTCACCGCGTGGGTTCGAATTCCGGCAGGGTCATTCGGATTTTCATGTGAGGAAGCTTTCCGGCTGGCTTGCGGTAGGTCGATGGTTCTGCCCGAATGTCTCCGTGCATTCGGGGTCTTCCTCCACCTGTAATAGGCAGTGTCTTATGTACTGTTTTACACCAGTTATAAGATCAGAATTAGTCAAGTTTGTAAATGAGTGGAATGTACATGACATATCAGGCGATAAATCGGATGGACCAAAGGGAAAGCCAGATATAATGTATACACTTCCGCAACTGTATAACGCTGAGAACTATAGTCATGTCGTAAACGGAGACGAAGTAAATGTCTGCATGCACATGTATTCCAAATTAGGAAACCCAGGAGGATGCCTTCCAGAATTCTACAGATTATTCCAGCTTCTTTGTCCAACTGTGCCATCATCAGCAGAGGAAGCATTTGATTTATACATTGAACTCTTAAATCGACTCTCGGTATTATTTTAATTGACTATCTACCGATGTAATTATATTCCTTCTGACCTCTTTGCCCGACCTACATGCTGAAAAGTAATCGTTGAGATGCTTCATTCTGTATTTTCTTTGCCATTTTTTCTATACATAATGGTTCTAATTATCAATTCGACAGATATTTTCTCATTATTTTCGTGTTTATACAAATAGATTTTAGAACTTGTATAATATTTATCTGCAAGGTTCATGTTAAAAAAAAACACGTTGACTCTTGAATAGTTCGGGGCTATTATCAAGATTTTCTTTGTCATCTTTTTCTGGTATAAGAAAAAATATTTTAGATCTAATTTTAATTTCAGTTTCACGACATGTCTAATTGAAATAAAGAAGTTATTTGCATTTTTTTTTCTTTAATCGGAATGCTAACAGATAGATGCTAAGACAGCAGTCTATGGGAAATTATTTAAATTTCAAATGTTCTTAGCTGCTAACAGAATATAAAGAATCCGGAATATGCAATAGGAAAAGGTTTGTCGTGTCTGTTTTATAATACCAATATTCATTTGCTAGTTTAACTTTAAAACCTGAAGTCGGGGAAAAAAAAAAGTTAATTTAAAATTATAAATAATTATTATTGATAAATACATGTCTGTATAAAAGTTCAACTTGCTCAGCGTCCGTGTACGGGGAAGTGGGCAGATATCCAATATATATATTGTTCGTAACATGAAAATTCGTAAGAATATATCTAACATCTCATAATAGCTCATATTGATAAAGACTTTGTATTTATACATCATCTCTCTCTCTCTCTCTCTCTCTATATATATATATATATATACCCAAGCAAGTTATATGTTTAGTTGTTTTGTTTATTTGTAAAAACTTTATGAATATAATTATTTCAACTACACTCTTATTCTCATTGTAAGTAAATCTATAAATTTACACATTTGCTTAAGATAGTAAAATAGTGGGCTATACATTTTTTTAACATTATCAAATAGCATTCAAAAGCAAAATGAATCTCATATTCCACATGAGGGTCAGAATGCCCTGTCTCCATAAGGAAATGTTAGCAGACCAAAAAGGTGCCAAAACTATATACCCAGAGTTAAATAATAAAACAAGAGAATTGCTAAATCTGTAGTACTGATGGATGCTCCCTTCAAAAAGGGCAATTCCATATTCAAATATGTTAACTGAAGGAAACATCTCCTAGATTAGGCATGGTGTTTATTGTGTACTGCACTTCTCTTCATTGAGCTCTAACTCCTATCGAAGACATTTTATGTTGATACCCCTTATAGTGAAGCTAAGCAGCTAACAGTATTATGACTAATGAAAGGGCAGACATCAAGTGGACAAGATGAACAAAGCAGCAACCCTATGCTCCCCAATTTACAACAGCATCAATTGGATAACGTGAATAACAATTAACATTTTACAAAATAAACAAGAGAGCCATGATGGCCCTGACTGAATTGCTCAATTGAGAAAGATTGCTTCCTAATCATCATTGCCTTCACAAGTCATACTGAATAAAAAACATCAACAATATTTATGAAAATTAAGCCAAAATATGGCTTTTAGAGTGACCTCTTTTTATCCTTTTGGTCTGAATTTGGAACCTAATAGAAACTCTTATCTGACTGATGTTAATGAAAATCAGGCAAAAATATGGATGTTCCAAATATGACCTTGTGACCCAATTTCGAACTTGACCAATTTTTAACAAGGGTTTTTTAAAAATTTGACCTAGTGACCTTGTTTTCGATCCCATTTTACCCAATTTTGAACTCGACCAAGATTTTATAAAACAAACATTCTGAGCAAACTTCATGACAATCAGGCTAAAGATATAGCTTCTAGAGTGTTAACAAGCCAATTGTTGATGACGGAAGATGTACGACGGACAATGTCCGATCAGAAAAGCTCACAATGAGCACGTTGTGCTCAGATGAGCTTAAAAAACTGTATAACATTGTCAAATTAGCGCAGAGAAGCCTTTTATCCAGAAAAGTCTCTAAATGTTAACAAGAAGGCCAAAAACCCTGGGATGCTCACATGAGAGAAAGACTACTTGAGCAAAAGGATATGTATAAATACTAAACTCTAGGGTGGGTGGGGGGGGAACCAAAATCCTAGACTTGTACTTTTGAACAAACATCAGGGTTTAAACACTCCAATGAGTTATGCCCTATTGGTCTTTCTTAGTACACCTTGAACATTTTGTTTGATGATGAATCAGTCCCTGAACGAATTCCACTGCAGTTGTTTGGAGGAGGGTTCTTGTTTATCAAATAAACCTAGAGACATGATAAGCATATAGACAGGTGTTCCTTCAATACACTTTACTAGTGATCCACAGGCTCGTGTGTGCATTGTTCTCAATCGGCTTATTCCCAAGTCACAGATCTTGACCATCAATGTTTTGGACACCAGAATATTTGATGGTTTGATATCCTGGTGGATAATAGGCGGTTTCAACCCATGTAAATAAGCTAGCCCCTGTGCAACTTGTAATGAAACAAACAGTTTATCATCACTATTTAACTTCATTTTTGGTTCTTCTCCTGGAAATATAATATCATCCAAGTCAATACAACCATCCATAAACTCAACAATAACATTGCCCTTGAGGCTTGCAAACTATATGCCATAATTTGAACTAAGTTTGGATGTCTCAGTCGTGCCATTTCAATTTCATTTTTCACTATATTCACTTGTGCACTTCTCCCTTTTCTACCAATTGCGATTTTCTTAATAGCAACATCTGTACCAAGCCATGACCCTTTGTACACTGTTCCAAAGTTTCCACGTCAAATTTCATCCCCAATTTGAAAATCTGAGGAAGACACGCTAGGAACATACCCCAAGAATTTCTGACAAACACCCCGCTCCTTGTTCTTCTGGTTTTACATCTTCATTTACCTGACTTTCTTTGTCTTTTGTGTCTGGGGCTTGTGAACAAAGATTCTCATTTTGTAAGAGTTCCAATTCATGTTCTGTTTTCAACTGGAAAGCCATGTTCTGGATCACATGTCCAATTTCAAATGAACCATCTTTTTTGAAAACGCAAACACCACTTGAAGTGTATTCCTTATTGTTGTGAGTGACCTTGGCAAAGTAAAGGCCAGGAGAATGAATGTTCACCACATACAATCCTTTGCCGGATTGGTAACTTGAGCCATCGCATAACCATTCTATCAAAGGATCATCTTGCCAACACTTGACAACAACACCAAGAACAAAGTCACACAGTTCATAGCAATAAATCTCATGCGGTCCATGTAAAATAATTTCATCACTTTCTTTTGCACATGGAAACACATACTCTATGTTTCTTCCGCACTCAGTTGGTTTCCAGTCAATGTATGTATTCTGCCCCTTTGAGATCATACAAATATTGTATGATAATTGTAGTGGATTGATGTCTTCAGATGGTACATTCAAGATGTCAGGATTACGACATGACTCACGCTCTATAACAGACACTTAACCAGGCAAAGTAATTGTAGCATCATTTTCACTTATCCTGTATGTAATACATATTGGATCAGAAACAGTTATGTTCTGCACATTGTGGCTAGTCTCTTGCTCACTCAAATCCTTTACTAACTCTGCAGTATCAGTGAAGACACCACTGTCTGTAACCTTTTCTTCAGTGACTAGGTATATTTTGCAACGTGATGTACCATTTTCTTTAAGATATTGAGAAAATGTACATGAGAATCCTAAACTGTCTACAAAGTCACTCATGTCACATCCCCCAACTTCTAAGGAGGAGTTCACTTCATTAGGAATGCCGAATTCAGACTTGGCTGCAGATATTATATTATGGTAAAATGTTTCACTTTTGGTCATTCTGATTTCATGAATGCCACCTCCATTTTTTTTTTATTTGCTTTTTTTTTTGTTGCTGTTTCCCTCTACTTTTCAGTCCAACATATACAGTCATTGTACTGTGAGGATCTGCATCTTTCTACAAAATAAATTGGAAATGTTATATTACCAAATTTTTTACTAAAACAGTCACATTTATCATTTTCAATTTTAAGTTTGAGTTTTATGCCTTTATAAAGAATAATGTTATAGTTCAGTGCGAAGTGTAAATCAAGGATGGACTGACAGGTTTTGAGGTTACGATAGGTTGTGGAGTATAATACTGAATGGATACCAGCTGATACATGTACATAGAATTTCTGTTTTTTAAAGTGATGTCACAAAACAAAATGGCTAAGAGCAACAGTGAAAACAATACATGTAGCAACGCATAAATGCAATGCCTTTTAGGGTTATTATTTGATCACGATCGAGCTTTGGTTATGGTGTTACGATGGTGTTTTTAAATTTTTGTTTCTGATGATAACTAGTTTATGGCCCTGTGTACTAGACTGATCAATGTTAATCAGGTATAAGTTATATCCTGTTTTATCCCCTCTGATTAGCAAGCATAAACTGAGAACCCTGAGAGAGATGTATGATAAAGAATATCTACACTTTAAATAATCAATAAACATGAAAAAATATCAGATAAATATATTTAGTTGGTTGAAATCTAAACAAGAGCTGTCCGAATACAGCATGCTCGACTATTCTCAGTGCATATCCATCACTCAGACATAACCTAAAACCTAAGCAAGCAAAACTTAAAAAAAAAATCAATGAAACAGTGATTATTGAAACAATCCATGACCAAGTATTGTAAGCTACAATAATGACTAAAAATCTTAACAATTTTAATTGAATAACTTCAGTAGTTGTGGAGATACAAATTGTAAAAGGAGAAAATTTCAGTAAAATTCCTAGAGAAAGAAATGGTAATTGTGAGCTATATTATTTATCCCAAATAAGTATATGCAGTTTAAGGTAAATGCATTCATTGGTTGTGGAGATCTATACAATTTGCTCACATAAATTTAACAAGAGATTTCTGAGTCAGGAAGGAACATATTCAGAAATATCCATGACAGAGTTATGGATCCATCTTTGTGATAATGACCCTGAATATGTATGTAAAGTTTCAAATGAAAAGCTTCTAGCTCATTGGTAATGGAGATATAAGTTCTAAAATCTAACAACACATTTCATATAAATTGCATACAAATATCTAACAACAAATTTCTATGGTGAAAAGTAGATAATTCTGTACATAATTTATGACAGATTGACTTCTCTTTGAATGTGAGCTGTAAAAATGATCCAAAGAACAAGTTTTAGTTTCAAGTGAATGCCTTCAGTTGTTATTGAGAAATAATTTTCTCATAAATTTATGACTTGCCTGATATTTTTAAGTAATTCAGGGGTCATAATTCCATGAATATGCAAGATGGAGTTATTGAACTCCATATATCAGTAAGATGGATCAATGGGAAGGCTGGTATGTAGTATGAACACAGTCGTGATTCACAACCGCTGACATTTTCAGAAAATACAGCATAGGTCTGCAACTTAAACACAATGGACAATCCATTGACCTATGATCACAAAAGATGACTTCAACGGTTGCTAATATGTACAACAATTCTGTACATCATTTTGCATAATTGTGTTTGTGTCTTTTAATGTTATGTTGTGACGGCTGGTTGCCGGTTATTTATGGACGCATAAATAACAGGGAACCAGTCCGGAGTTCATGGAAGCTGAGCGCGTGCATGTGCGCAGCCAAGGAGAGGCGTACACAAACAGGTACCCTCAGCGTTCCAAGCTCAGTCTTGCTGAAGGTTTTGCAGTGTGTAGACGTGCTGCGTCTACGGGTTACCAATTACATAGGCGAGACTACAGTGAAGTGTAGTTAGTTTATAGAAGCACTTATCAGTAACTTAGATAACCAGTGTAAACTAACAGACACTTTATTGGTGTCAGAATAAATCGGAAAGATTTATCGTCTGGATTAGCTTGAGCTTAGAGATTTTTTATCGGATAAGTTCGCGCCACTGACACAGAGGTAGATTCTTCAGCGCTTCGCAGGGGTCCAGCCGGAAGCGGTCAGGTTCGTTTATTTTATAAACAATTGTGATTTGTTTCAGAAGCAGTGTGTTTTGTTTATTTTTTCAAACACAATTGTGCGAAGTGTGCAGCTTTTTAAGGCTCGGAAGAATCTGTCTATTTTCAAAAAATCGAGCGTTCGCATTTGGCGGCCATCTTGTTTTTAGCAAGCTCGATTCGATTTGTTATTGTTTTTAAGCAATAATATATTCGATAAAGAAACTGAATTATTACAGGGGATTAAGCAATTGTTTATTATAATTGTTAAATAAGCTCATCCCTTTTCAATTTAAGTTCCAGAACTTTTTAAGTTAGGAATTAAATCTGTGTTCTGTTTATATGCATAAACTGAACAATCGCAAGTGATCGCGATATTTTTAAAAATTCAATAAAATAATTCAGGGGGATATAACATTTAGATTGATTGAGATTAGAAATTTTATTTTCATTCTCTCGATTTATTAGTGTTATTAACAGTTGGATTGATAGAGGATAGGAATTTTATTTTTCATTCTCTCAATTCAATGTCCAGAGTATCACTTTCATTACATTTACAGTAATTAAGTATTTATTTTGAAAATGTCTCTGTTTATTAATACGGCTTCTGCAAAGCAGATTCAGAGAGCGCTCCCGAATTTCTCGGAGAGGAAAGCGGCCCTGCTTGTTGACTATAGAGACATTTTGGGTCAGCTTACTCCTGATAGCTTGCAGGTCTTCCTTAATAAAAGGCCAAGCAAAGAGTTTTTAGCTTTAATAAATTTTGCGCCGTACAAGGAATACAGTGAGGAGGAAGATAGAGATTTGGAAGCTAGATTAGCTAGCTTGGAAATTCTCTCTACCTCAGGAGAGCAGGGCGGTGCAAGATCGAAGACTACGGCTGGAGCGAAGCTCAGGTCGGTAGTTACTAGGGTAGAACCTAATGATGAGCCTCAGCCTTTAAGAAGATAGGAGAAAAGATCTTCAAGAAAGAATCAGACTTTTAGTTCTGATGAGAGCTCAGAGCCTAGCTCCGACAGTAGCCTGGAGAAGGACTGTCGTCATAGAAGTAAAAAACATGGGCGAAACAGGAAATCCCATAAAAGCTCCAGGAAGCATGGCCATAGGCATAGGTCAAGCTCAGGGGAGAGGAGTTCAAGTTCCTCTAGTGAGTCTAGTTTATCTAGATCAAAGGGGGGTGACCCTAGAAGGCTGCCCAAAAACTTAAAGTTTACGGGGGAGAGCAGTTGGATCTCGTTTGAGGCGAGATTCATCAGCTATAAGAAAGTCCTAAAGTGGTCCCCCGAGGAATGTCGGGATTACCTGTACTGGAGCCTAGAGGATAAGGCACTGGACTTTTTAAGTTTGGTACAAACTGGGAAGCGTCTCACTTATAAAGAGATGATGAAAAAGTTGGAGAAACGCTTTGGAACTATGGAGCTGTCAGAGACAGCTAGGACTAAGTTCCATCAGGCCCAGCAAAATCCTCAGGAGTCCTTGGAGGATTGGGCAGATAGAGTATTGACACTCGCCACGCCGGCATTCCGAGGGATGTCTGAGAGCTTTGCTCAAAAGGAGGTAGTGTCACGATTCTGTCAGGGGTGTTTAGACAAGGAGGCAGGGAGGCATTCCGGCCTTGCATACCCCAAGTCCATTGAGGAGGCACTAAACCACATTAAGTGCTTCCAACATTACTCTACTGCTATGAATGTGGGCGGGCGCCGACGGCAGGACCCGGTGCATATTAATGCAGTGGAGGAAAGGGACGGGAAGCTAGAAAAGATGATTGGGAGTCTGACTCAGCGCCTAGAACAGCTAGAGCAGACAAGGAGTCACCCTTCTGTGAAACCCTCCACTCCAATGAGGCCTGGTGAGAAAAATTGCTTTTTCTGTAACCAGCCAGGCCACTTCAAGCGCGAGTGTGAGAGGTACCAGGAGTGGGCATCCAAGAAAGCTTTAAACGGACAAGGGCGGGGAGCGCAGGGCAAGCACCCAGGCCCGAAGTATTAATAGGCCCCCAATCACAGAATCAGAAAGCTAAAAGAGTCCCAAATTCTCCAGGACAAAGTAAAAAGGGAGTGTTTCACTCTAATCTGCCAGTTAAGAGAATTTGTAATTCTAAAACTTCAGAAAAAGGGACTTTTAGTTCTAAATCATCCGATCAAGTAACTGACAAAGGAAAAGTTATAAAACAGGCCCCTATTCAGACCAAAAAGGCAGAGTTTAACTCTGTGTCGTCAGAACTGATTCAGATTCAGCGCATCTGTGCTGGATCTTCATCAGTGAGAATGACAGTAGGGGGTTTTCAGGTTACGGCGCGGATAGATTCGGGTGCAGAAATCACAATACTGTCCCTAGATTGCTATACAAGGCTTAAAAAGAAGCCCAAAAAGACTAGGGATGTAGTGATGCAGATGGCGGAGAAAGAATCCACCTTAAAGGGCTTTATTGTGGAACCAGTGCAGATGAGGCTGGGCAACCAAACATTTAAAGAGCGGGTATATGTTGCCCCAATCACAGATGATTTGCTTTTGGGTCATGATCTCTTGCATCATTTGGGGATACAGTTAGATTGGTCCACAGAAACATTGGTTTTTAATCAAGAAAGGATCCCACTGTGTACCCGATTTAAGGAAGATCGACCCATTGTGGCCAGGGTAACTATAGCCAAACGCTTAGTGGTGCCCCCAAATTCAGCTGTGCGTGTGTCTTGCAAGCTAGATATGCAAAACTTGCCTGACTACATAATAGAGCCAAATGAAAATCATAGCCTTGAGGCCCCGAAAGTCCTCCGCAGAGCCGGTACCCAACCTGTTATGACTTTTGTCAATGCTACTGACCATTTTCAGACCCTAAAGAAAGGGCAGTTTGTGGCCAATGCCCTAGAGGTGCAGGGAGTAGAGACCAAGCCAGAAAAGACAGCAAGAATAGAAACTACACAGCCAGTAGTGAGAAAAGTGGAGTCTAAAGTTAGCTCCCAGGACAAAGGATCTGGCTTGGTACCAGAGCACTTGGTACAAGTATATAAGGACTCCCTGCAGCACCTAGATACTGATCAGCGGGCGAAATTAGCCAAACTTCTATGTGAGTTTGAGGATGTATTTGCCAAAGATGAGTTCGATTTAGGCAGTTTTACTACCATCGAACACACTATAGATACAGATGGGGCAAGGCCAATCAAACAGCGGATGCGCAAGACCCCACAATGTTTTGTGGGTGAAGAAGAGGCCCATTTAAAGAAGATGATGGACGCGGGTGTGATCCAAGAGTCTGTTTCGGACTGGGCATCAGCACCGGTCTTGATTCGGAAGCGTGATGGTTCAGTTCGTTGGTGTGTTGACTATCGGGCTTTAAATGATGTCACCATCAAGGATACTTTTCCGCTTCCACTTATTGAGGATTGCTTAGACACGCTAGCAGGCAGCAGCTGGTTTTCCAAGCTAGACGCTAATTCAGCGTACTGGCAAGTAAAGATAGCAAAACCAGATAGAAAGAAGACAGCATTCCTCACTAAATATGGGCTCTTCGAACATGTAAGAATGGGTTTCGGACTTACAAATGCGCCCGCAACATTCTCAAGGGTAGTCAACCTTATTTTAAGGGGATTGAATTGGAAAACAGTCTTGGCATTCCTAGATGATATCCTGGTAATGGGTGCCAGTTTTGAGGATCATCTTGGGAATTTGACCAAGGCTCTAAAGAGGTTTCGAACTCACGGCATGAAGCTCAAACCTAAGAAATGCCAGTTCTTCCAACAAAAGGTAGACTTCTTGGGAAGAATTGTCAGTAAGGATGAGATAGCCATGGCAGATAAGGATACAGAAACAGTATCAAATTGGCCTACTCCCACTTGTTCTAAGGATGTAGAGAGGTTCTTGGGTTTTGCCAATTATCACCGAAATTTTGTGAAAGATTTCGCTAATGTGGCACAGCCTCTCTACGGTCTTACAGGAAAGAATGAGTTTCGCTGGGGTAAGCCTCAGCAGGAAGCTTTTAGTAGCCTAAAGCAGCTGCTCATTACCCCGCCGGTATTGGCTCTACCTAACAACACTGATCCATTTATTTTGGACACAGACGCGTCCGATTTAGCTGTTGGAGGTGTTTTGAGTCAAGTGCAGGGTGGGGTAGAAAAGGTGATATCGTATTGCAGTTTTACACTCACCTCGGAGCAGCGAAACTATTGTACAACCAGGAAAGAGCTTTTAGCTATAGTCAGGTTAACCAGGCAGTATAAACACTACCTTTTGGTAAAGTTTTCACGGTGAGGACTGATCATTCCAGTCTGACGTGGCTGCTACGGTTTAAAGAACCTCAGGGACAATTGGCTAGGTGGATCGAGGAGTTGTCTCAGTACCACATGATAGTCAAACACCGGGCGGGGGCTAAGCATGAAAATGCTGACGCACTTTCTCGGTTGCTAGATGGATTAACCCCGTGCCCCGAGTATATAGCGGGAATCTCCCCGGAAAGTTTGCCATGTGCAGGCTGCACATACTGCAAACGGGCAGATGAACGCTGGGGTGAGTTTTCAAGGTCAGTGGATGAAGCTGTTGCTTTAAAGGTCTCGGTAGGAGAGACTTGAGAGGAAAGTTTGCAACGCGGCTACTGATGAGCCGACGTTGGAACTTGACCCAGAGGAGTCCATGGTAGTGACTCCGGGCTCTTCAATTCTGGGTTCACCTCAGAAGTCCACAGGGTCATCAACTCCGAGGGCCGTTACTCCTACCAAGGAGGCCTCCGTTTCACCACTTCCTGCAAAGGAAAGCACGGATGAGGCAGCTGTCCGTGAGTTCAGGTCAGGCTAAGAAGCCCGCCCGGAGAAGACGGAGACCCCGTAGGCAACGGTTCCAACAGGAGATTTTTAGTCTCGGAGGATCTGAGGCCAGAACGGGAAGGACTTGTAGTCCAAGGAAGGTTTCCGCATCCCCCAAGACGAAGACGTTTCGTCCAGCCGAGGGGACACCATTGCCAACTAAAGGGATTTTTAGGTCCAAAGAAGGTATGGTGAATAGAAAGAGGACGGGTAGTCAAAAGAGTGCGCCAGTACCTACCAAGAGGAGTAAAAACCCAGCAGAGACACGTACTGTTACAGAGACCGCCAAAGGATCGCTACAACTGAGCGTTAACTGTGTGAAAGCCAAGGATATCCGGAAGGCTTCGCACCGGGAAAGGCAGTGTCTCGTTCCAGGATGTACGGAAGCAAACAAGTATGCCAAACCACATCATGCATTTGAGCACCACATTCCGCGCATCTTTGATGAGGTCTACCTGCTGATGACAAGGAGGTACTGGAGTGCCGGAAGAGGGCCCTCACCCAAGTTACCCATTGGCTGCTGGGAAGACCAGGGACGGCGGATGAACTTGTACGCTATGTAGGGATGCAGAAGCAATTCTCCAAGATTGACAACAGCATCATCTCGGAGACCCAGGACCGCCATATGAGGACTTTTTGTTCTCATATTGGTAGAGAAGCCCCTACAGTGTTCGAGCTCTTCCCAGTCAACTCGATAGGGTCGATACTCCACTGGAAGGCACTAGTATTAATAGTGGCCACATTGGACAAGGACCAGCAGGAGTATTGGCGTGAGGCGTTCCCAGCACCTGAGGGCAAGATAACAATACCCACCCCAAAGGCGTACGACGCACATTTCCACCTGGACAGGCTCCGGAAGAGGTCTCACAACAAAAGTGACACCCCCTTACAGACAATTCTGGACCAGTCTCCTGTGTCACAGGAGAAGAAGGTGGATCTGGTGGGATGTTGTGCCAGCTTTTGTGATCCCAGCACATGGCCAAGCAACCAGGAAGTCCAAGAGATGCCGGAAGGAATAGCCGTGGCCATTGGACTTCATCCATTTTGTGATCCCAGCACATGGCCACGTCCAGCCAGTCCAGGTGGGAAGATTAGCAGACCTTTTGAAACAGGACCGTGTGGTGGCACTAGGTGAGATAGGATAGACCACACCGAACCAGTCCACCAATGGCATGAACAGCTTAGTATCCTGGATGTGGTTTTACCCCTAGTAAGACCAGACAAGCTGTCATCTTCCACTGTAGAGGGATGTCAGATGATTGCGGAACAGAAGCCTATCTGTTGCTGCTCCGTTGGGCCAGGAAGCACCTGCACCGTAAGCACCCCGTCTATCTCCATTGTTTCAGTGGAGATGAGTATGTATACCGGAGGTGGTCCACAGCGTTGCCAACTGCTACTTTTGCTTCACCAAGAATACCCAGACTTTTAGTCCACCACAACTGGAAGCTGTGAAGGCGGTGCCAGACAACCGACTGCTGATTGAGACGGACGCACCTTACTTCCCACCAAGGGGGAGTGAGTGGTCGACGCCGAACCATGTTTATCAGACAGCAGAAGGTTTGGCCCACATCAGGGGAGTGAGAACAGAAGGCATTCTGGCGGTGACAACTGACAATGCCCGCCAGCTGTTCGAGAAACGATAGAGGGTGTTTGGAAGGGGAGAAAGGGGCTTTTAGCCAAAAAGTGGGGAGAAAGGGGCTTTCAGCCAAAAAAGTGGGGATAAAGGCCTAATAAGGAAAGTCATTTAAGTACTGGTTTTTATATTCCAGGAAAGGCCTGTATTTTGCCAGGATAGGTCAGACTTAGGTTAAAAAAGGGACATTAGGCCTATTTATTTAGTTTATTAGTTTAGATTAAAGGTAAAGGGATTATTGTTGTTAAGGGAAGTTAATTCAGGTCAGG
>CM037777.1:62927308-62950026 GCA_021229015.1 Solen grandis
TCCTTGACTGACTGGGGATCGGACAATGCAGTGGATGGAATTATACCGAATAATCTTGATGACCAAGCGTGTCAGTGTTGTGCATCAACCCATACGGAACTAAATCCATGGCTTCGGATAGACTTTGGAGATACCTACAACATTTTCAGTGTTTTGGTTTACTGGAAGTCTATACAAGGTAAAAAATCAAATGTTATCTTAATCAGTTTTTGGTATTTTTCCATAGAACGAGGGATAAACAGAAAATACAGTATTAAACCTGATTTTTATTAAAGAATCATTCATCTATTCTATGTGCAATGTTTTTGACATATCACTCGCAGAAAAGTTGTTCTATGACATCATATTTACCACGTTTGATCTTTACTACAGATTCTAAAAGTTTCCTATCAAAACCACACGCAATACTTTCAAAACCATCTTGTTTTAATGGCTTTTCATTCAGCTGCTCACCAATGTATATTTGAAGATACGGTGGGTTATCTTACACTGAATCAGAAAAACAAACAGCCCTTTATGTTAAGGTCTCCGCACAACGATAAACTTTCCAACCTACATCAACATACAGTCAAAATTTATTTCATAAGGGATACTTTTAGCCTGGCTAAAACTGTCACTGATGTCCAAAAACCATGTTGTTTTTTTTTGTTGTTTTTTTCACATATGTATTCCCATCCTGCAGAAAATATCTTAAAACATCCTAAAGGGACCAAGAATGATAAGGAATGCATGCATACATACGAGTATTAATATGAATTTCAAATAAGTTATATTGCTTATGTTTTTGAATTATTTTCAGGATATGGTAAATCAGGAATAACTATGTATTTTCACAACTCCGCGGATTATGAACAGGTTTCCACTACGATTAAGACAGAAAATCGCGTTTATAATGAAACCTTCGAAAGGCCTGTTAAATCTAGATACCTCACTGTCGCATATTTGGGAATCACATCTCTTCAAGTTTGTGAACTACAAGCTTTTACTGGTGGTATGTTACCTTATTACATTTGATGTTTCAGAAACTTTATATTAATTTATTATTCAAGTAGTTTAAAATTACTTCATTTCCCTTTAAAGTAACATCGATTTTTCAGCATAGATAATGCACAATAATACACAAATATCAAATGATGTCAAATTATTTATAATTCGTATTCATTATTTTTTATATTTAATTTTCCAGTATGCCGGAGAGGAACGTACGGGACTGATTGTGAAAACGACTGTCACTGTGCGGGCCAGACCTGTGACACAGAGACCGGGTATTGTCCCTCTGATGTCTGTCTCTCCGGGTACACTGGATATAAGTGTGATCAAGGTGATTGATTGAAAATATTACGTAGGATAGTTAATTGCAGGGACGCGACATAACCTAAGAAGGGCCTTTCTTTTAAAAATACCTGTCTCTAATTGCGTCTTGGCCCTCTACCATAATTACTTAAACAATTAATAAAAAGGGGTTGTTCGGTTTCAAGATAAGGATTGCAATTAATTATTGTCCTTATATACCCTAGATACCCTAAATATAATATTCAAACTTGTTTTCTAAAACCAGTTATGAGAATTTGATTTCTATGTTCACAATATCAAAGATTCCGTAAAGCAGTTAACTTAAAACAAGACAAATCCCTAAAACAAAGAGGCTTCATAGGGTTCAAGTGACCTTAAAGTTATATTGGTTTACGCATGTTGATGATAAGCAAGTAAGATATTTTAGTTATATTGTTATATTTTTATTTTGCTATTTTGCTAACTTAGTGGAGAATTAACATCGATATTTAATTGCTGTTAAACTGAGTTATAATGCAATACATATGTGACTTAATTTGTAAATGTATTCTAGGAAAGCCTACTTACTATGAATCACTTTGATAAAGACTTTTTTGTATCGCATGGAATTACATGTAAATGGATTTCTAAAAGAAAGTGTTCCAGAAAAGTTCAAGTAATACCACTTTGCCAATTTAAAGGATGTTTTAAATATATTCAATACCGAATCATTTAGTGACGTTTTTCAATTCTTTGAAATTTCTTCAGTTTCTCACAATCTTTTTTTTTTTTTGCTCAATTAAAAAAAAGTTAACCATTTTCTTACATAAAAAGCATGTCCCAATGGGACGTTTGGTAAGAATTGCACAAATCAGTGTGGTGCCTGTCTACATAATGTCCCATGTGACCACGTGAACGGTACTTGTCTGCAGTGTGAGGAGGGCTACACCGGGTACATGTGTACTGAAGGTAGGTAGTAGTACTCTAAATACTGACACACGTTTCGACTGATGAACGCAAGTAATCTAATTGTATATATACGTTTAAGATTTTGTATTAGCTTTTACATTTGCATTTACAAAAAATACTTCTTGTCTTATCTAGTTCGAGCGTATTTAACTATATTATCAGGAATATCAGCACTATTTATATTGTGCGATGCTTGAATAATGGTAGACTACTCCAGAAACATCAATTTCATTCAAACTTTATTTATTTTATATCGATTACGAAACAAGTTATCACAATCAATATCAATCACTCTCGATGGCTCTGATGGCGGCGTATGTGGTCAATATGACCAGGAATCGAACTTCGAACGCATTGGAGAGAAGCGAAGCGCGATACCACTACGCTATCCAGGCACATGAAGGAAAAAAGTAAAACTATGTTAAATTTCTTGATTTTAATTTTCCAAAATCATGGTAAACGTTAAATAAAACTTTTTACTTACTAATTATCTGGCAGGTGTGAGTTTCCAGCACACATATTCCATCATCGGCGGTATCATTGGACTACTGATTCTCCTTGTCATCGCTGTGGCCATCTTCTGTAGAAAACGTTGCCGGTAAGTGTTAGATCTACTTACACATATTACTGTTGTAGTGTAAAGCATAATGTAATTTGGTGCTCATATTCACTACTTCTAAATCTTTTATATCAAATATATTAACTTGATCTTTTCACTCTTTTCCCAGGTTTCATAAACCCGAGCAAGAAACATACGAGAATTTTGGGTTGGATATCACACTTCAAGACACATAATCAGATTATGCGTTTATTCAGGTTCCAAGTTTCAAATGAGTAGACATGTTTGAAGTTTACCAAAGTGCTTTTTTATAATGTGATTATTAATTATTGCATATAACAGTTTTCTTTCGTTAGTTTCACAAGATGTTTATTACAACTTAATTAATTGAATAATATTCCTTTCACCCGCGTTTCATAACCATATATTTCGAAAATTCATTTTTAATTGCTTGTTGAAGTATAAGACGCCTTTTATTTCATTCTCATTTAGCTGAATTTTAAATCTATTACATTTTGTTTATCATGTCTCCCACCGCGTAGTGGGTGAGGAGACATTTTGATTTTCTGTCCGTCTGAAATGGATGTTGCAAATCGTGTAAGCTCTATAACTTTTCATTCCTCATTGGATTTTAAAATAACTATTAAGATAATAAGAAATGCTCCCATCATGAGATAATCTGTCGTGTGCAAGACCCAGGTCAGTGGATCTAAAGCAAGGTCACACTAAAAGTTAAAGTTCAAGGTCACAGTTGAAAAGGTAAGAAATTGGCGGCCTCATTTCTTAATGGAGTTTGAAAGGACTTGGCAGAAATAGTAACAATCATAAGATGAAGTGTACCTCCTTGGTCAAGGTTACACTTAGAATTCAAAGGCCTATTGTATCTGTCCATGGAGCCTATTTTACCTGTCCACTCCAGGACGTGGTCATGTATTGATATATTTTGAAATTATATGTGTACATGACAGAAATGTCGCACGCAGCTCAAAAGCTATGGTCACATTTAAAAGCTTTACAGGTTATAGCCCTGATAGTGCATTGGAAATCGAGACAACGCATGCTTGGATGGATTTTCAGTATGTCTCCAAAGGGAAGCATATCGTAATGGAACTGTCTCTTTGCCTATCACCTTTATTCACATCATATTATTTTGATGACAGGCATTTGTCCGGTGACACATTCAAAGGCATCGCTTGAATTTGTCAATCTAAAGAATCATTTGCTGATTAGGTTACATGATACCGTAAATCATTAATGTTGACTTGGTACAGTCTACGATCAGTTCTCTTATTCATGATATGAGGACAAACAGTTATCATCAGATAATCACCATAATCACAAAGTCAACCAAACCAAAATACCTCCAAACTCATATAGACCATATATATGTGAAGCATGTCCATTTAGTAGCCAGTGGTGTCATTATACTTCCATTCCCACTCATAACAGTTACTATGGTGTTTCGTTCATGGTATTATAATTACACAAAGTTATGGACAGTGCTCTACATATACATGTATGTCCAAGTTCATGTATGGGAAGGCTTTTACAATGGTGAGCTGGTTGAGGACATGTTTTTATTTAAAAAAAAGAACAACTTTATTTTCATTAATCTTCTCGGTTTTAGATCTATATATGATTTAGAATTATACCTATGGATTTACCTTTTTTCCATTGGTATTTTTATAGAGAGTTTTAGTTATAATTCGTATAAGCTTACTTATTATTTTTATTATTATTTAGTACTACGTTATTATTGTGAGAAAGCAATTACATACTAGTATAAGGAGTAAGTATATGTGACTATATAATGTTATCATGATCATTTCAAATTATTTTATACAAAGTTTATTTTATTTTGAAGGAATGCTCATAAGTAAAGACCTAAACCAACAAAAAAGCGTGTGAAGGAAATCTCGTCTACTTCCTTACTTCCTTATCGTCTACTTAGCGATATTGTGAGAAAAAAAAACGGTGCTCTTGTACTTTCGAATAAGGGAAGTAACTATTGCTCTGAGTTGTCTAAACTAATCGACAACTTTCTGACTATTTTTATTCATTATGGTGTGTATGCGGCCGGGTAGCTCAGTCGGTAGAGCATTTGCCCTAAAAGCGAAAGGCCCCGGGTTCGAGTACCGCTGCACATATTTCTCACCCTGTGACATATATATCAAGTATATTCCAAAATACAATAATATATTCCCTTCAAACGTATTAAAGGCATATGCACCCAATACGGTTTTATAACATAAAGACAGAGTTTTCTGCCCTTTAAAATGATAGAAAAGAGAAAAAATCTCTCTTACAGAGGTAGATAACACAAAAAGAAGAATGGAGACCCCCAATTTTCCCCATTAATTTCTTTCTAGTGTAATTCTCTATAATTATGCAAAGTCAAGAAAATTCTCATGGTTTGTTTGAATTTTCCTTCTTTGTCTGTTTTGTAAAAAAACTGTATTGGGTGTGTATGCTTTTAAATTCTATTTATCGTTGTTTTGCTATCGTTTTACCGCTGAACTCTCGTTCTGTCGGGCACCTCCGATAATTCGCGCCGAGAATATACGATATTTCGCAGAGAAGCTTGGTTTAAGTCTTTGTATTGGGCAAATAATATAATGAAAAGGTATGGTCTTAATTATGTTAATTAATTTGTTCGAATTCCGTTTAATGAAAATGATGCATTCCAAAATCAAATAATTAATATGTTGATTTATATCAAAGCATATTTGACATGTATTGTAAGTATAACTTTTCTGAAGTCATGTTTGTATATATATTAGTTTCTTGTATGGTAGCGTGTATTTGGGTGGAAACTGAAGTATTTGATTCCACTCAAGTTTGGTCCAAATGTGAGTACATCAATAAATATTTTTCAGGTATAGAAGTATCAATTTTTTGTATTGGCATACATTAACTTCGGATATATAGGAAACTGACCGAAAGATCCATCTGATGAAATTGATCTCCTTTCATTTTACAGAGGTCCATTATTCATTCACTCCGGTATTGAAAAATAGCAACTATTTTGAAAGATCTCAAAGATTTGTGACAAATCTTGAACTTCGTACACTTTAGTTAATAACCCGACGGTTTTACAAAAGCTACATCAGCGCCATATATGTCATTGAAGCAGATATGTTGGATTATAAATCCTTGTTTAGGTCCCAATTACAAATGTTTGAAAGAGGACATTGGTAAAAATATCAATATCTTTAACAGATACAATATACAATAGTTGAGGAGTATAAATACGTCAACTGTTTGTCGCATTTTTAAAGAAAGATTATTGTTTCGTAATGTTTATTCATTTTGGGTGATTAATCATTTGACATCTTAGCAAAAGAGGGTTCTATTTGAAAGAGCCTCGGCTATGTTACATTTAGGATAATAAACAATTTAGACGATTGTTGTCCGAAAAAAAAACAGCATGTATTTCCAATTTTAAGCACGAATCTGTTGATATGCATTAATATTGAAAGACCCTGCGTCTTTAAGCGCAGCAAAATGTGCGGGTAGCGAGGGACATGGCCGATGTGTCCAAAGTAAGAGCCTCTGGTTTGACATAAACTGAAGTTTTTTTTTATTCACATTTCGATTCAAAATTAAAAATATTCATGATATTCAGCTGATTATTTTGGTAATTCAAGCCGTGTATACAGTATTTTACGGTAGGAAAGATTGATAAACTAGGTTTCATTTTCTCCATTATCCAGTACTTAAGATGAACTTACAGCTACATGTATGTCACTAATATCAAAGGTGGTGGACCAGTATAGCAAACTTGCAGACTAATTTCATTATTGTTTCATTCATACATGTATGTGTAAATACGAAAAATTTTAAGCTACCCTTTTAAGGATAATTCTATTATCCCCTCAAACGTAAATCACAGTATTTTTATCTAATTAACAAATGTAATACCATAAAAATCAGACGATAGTAAATAATCACTATTGTGATAAATTATCAGTGCAATAATAATATAAATAAACAAGAGAGCCGTGGCGGCCCTAGAACGCGAACCAGAGTACCATGGGCCCAATTTAAACGTTTCAAGTCACTTAATTTTACTTGGCTACCTTCAGCAGCGACCATATTCAGTTTTCAGATACAAAGAATTCTAAATGTTTCTATACATAATACATAGCATATTAGAATATAAGCCGGCCGTCCGGAAGGCCTCATATTTAGGAACAACAGAACATACTACGAAAGACCGGTGGGGACTTCATAACTTCAAACTTCACAGTTCAGACTTCTTACTTCAAACTTCATAGATAAACGTTAAATATCTTTGAAGCATGAAGTATGAAGTGTGAAAGTCCCCACCGGTCTTTCGTAACATACAGAACTGTTCTGTTCCTCCTTTTTATGGATAAACAATGTTTAACAAATTACGGTAGAGACCATTAAGTTATCATTAGTGAAAAACAATATGTAATTTTGAACATTTTTTCAGGGGAGAAGAATTGCAAAATTTTCTATATGGAGCATGTCAACTTAAGCTATTACGATGGAGGGCAATGTGCCTAGTGGAAATTGAATTCTTAGCCTTGGTTTCAATTTTGTAAACAGAGACCTTTAAATTTTCTATAAAGTGTTATATGGAAACTTGCCGACCACATAGACGCATATTGTTTCATTTTAGCAAACATGATAGAGAGCTATGAGATGACCGTTTGTGTCCAATGAAATTAAATTCTGACCTCTGGTTTAACCGAAGAATAAATTTCTATAAAGAGGATATAAAGAAACTAGCAAACCCTCGGGTGCCTAACATTTCAAGGGATCATTTATTGTAGAGGGCCATTAGGTGACCATTTGTGCCAAAAGAAACTGAATTCTGACAATTGATTGCAGGTGAAAAAGATCTTTTTAAATAAGATTTTGTTACTTACAATAACTGCCGTTGTGGAGGACACCCATTGATCCTGTATGTCATTTTTATCATCATCTACCCAGTGATTTCAGAGAAGATGGACGGACAAGAACTCGGTGAACAGACAAACAAAGAGAGAGAGAGAAAAAAGATGAACTTACATTTACAGTGTGTCAACATATAATTATTGCCCTGTCTTGTCGAATTCAGGGAGTTTTTTTTCTTTTCTTTTTTTTCTTTTTCAAATAGTATCGAAGAAATAAAAAATATATATCTTAATTTGGAAGGTACTGTTGTGACAATATATTTATCTTTGAAAGTATAAAACTACTTTTCGACACCAGTTACGTTACCGTTCCCATGTTATACAATAGACCATTTTAAGTCACATTTTGTAACTTTAATACCCGACAATCTTATTAAAAATAATAGCACAAACGTGTCATTGTTTTAATACAGGACGCGAGTTACAGTCTGGTGCCGTGGTAGATGAAACCCTGTTTGAGCACTTTTCAAAATACGATAACAAATGAAATACAAGGAAGAGAATCAGTTATTTATCTTGACAAGAAAATTGGTCAACCAGATTAATCGATTAAGTTGATACTGAAACAGCAAGTTGCCTAATAAATTATCTATTATACGTTCGTGTAACACATTGATAGCGTCATGATGTTTGCTATTCGTTTTAACGTCGTTTTTTGTTGTTTTTTTGCACCGTACTGGCCAATATATTGTTTTCTTTTTGCTTATGATGTTGTTTTTACCTAAGGCTTAACTAAGTCTCAAGAAAAAGATTCGAGTGTCTTTATTGCGTATCTTAACCAAATTACTATGAACAACCATTAACTTAAGGTTAAACGATTGATTTGAATCATTATTGCTTTAACAAAGATAAATGTAAGCTGTAAGCTTGTTAATAAAATATTTATTCATATTATAAACTTTAGACATGTATTAAAATATTTGTTATATTTATTTGGCAACATAAACAGGTGATCAATGATTTAGGTTCGTGGACTCTAAGGAATAGAATTCAGAATCGTTAACACAATAATACATTCCATATGTATAATATATTGAACAAAAATAGTGAAGAGTTAAAGATTTTTTAATTATGTTTACCACCTGCAATTAAAGTTATGATATTCTATTTTAATTTTAAAGCCCTTAAAGAACTAAACGTACATTGTACATTTTTAAATGTTTAAAATCTGACAAAATTTGCAAAACAATTCTATATAATTTATCAATATCTTACTTTATATCAAATTTATTTTTACGTGGCCATAGGTATCAACGTTTAACGTAACATAACGGACTTGTAAAAGAATTTCACTACAAGTACAGCCATAGATTTACTTCAACATTTACAGTTCTTTATTGTTGAAGAAATAAAATTATGAACTATTATCCTTCTGCTTAGAATTTAGTAATCAATAAGTGAGCCAAATGCCATATATCCTGGTACATGAACCTAAAATATTCAAATACGACCTATACATAATTTAGAATAAAATCAAACACTTTTTTTTCTATATGAGTGTCAATTTAGAAATATTGAGCACAGAAAACAAGAAAAAAAGCCCTGCTTGGATTTGAAACAACAACCGCCAGTTCCAAAGCAATTGATAGTAATGCCAGCATATGTACGGATGCTTTACAACTGGGGATACAGTATTAACTTCCCAGAACATAAAGCATGATTTAAAAAAAAAACCACAAACTCTACTTTTGTCATCCAACGTGCAGGCCACGCGATGTCGCTCTATTGAAATGTCTAAACAGTTCTCTTTCACCAGTTTCAAAGGTTTTAAATCTGATAAGTACAAGCCCACAATATAATTTGATATTGAGTAGACAGTAGGTACGCAGATAATCCAAGCATAGAGCACAGGGACTTGCTCCCTAACCAACACACACACCACACAACCACACACACTGACATAACACATATTCAAAAAGCGTGACAATCTTTTCAGGGGTCGGCCGCTTCAAAAAATCTCGTTTTTTCAATCATTCAAATAAATCTATGAAGTTAACATACGAATCACTAAAATATAATCCTCAATATCGAAAATATACAATTGTTCGTAACTAAATCTCCTTTGTATGTTTAGTTTTATTAAATATATTGCGAATTCGAGAAAAGGACACCATCCTGGACCAACACGCAAGTACATTTCGGAATAATTCATTTTGTACGCTGCGAAAATTGTCAGCGATATGCATTAATTTCCGCAATTGCAAACCGTTTTTTAATTTAATTCATTAAAGGGCTGACTATTCGGGCGTTGAAAGAAAAAAAAAAACCCAGGCAGTATGGAGAAATCAGCTGTTTCTTGGTAATTTTCTTGTTGTAAAATAAATTATTTAAAGACTTAGATATAAATTCACTTGTCTGTGAGTGTGTGTTTTTAAATTGAAATAAATATCACAGGGATTTGAAGTTCAGTAGAATTTAGTATTCCGTATATATAAGAAAAAATATGTTTTGTATGTATGGAGTACTATTATTTTCAGAATTTAAATAAAAAAGTTTTAAAAAATTTTTTTTTTTTATTTACTTTTATCTATTTATTTTGTTTAGCAATCTCTCCCAACCATCCACAGACAAACACACACACAAAATAATAAGAACCAAAAAAGCTAGATATATAAGTTTTATATTTTTGTGAAAATGATTTTGTGTGTGTGTGTGTGGGGGGGGGGAATGGAAACTTTCTTTATCCTGTGCTAGCTTGTTGGGTTGTAAATTCCTAAAATATTTCGGTTCTTATTATTTTGTGTGTGTGTTTGTCTGTGGATGGTTGGGAGAGATTGCTAAACAAAATAAATAGATAAAAGTAAATGAAATAATAAAAAAAAAATTATTTTTCACATAACTTATATATTTATTACATGAATTTGAAGTTCAGTAATTTAAAATAAAATTCTGAAAATAATAGTACTCCATACATACAAAACATATTTTTTCTTATATATACGGAATACTAAATTCTACTGAACTTCAAATCCCTGTGATATTTATTTCAATTTAAAAACACACACTCACAGACAAGTGAATTTATATCTAAGTCTTTAAATAATTTATTTTACAACAAGAAAATTACCAAGAAACAGCTGATTTCTCCATACTGTCTGGGTTTTTTTTTTCTTTCAACGCCCGAATAGTCAGCCCTTTAATAATTTAAATTTAACGGTTTGACAGATTGCGGGAAAATAATCGCAATATCGCTGACCAATTTCGCAGCGTAAAAATCCGAATCATCCCGAAATGTACTGCGCTGCTGGTCCAGGTTGTTGTCCTTTTCTCGGATTCGCATATATTTCAAACAAATAAACATACAAAGGAGGATTATTTTCACGACAATTTTGTATATTTCGTTAGAGAAATATATATTTGAGTGATTCCGTATGTTAACTTCATAGATTTATTTGAATGATTTGAAAAAACGGAGTTGAAGCGAGTCGACCCCTGAAAAGATGTCCACCCTTGTTGATAGTGTATGTACAGTGTGTGTGTGTGTGTGGTGTGTGTGGTGTGTGTGTGTATGGGAGCAAGTCCCTGTGCATAGAGTAAACATGAGATGGATAGTTGTTTTTGGAAATGTTCAATATACTTCAACTTAAACATACGTTTTTCACAAATAACAAAAGACAACATATTACACCATTTCATAAAAAGCACATATCAGATATTATAAAATAGTTCGTGCCCATCTGTCCAATAATTGGGAAAATTAATACACCTGTAGTGACAGATGTTGATAGTGAAATATATCTAATGGTACTTACCAAACTTAAGTTTTAACAAACATTGACTTTAAAAAAAACACACAATTAGAATATGCATTTACATTGCAGTGGTCGTACCTAAACTGGCCGATATGATGTCGTTTAAGAGTTTTAACATTAATTTAAAGGGGACGTTATATCTAATATGTTTAAACGTTAATTAAAGGGACTGCCTCCGAGATGCTAAAATCACGAAATAAAATCTTATTTCAAGAAAATCAATGTTATTATTGTACGTGGGCATTGAAATTTGATATCTGATAGCTTACATTGCCAAAGAAATCCCGAGTTGTTGCCGTTTTCGCATTTTTTGCCAACGCAAATTTTAATGCGTTACAAACGCTATAAGTTTTAAGAAAAGATTTCTGAAAAATCACGTGACATCGCAAATGCAAGCTCGCACATGCCCATGTTTATTTCTGACGATAGCAGCTAAATACATTGAAACGACATAGCGACAGCTAAAAGATTTAACCTTTATGTAGTCTTTGATCAGTATTTATGTCACTATGATTAAAATCCAGGCGTATTGTAGCCGGGTACAGATATTTGGTGATAAATCAATAGGCAATAAGACATGTAGATTGTTAGCTCAGTTGGTAGAGTGCATTATCGGTATAAATGAGGCTCTTGCTTCGAGTCCCGGTCGAGCCATGATTTTTTTTTCACCACCTATTACTGTATTATGACGGTGATAGCATAACTACTTACCTCTTCGACAGACGCTGAGGATTCCGACATTTTGTTAACATCGCATTTATCGATCACGTGATCTAAGTGAAGTACCCTTATAACAAAATTCAAGTTTTATTTATAAACGGGAAACTCCATTATTGGGTAAGATCGGACACGATTTTATTAGTTTATAATTCGAAAACAGTACATTTCTGGCTGTTGGTAGTCTTAATAACAAAATTAACAACATTTACGCCGAAATTGAGTTTACATATTTTGTACGGTCATTCTGGGTGCAAATGGGAGGCAGTCCCTTTAAACTCTGTTAAATAATAATGTTGAAAATAAATGTTGCGGTCGGGATAAGAAGTTTTACATGTTTACATTACATTGTTTAAAGCAACATGTTTTCATCAGCCATAGCGCCCGGGTCGTCCATACATCAGCGATGATCTACCTATTGAACTGCACTCTGATAGTAAATAGCAGCACAAATATTCACTTTCCTTTTTTTCATTTGCACGTCTTTGGGCTACACACCTATAAATTACCATTACTATCGATCTGAAATTACACATCGTATTCATTATTTTAAGCACGCTTGTGCCAAGAATAATTTATTTCTGAATGTAATTACACATTTAAATGCATGATTTTCTCTTTACGTTGGACGTTTCCCGTGTTTACCGTAAAAAAAAAAACAAAAAAAACAAAAACAAAAAAACAGACAGGGTAGGGATGTAATAGGTAATTACAAGCAGGAAGTATTTTCTATCCGATGTGATAACGAGAAGTAGAGTGCTATCCTCATTTGAGGACGTGTCCTGTTGCAGTATACACCGTAGGTCCGTAGTTTATGTTAAATAATTTGGATTTTTCCATTAAAGGTAAAGATATACATTATCTATTTTTGTTTTAATGTACATGTATTAATATAACATCTGAAACAGCCAGAACTTTAACAAACATTGTGTGTGTGGTGGTGGTTGTTTTTTGCTCCTTCTATCTACCACTCGTCTCATTTCCTTGCGACATAGAAAGCGGAGAGAGTAAAATGCTTTATATTTTCTTTTTTGTTTCAATATTCTCTCAAAATAAAATGTTTTAGTTTTACCAGGCCGGCAGGTGCCAGTACGGTTCTTGATGATGTAATTAAATTTCGTGGATTCACTCTCCAAAACGTGTTCGTGGGGACAGATATTCGTGGATTCGTGTTTTTTGGGGAGAAAGATTTGATCGTATTTTTTGTTTTTAAAATAAACACAGCTAATATCAAAATATTTCTATTATCCTTTTTGGGATATTTACCTTTAAATTTTATCCATGATTTATGACTATTTCTTTAGTAATTATACTAACTCCCTCACCCTGCATAAGAAAACAAACGTAAAAGTTGCAAGAATAATGTCCCCATCATTTCCGCATTATTTTGGACAGTTTTTCTACAGGAAAAAAAAAAACGGAGTAACTTTGACCAATTATCGACATGATGTAACCAGGTGATATTATTTGGCTTCAAGGGGAACAGGGGGTGGGACAGGGGTCCGGGAGTATTATTATATCGGGCAGCTCGGGAGGTGTGAAAAATCTGAACCCGTGTTGAATAAGGTCACGTCGGATTTCAAGATCGGAGTGTGTGTGTTGATGAGCCATTTTGCGTGCACTGGCTTCATGAGAGTATCCCACTGATACATAACGGCGCACATAACATTAATTTAATCATTATAATGAAACAATTTGCGGGGGTTATTTTTCATATGGTTCTATTATAATATATCTTATTAAAAAAAAAGCAAAAGACAAAATGAAAGAAAAATAATTACAACTTCTAGCGTAAGTGCTATGTACAGTAGAGTGCAATACATGAAGTATCACGTAATCGGCTGGTACTTAAAACATGAATGTAACCCTAACTTATTAAATTACGTACGTGATTGTTATATTTCTATATAATAATAATAATAATAATAATATTTTTAGTAATAAGTTATCTAATTATACACTTCACAACAAAACATTTTCTTCAGTGTTTACACTATTTTTCTTATCGTAATGTTCATAAACCGGTGTGTGGGTGGGGTAAGGTAGAATATCAATATCGACAGGTCATCGTGGTAGGATATGACCTTTGCCTTAAACTTATTCGTGGGGACACATATTCGTGGATAAAGGCATCCACGAAAACAACGAAAATTAATCCCCCACGAAATATTTTCATTTTACATTATATTGGGACTATCTCAAAATACAGTCTTTTTACATGCTGGTTCCCGATGTATTATTGCGTTAAGTGAAGAAGCAAGTACCAGGAGAGTAGCAAAACGGATATTACATCATTTTCCCGAAATGACAGGGAATGCAGCCAACAACTACAGTCCTTCATCCTGATTTTTGATACTTTCGTCAATTTTTTTCTAGTTTTTATTTGTAGTGTTCGTATGCTCGACTGACTGCCCTCTCCCACAAACACACCTTTCAACCATTAACATAACACAACTGTTCCATAATGATTTTTGGAAGGAGTCTTTTCCGTTTAAGTCATGCATCATAATACATATAAACGCTAAAACAAGATATTAAAAATGTGTTGTTTTTTTTCCTTCGAAAACCTATTAGCTATAAGGTTTTGTCTAAATGTCAATGTCAGACCTACGTCAAAATTTATCCCTTTCATTGTACTTGTTTTTGAAAATTGAGACACTTTTACACATCCCACTAAATAAGAAAATGAATGTAAAATAAACCCATATAGGACCTAGAGCTGAAATCTTAAATTTGTACGCTTATGTCGTAATCTAAATTGGCTGGCTTAACTATAGTCAAGTCAAGTCAAAGAGTAATATAGGCCTCCGTCCCAAAATACAAAGCATACATATACACAAACCCCTGGGCCAATGCATGGTAACCGAAGATAGTAGGTTCGCACCTCGTGTGTGTGTGGGAAGGGGGATGCAACATTCACTTTTTAAACTTCCCAAGCGCAAAATTCCTTGCCCTGTTTAGGAAACATATACGTCGTTTCACCAGACGTGGACAGGTAGATAAATAAATAAATAAATAATCATTATGGTTGTTTCAGAATCGGTGTGGAAATATCTTTCCGTACCATAATTATACTGTACGTTTTAGAGTCTAGTTACATTGGAATAACGCTATAACGCTTTAAATGTGTCATCAAGGCAATTAAATACACGCTATTTATATCATATCAATATCGCCAAAAACAATAGGAGGAGATAAAAATATGATTTAGGATATCTAAACGGAAATATAGTCAAATCAAATTTAATAGACTTTGCAAAGTACATATACGAGAAAATTTTCAAATCACTGACACAATTCATCATGATGTCTTCCTTTTTAATATCGTTTCATACATTTTACACAGTTCATGTTCTTTTTTTTTCTACAAATCGGTGTGATATTGGCTGATTAATATATTAATGCATATAGTTTCGTTTTCCAAACAAAGGAGACCCAGATCTGGCAGTTCTTTGTAAAAGCTGTCTTTTCAGTCTCCTCTGTTTGCAAATAAAATATTGTAAATTAGATTTTATTCAGACGGCCAAGGAAAGAAAATCCCATATCAGTAGTTTCATATACCATTTAAAATAAGTGACTTAATTTCATTAGGTCAAAAATATGTATATAAATATTCATGAGTTAAAATATTAATGTTAAATTACAACTGATTACTCTAAACCGATTCTTTATATCTAAACATTTGACTATTTAAAACATTTTCTTGCTTGTTATGTTAGCTTTCTTTTCCTCAATACTTTTATAATCTATTATTCATTTGACTGTCTATACACTGGATTAATATTGTGTGTCATAATAAAAGTTCGTAAAGCGGTATTATTTACTTTTTATACAGTAAATCTTTAACATGCAATATATTTCCTAAGCAAGGGTTACGGGATTTTCTACAAAGAGGAGACATTCTCATAAATGCATGCGAACAAAATACCTTTTCTCTTTGTCAACATTATCTCATATTATTCAATAGAAATGGCCTCGTAATTTTCTGCTTGTTTTCTAATTTTCTCGGTGTAACATTTTCAAGCCTCCCCCTTTTTTTTCGGCGTAGCTGTATAAAATTTATTTCGACCTACTTCTTCAGCCTATCAAATGTTGTTCTGCAAATGAAGCCAAAGTAAATGCATTGCTTTCATTGGCTTGTATAATTTATTTTTGGATATTTAGGATATTTCAACTTAAAATGGGAGTTTAAGGATGTATATATCTTTCTATTTGATTTAACAAGTTTCCTTTTCAGTAACTGTTTAAACATGAAAGATAACACGGTAATGAAAATGAAACACTTCCTTATCAATTTAGGAATGTTGCTCTGGCAATATGATTTAAAACAACTAAATAAGAAGCAGACGTATGTCTATTTTTAGACCACAATTTTCCCTAATTTGTAAAAGTGGACTCAACCTTTATGGGAGGTAACTTCTGCGGAGGAGCTGTGTAGTTTATTGTGCGGATCTAGAAACAATAATCGGATATACGCGATTTATGATCTTTCGGTTTCACTTTGTTACATACGAAATGCCTTTACTTAAAAAACCAAGTGCATAATATTTAATGACTTTGGTAGATTTTTTTTTTTTTATCTTTAACCCATAATATTGGTATTATTAACATTTTTGCTAACGTTTCCAACTTTGTAATAATTTTAATCTGTTTTAAATGTTACAATTGACAATTATTTAGCTACGTCGAATAAATTATTTAAAAATATATCTTGTTAGAGTTTTCCCGGGCAACTTAAAAAACGCTTTCAAATGCCCTCCTTTGATATTTAACTTTCTTCCCCTTGCAACTTAGAAACATTTTCAAATAATCCAGCTCTTTTGACATCGGGAAAACGTAAAACTTAAAATACTTACGAGTATGATATAACAAGAGGGCCAAGATGGCCCTGTGTCGCTCACCTGAGTAAGATGGCTGTGTTAGGCATAGTGACAAAAAATCTAGCATCTAAAAGTGTTTTTCTAACATTTGACTAAGTGACCTACATATTGATCCTACCTGAATTTGCACTCAAATGGGAATTCATGCAGTCATCATTCATATTAAGTTTAATGAAGACTGGGACAAAAATGTAGGCCTCTAGAGTGTTCACAAGGTTTTTCTTAGATTTGACCTGGTGACCTAGTTTTTGACCTCATGTGACTCATTTTCAAACTCATCCAATATATCAATTAGACAAACATCCTGACTTGGGCTAAAACTGTGGCCTCTAGAGAGTTCACAAGGTTTTTCTTAGATTTGACCTGGTGACCTAGTTTTTGCCCCCTTTTCAAACTCATCCAAATATATTAGACAAACATCCTGACCAAATTATGAAGATTGGCAAAACTGTGGCCTTAGAGGTTCACAAGGTTTTTCTAGATTTGACCTGGTGACCTAGTTTTTGAACCCACCTTACCCATTTTCGATCTCATCCAAGATATCATATAGACAAACACCCTGACAATTTTTCATGAAGATTGGGCTAAAACTGTGGCCTCTAGAGTGTTCGCAAGGTTTTTCTAAGATTTTCCCTGGTGACCTAGTTTTTGACCCCATGTGACCCAATTTCGAACTCATCTCTGAGATATCATGTAGACAAACATCCTGACCAATTTTATGAAGATTGGGCCAAAACTTGGCCTTAGAGTGTTCCAAGGTTTTTCTAGATTTCCTTGACCTATTTTTGACCCCACATGACCTAATTTCGAACTCATCCGAGATATCATGTAGACAAACATTCTGACCAAGTTTCATGAAGATTGGGCCAAAATTGTGGCCTGTAGAGTGTTCCCAAGGCTTTTCTAAGATTTGACCTGGTGACCTAGTTTTTGACCCCACATGACCCAATTTCGAACTCATCCGAGATATCATGTAGACAAACATCCTGACCAAGTTTCATGAAGATTGGGCCAAAACTGTGGCCTCTAGAGTGTTCACAATGTTTTTCTAAGATTTGACCTGGTGACCTAGTTTTTGACCCCACATGACCCAATATCGAACTTATCCGAGATATCATGTAGACAAATATCCTGACCAAATTTTCATGAAGATTGGGCCAAAACTGTGGCCTCTAGAGTGTTCACAATGTTTTTCTAAGATTTGACCTGGTGACCTAGTTTTTGACCCCACATGACCCAATTTCGAACTCATCCGAGATATCATGTAGACAAAATCCTGACCAATTTATGAAGATTGGGCAAAACTGTGGCCTCTAGAGTGTTCAAAAGCAATTGTTGACGACGGACGACTGACGACGCACGACGGACAAAAGGCGATCACAAAAGCTCACCCGAGCACAAGTGCTCAGGTGAGCTAAAAAAGTAATTTATATATTTTTGGTATTTCTTTTAGTATTTAAATTTCCAAAATGGAATTAAAAAGAGATTAAAGAGGGTATTTTAAAACATTTTCAAATGATCCCCACCCATTAATGTTTTGTCGAGAAAGTTTATAATTCATACTCAAATGTGTCGTTAGTAAGTGCAGTATACATTGTTTAATTGTTGTTTTGAATTTCCTTTATAAAATTTATATGTTATAAATACAAGAACTTGAAAAAAATGTTTTTAAAGTCCTCTGGGGTAACATGTAAACATTTTAGATTCATGGGTAGGACAATTAAAAATGAGGGACGGGGGGCTCAATACGTTTCAAAATGCCCCATCCGGGAATATAAAAAGTTTACAAGTTCCCGGATGGGGGTATTTAGTCGATTATTTATGCTCCACTGCTTGAATCGAGGCCACCAGAAACAATTACAACGGTATTTCATCTTAACAGTACAATTTAGAAAAAAAATCGATCAAAAGAAGTGTAACAATGACAGTTCGAGTATCGCCATATCATTTTGCACTGTCTGTTTGTCAGTAACCTGAAAACAAGGCAGGGTATTGACTTGATACTTAATACTCGTATATGAATAGAATGTGACTAGAGGTATAGTGACCAAAAACCATAACTCTACCTCGTTTAATTTTGATTTATCTCTATTTTTCTTTTTTAAATTCTGTCAAATGATTGATTGATGTTAGCTGAAATGCATTATTCATACGTAGGCTATAGTAAATATATATTGTTCCAATATATATATTGCCCCGGGCAAAAATTAATTAAAGTATAAGTAAATGGAAATAATTAACAAAAACAGGTAGAGTTCTGGACCCTAGTCACTGCACTTCTCCTACTCGCTATATATCTATATTTTAAGCTTCAAATAAATACCATATTAGTCAACAAGATATGCAGTGGGCAAAAATGATGATAAAAGTAAATAAATTGAGAAAAATCACAAATTTTACCAGACAGAGTCTAGAATCGTGGTAACAGCACTGCTCCTCTTATATTTAATGTTTAATGTCCTTACCTTGCATTATTTGTGTACAACTGATTGTTAGGTTAACAATTGAAAAAAGGGTTTCCATCTGATTTATTATCATTTTGTTCAGACACTGCTATGAATATTGTCCGTAGTTTGAAAGTTTTCTTACAATATGGCGACTTACAAACGTCCATTATGTAGTAACTCATAAATTCATGTTGTTGTTGTTTTTGTTTTTTTTCTTGAGAAAGGCATATTTCTGTCGAAATATTGAAAAATAGTTATTTAAACCTAAAATACTTCAAAGCTATTATTTATACAATATTGAAAATAATACGCATGGTTACGATTAAGCAGAGGCTTTTAATTGAGATGTTTGATATAACTTGGATGATATATGTATATATACTCGTACTCGTTTATATATAATGCTTACATTTATTTTGGTAACAGGACGTAATGCAGCATGTGGTTCAGCTTGATGAATGCATCTCTCTCGATCTACCTGATGCAGTGTTGGATCCCAGAAGCAGCATATGGTTCGTTTAATTTCTTAACTTATTTGAGAGAGAGAGAGAGAGAGAGAGAATTAACACATGGGGCTAGAAATGAACTGGTATATGCACTAAGTATTTGATATACACGGACACTGTGTGGATTTATGTATATTAAGTACAGTTTTCAGCTAGTTAAAGCAATGCTACTGCTTCCAGTGGCAGCTACTAACAGTGCCCTTAGCAGGACCGTGACGATGAGCAGCGAGGTGTGGCCTGGTACATTTGCTGTGGATGGGAACCTGTCGACAGACAGAGGTGTGTGTCAGTGTTGTGCCGCTACAGACAAGCAAGACAATCCATGGTTACGAGTGGACCTGGGTCGTAAATACAGAGTGTTGAATGTGGTCATTCATGGAAGAACAGATAATGCAGAACTTAAAAATCGTAAGTAGTGAATCGTAAAAAACATATATTGGAATCTCCAATGAAATTGAATATGTACTATGTACTAAATCGACATTTTTGATAAAGCAAGAATATCATGAATAGGTTGTTTAATGACATGTTGACATTAAACAATGTTTATTACTTGCACGAATTGTACAACAAAGATTTTCACAAATATAGAAAACTATAACGGTATGAAGATTTTCCTGCACGATAACGAGACGGATCTAAAACAAGCCGTGAACACCATACCAGACACGGAGACGGCACGGTTCCACAATGTGAGTCTAGTACCCCCGGTGAATGCCCGCTACGTCACGGTACAGCTGGGGGTAGATAAACGTCTAGTTGTCTGCGAGATACAGGTGTTCACCCAGGGTGAGTGACAACACTTTCATACATACATTTCCCTCCCCAGATTCAACGAAATTGCGTTTCAGTTGTATTACGAGCATGCACACGTTATCAGAATATAAGGTATGATTTAAGTGAATAGATAGATTCAAAGAATTAGAATACAAGTGAATCTGGGCAAATAAACCACAGAATTGTCCAATATGTGCTAAGCACAAAGCAGGGGGTTAATATATATAACACAACTCTCCGCTCTCGGGGCTTTAGTTCTAATCACTTGGCCAACATGGCTGGAAAATTCAATTTAAAGTAGAACACTAAAATCGAGGGCTGAACGCAATACAGGTCTAACTTGAATTTTTTCACAAAATGACTTTTTTTCATTTTTCATGTCAGTGTATCAAAATACACCTTTCAAGAAAATATTAAGACAGTCTTGTTGTACTTAAACCTTAAACTGGTCAGTTGGCATTTTGTTCTATCTCATTTATTGATTTTTTTAATGCAACAGTGGTCTATCTTGAGTTAGCACTTTATTGCATATAAAAAGGTAGAAGATACACTGAATTGAGATAGCACAGAGGCTAGTATATTTAAGTTGTTATTGTATCTATTCATAATGATTATTTAATGATGTCATCAATTTGAAAGTGACATCATGATATCACACGGAGAGTTTGAATTTAAAAAAAATTAACTGTTCATCTAAAGATTTTAAAATTTGAAACTGGAAAAAATTCCCGATCTTATAGAGCTGTGAGCAAGGTAAGTTATATATATAAAATTATTATGAAGATTAAAAATATGGATGCTAAATAATTATTTGATTAGTTTTATGAAGATAAATTTATTTTTAAAACACTTTAATAGTTCCTTATTTTTTTTATCTGAGTACAGTATAATGAACTAGATCTGTAACAAAATTAATAATTTGTGCCATGCCAGCAAAATGATGCTATATAATGCTCTTCTCAAATGAAATCAAAATACCATTGAATTGAAAAAAAAAATACAATGTACTACTTTCTTACCAGATGACTTTTATAAATTTCATAAAATAAAATTTGTACAGAACTTTATTTTCATAAATTTTATAAAAATACAAAATGATACTGATAATCACTAATTACCCTGTAAAACTTTGAAAGGCTTTCAAATCCAAATGTTTTAGTGCTTAATGTCATTACAGTTCTCAATTTCATCAAAGTATACTTATCTGGCATATTTAAAATATTTATCTTTGTAGATGCTACAAGCATCAAAACACCAAGGGCACAGTTCCTATAAGGGAAGAGGTCAGCAATGTGTAGCTAATTCAGTTATTGCAGTCTGGCAAAGCTATAAACAGTCTCCAGCAAAATGGGTCCAAGAAACAATGGACAATATTTTGGACCATGGTGACCAACTGTATGTTGATATTGTCTCCAAAACAGGCAATAAATACCTATTGCTAGAAGATATTCCAGATCATGTTTGCTGTATGTCTGTTTCAAGAGGAACTCCACTATGCGGTACCATTCACAGAAAGGAGTCAGAAGACCCATTCTTCTCCCTTCAAGAGGCTGTCCATAAACTGTGCAGTTTTTCTACTGATCATGATTGTTTTCTGTTTACGATGGGAGACTCTGAACCTGCTTATACTAGTACCACTATAAAAAACAAATGATCACTTTTACTTTTTTGACCCTCACTCAAGATCAGAAATGGGGATGTGTGTACCAGAAGGCCATGCTACTATGACTATGCATAAATCAATCAATAATTTATGTTTATTCATTAACCATTTAGCCTCAACTATATCAGCAGATCCTAAATCTGACCTGAAATTTGAGATTGTTCAGATTTTCATGAGAGATTCCTTTTCAGATGACAGTGATGCAGAATCACATTTTTCACGATTTTCTTCTGTAAGCGAAGGTGAAATTT
>CM037777.1:62950126-63000126 GCA_021229015.1 Solen grandis
TGTATGTCACTGTGGCTAATCATGCGATGAACCGTTTTGTTAACATTGCATTAGATTACCGTTAGACTGTTACATTAAGGAGGGGTAGGATAAAAGTGACACATTTTCATAACATGGCATTGCTTAACTGTGTCCCCGCATTCTAAAATAACACTGGGGACCAGTGTCACCAGTCAAAAATCTCCCAACTAACAAACGTTATGTAACAATTGCCACCAGCAAGTTTCTCCTGTACATCATGAGGTCCCGTAAAATAAACTTATTGGTTTATTCCATCAAGTTGTTTCAGTTTCTCATGATCATTTTATCATAAAATATACCAGTAGGATAACTAATAAGAACTAAAGCAATAACCTGTTATTATTTAATATGGTTTTGTATTGAATAGACTTTATGGTATATTATCGTATTCATTGGCTTTCAGTTTCAGTTTCATTATATCCTTTTTCTTAGATCATATACTGGTAAATTTCACTTCTCGGTGATTAAAAAAACAACAACCTGAAAAGCTGTACATCATCATGTAAGGCACATCCCCTCTATAAACCTTAATTATCTGGAAAAACCGTGCGCCTAATCTGCCAGTGTATACGGTAATCAGGGTTTCCTTAAGGTGCCAAATTTGGCAAAAATGGGAATTTTTCAAAGAAATTGAAAAAAAATCACAAGGAAATGTACCCCAAGATCCGCCCCCCGCCCCCCCCCCCAATCCTACTGTGATACTTTAGGAAAACCCTGAATAAAATACTTTGAATAGTCCAATAGTTCTCTTGCTGAATCATCTTATTTCAGGGAATCCTTAAACTGAATAGGTTAATGGCGAACACAATTCTTCATAAATTTGATCGACCACATCAAAACATATTTGTTCCTTGCTCTTACTTGCATGGCAAAATAAATTGGTCTGAATTTGAATTTACCAAAAACACCACAAGCCATTGAAAATATTGTTTTTGTCTTTCAAAACTTAATTCAGTGATCAGGGTGTTCAGCAGACTATTAAGCTTTAAGGGTCAGTGACTCTTCAGCCAAAATTTTCAAGGGTCAAATTCATATTTTGAAGAGTCAAATCCAAATGTTATCGGTAAACTTATGTCTGAAAGCTCTGTTTTGCATGATTACCCATGTCACCCAAGAGGGCGAAGATATTTTGATTACCCTTTTATTTAAAAAGTATTAATGCATAATTATGGTTTTGTATTTGCTGCAATAGAAATAAGCAAACTCATTGAATGCATTTTATTTCAACTGTAGGGCTTTTATTTTTATTATTACTATTATTCAATAGTATCATGTATGAAAATACTTGATCATGCTATTACTGTTGAATCAAAACAGTTTTCATGGATTTAGAAATTCCCGAATGCGAACATATTTATACACAATAAACCAAGAGACAGAGAAAATATCCATGAGGACGCCGATTTTCTTTTTGTGTTTTGATGTTGCGGAGGAATGGAAAGTAAATAAATTGATTAATTTCTTTATTTAATGTTACTTGCTACTTTTCGAATCCGACAAGTCTTTTCCTCATTTATATAACTTATGCTCATTCGGGTCCCATTCATTTTTCATCATTTCTCGACTTGTTTTTAAATCTTACCAATTATAAATTTTGGTGGTCCCACGGTCATAGATTTTTTCCCAAGATTAATGGCAGAATTTGTAATTTACTAACTTCATAGAATTTGTGCACGATCACCTAGTTTGTCTCTTGGTGACAGGTGGAAGCTGTTATACGAATCGAGCACACGGTCGGCTAAAAAAATAGAATCTGTCAATCAACTGCACGTGACTGTAACAGTCTGCTAGTACTCCAGACTATGATTGTGTGTTGGTGTTAGTTACGCTATATGGGTCACTGATCAGACAGGTTGGCAAAATCAAAGGCATGTTGCATAAGTAGGTCGGGTGTTATTGACTATTGATATATATGTGGTGTTTGACGTGACAATATCGCAATGCCAACTGCAAATGCGCACAGGTCAAACTGACGTTTCAGACTTTTTTTTGCGGGTCAATTAAGGGTATTTCTTAATTTTCACGAGTCAAAACCAGGGAGCTCAGGTCAAGCGAACACCCTGAGTGAATGTATAATACTAAGAAACTTGGCATTTAATACTTTGCTTTAACCTTTTATTGATGATAATAAAATGCAAGCTTGAACCGAAGGTTTCAGCAGAATGTGCTTTTCTGTCTGGTACGTATGCGTGTCTAAAAAAGTTGCTCATTTTATGAAAATATAAAGTCATATATTCTCTGGAGGACAAAAAAGAATAAAAACATCATTTTGTCAAATAAAGGACACATCTGGTCGCAATTTTGTCTTCTTTCTTGAAAAAAGTTCGGCCATCGGCAAGTTGCAAATGGTCGCTGCAAATCTGAATCAGCTGACATTTTTCCTAATGCTTACATCAGGTTACCTAGACATGGTCTTCATGCTTTAAATTAAAGCTGACCAAAGATTTCCAAGCTTCTAGATGATCACATGATGCAAGTCAAGGGTCATTCAGAACCTTCCTATCTTCTGTGTTTAAATGCTTCTGCCAAAATGAATACTTAAGATTTTAGTTGCGTCATAAATAAATCACATTAATCAAATTAATCAATTGCGTCAAAGACACAGGAAACACACTCTAAGAGAAAACACTGTGTTTATCATGGCTTGTTTCGGGTGACTGATACCGGCTCCATAGCTGCTGAGACTCAGACAATGTCACTATCACAGACTGTGTCACACACACACACACATAGGTTTGTCAGCAAAATCGAAGGATGTCGAGAGTTGAGGCTTGGTGAAAACAGTACGGGGTGAAACTTTACTGACAAAGTCAAAGTACTGGGCACTGTCAGAAAGGCGCAGGGAGCAGATCAAAGGCAACAGGTGCTGCACTGATTTTTGGTACACTTGTTTATCCTGATAAAATGAATGAAAGTTTGATGTTGGGCAAAATAAAAAAAACATACAAATATCCTTAAAAAAGATATTCGGCGTTGTAAATGATTGTCAATTGTAACATGTCAAACAGTTTAAAACTATTATGAAGTTGGAAACCTTTGCAAAAAAGGTTTATTAATACCAAGATTATGGGAGGTTTTATGAAGACCATATAACAAAACAGATTTAATTTACAAACTATTAAAAAAAAACTAATCTATCAGCTTCCTTTAAATATTATGCATTTTCAGTTTTTTTTAAAGTAAAGACAATTCATATATGTAACCAGGCGAAACCAAAAGATAATAAATCGTGTGTATCCGATCATTGATTCCAGATCCGCACAATAAACTGCACAACTCCTCCGCAGTGGTTATCTCCCCTGAAGGCCAAGTCCACTCTTATAAATTAGGGAAAATTGTGGTCTACACTTGCTTCTTATTTTGTTGTTTTAAATCAGATTGCAAAAGTAGCATTCCTAAATTGATATGAAAGTGTTAAATTTCATTACTGTGTTACCTTTCATATTTAAACTGAAAAAGAAACCTGTTATAATCAAGTAGAAAGATATAATTATACAACCGGAAACTCCCATTGTCAAAGCACGGTGTAGGGTTTTTATTCACCATCAGTAGTATTTCTAGTTAATCCCCCGCCGCGAAGCGGGAGGGGGGTTATAGGAATGCCCTTCGTCCGTCCGTCCGTCAGTCCGTCAGTGTGTCCGAAACACTTTCGTGTCCGCTCCATATCTCATGAACGCTTGGACACATTTTCTTCAAACTTGGCTAAAGTGTTAACCTCATTGAGCTGATGTGCAGAAGGCATGTGGCGGTCACGCTGGCTCAAGGTCAAGGTCATATTTGAAGGTCAAATGTTATTTTCGTGTCCGCTCCATATCTCATGAACGCTTGGACACATTTTCTTCAAACTCGGCTAAAGTGTTAACCTCATTGAGCTGATGTGCAGAAGGCATGAGTCGGTCACGCTGGCTCAAGGTCAAGGTCATACTTGAAGGTCAAATGTTATTTTTGTGTCCGCTCCATATCTCATGAACGCTTGGACACATTTTCTTCAAACTCGGCTAAAATGTTAACCTCATTGAGCTGATGTGCAGAAGGCATGAGGCGGTCACGCTGGCTCAAGGTCAAGGTCATACTTGAATGTCAAATGTTATTTTCGTGTCCGCTCCATATCTCATGAACGCTTGGACCTTTGAGCTGATGTGCAGAAGGCATGAGTCGGTCACGCTGGCTCAAGGTCAAGGTCATACTTGCAGGTCAAATGTTATTTTCGTGTCCGCTCCATATCTCATGAACGCTTGGACACATTTTCTTCAAACTCGGCTAAAATGTTAACCTCATTGAGCTGATGTGCAGAAGGCATGAGTCGGTCATGCTGGCTCAAGGTCAAGGTCATACTTCCAGGTCAAATGTTATTTTCGTGTCCGCTCCATATCTCATTCAGGAGTGTTCCCCTTGCCTTACACAGACCACTTCTTGACCTGGATTGCACTTCCACAGTGATTTATTGTACTCGGTAAATAATAGTATGTCATGTTCACAATCATACAAATTATTTCATGATATATAAAGTTTTTAATTGAGTTACACATGTACTTTGTGGTTACCTATCACATCCTATACTTCATTGATGTTCACTTTTTGTACTGTTTCCCATGTAAAACTTGTCAGTAAACTTTTAATATATGTGCCTCCGAATCCTGAAATTCATACATAACTCCGGAAAGTTAAATTGTCTTAAACTGATCTTCTATGTCTGCTACAACCATGCCAGGTTAAGGTGAACATAATCCTATGACCAAACAAATTCTAATATTTGGCCAGCGGCGGGGGATATAGCTGTCCTTTGGACTGCCTTGTTTCTTTTCAGCTGCAGTTTTCATTAATAAAGTTAAAACTTGTAACAGATTTTTTAAATTAATTTTTTTTGGAAACAAAAGACTTGGCTGGGAGTCAAAGGCCTTTGAAGGGGATTTATGACATTCAATATTTCAAGTAATAAATCATTGTTCTTAGTATTTGAAGATTATCAAACCAAAGAAAATTTGGCAGATGTCACAAACAGCAAATAAAACTTGTACATTCTAGCCCAGATGGCTTGGTCAATCTAAAACACAGAAGATAAATATATGACTTGCAATTTATATCTGTAAAACCCAGCAAAAGAAACCTATAGATTACAGCGAAAAAAAAATCACATTTAAAGACTAGACTAGTCATACCCAAAAGATAACTTACTGTCATACATTTGATATGTTAGAGGCTTCCTCCTTTTTAGCTTGTCTGATTTGAAGAAAAATTCAAGCTATTATGGTTGCTGCGTCATTGTGCATAAACTTTAATGTAGCCCATTATGCACACTTTTAATGGTATCAACACTAAACTTGGAATATTTATTTATTATCATGACAAGGGCAGTTGTAAGCCAAGGGGCATTATTCTGAAAGAAATAATTTTGGAGTTGCTCCCCTTTTTAACTTATTTACTAAGTAGAATAATTTGAAAGTTATGAAAGATATCAACATAAAATGTGGAATACTTGATATTCATGACTCAACATATAAAACAGATGAGTGTTTGGGCCGCTCTATACACCCAAACTGATCTTGTCCAAACTAGTTCACAATGTGAAGCAGGACAATATCCCAACCCAGTTCAGTAACAAGTCCAAATGCCATGAACACTGCAGAGTTATGGTCCTTGAATTGATGGAAAATTGAAAAATAAACAGTGTCTGCTCTCTAACACAGACAAATTTATTGTGAACCAAACTTTGTCACAATTTGTATTGGCACAGTATCTCAGTCGAGATTGAAAACCTGCAGTCAGTATATTCTAGACTCTCCAGAGTAACGACCCTTGAATTGATCAAATTGCAGGACGGGCATAATTATTTTGTGATAACAAGTGCTTTTGTTATACTTGACAAGACATTTGTTCCTAAATAATAAACACCTTGGCAGAATATGCAGTGCATTGAAATTTTCAAAAAAAGTCATTAAAAAAGATAAATGTCACATACATGCAAAATGCTAAAAGCACGCGAAATGTCATATAGTGTGCATATATTATTGTGGCTGATAGGTCCATTAGATGTGGGTTACTGGTGTATGTATTGGGAAAGATTTAGTAGAAAATTGGGAAAAACTGAATCCAGAAGCATTGCTTTACCCCATTCCCAAATGCCGTAATAAAAAGCATCAGAGGGAATCCTTTAAGGTATTTGCATCACCAGTAATATAGGTTTGATTGTTAGTGTGTGTGTGCATATATATATATTCCAGGGCCTTTTTTACAATTTTGGGGAAAGCGCCCTAGCCCTTTTTATGGGGAAAATAGCAAGCCACTTGTTTACAACTTATTAAGGGATTTTTTTTTTTACCATATTCATAAATATAAGCATAAACTGGTCTTGGCACAGCAAGACATACTAGAAACTAAATATAAAGACTATCAAATATTTTGTTTAAGAATCAATAGAGTTAAATTAGTGTCATAATATTGTTCTCTAGGTTTCTCAATGATCAGCTACCTCCTTAATGGGGAATTTTTAGCTCACCTGAGCACTTGTGCTCGGGTGAGCTTTTGTGATCGCCTTTTGTCCGTCGTGCGTCGTGCGTCGTCCGTCGTCAACAATTGCTTGTGAACACTCTAGAGGCCACAAATTTGGCCCAATCTTCATGAAACTTAATCAGGATGTTTATCTACATGATATCTCGGATGAGTTCGAAATTGGGTCATGTGGGGTCAAAAACTAGGTCACTAGGTCAAATCCTTGAAAAACCTTGTGAACACTCTAGAGGCCACAGTTTTAGCCCAATCTTCATAAAATTTGGTCAGGATATTTGTCTACATGATATCTCGGATGAGTTCGATTGGGTCATGTGGGGTCAAAAACTAGGTCACAGGTCAAATCTTGAAAAACCTTGTGAACACTCTAAGGCCACATTTTGGCCCAATCTTCATAAATTGGTCAGGATGTTTGTCTACATTATATCTCAGATGAGTTCGAAATTGGGTCACATGGGGTCAAAAACTAGGTCACCAGGTCAAATCTTAGAAAAACCTTGTGAACACTCTAGAGGCCACAGTTTTAGCCCAATCTTCATGAAAAATAGTCAGGGTGTTTGTCTACATGATATCTTCGATGAGTTCGAAAATGGGTAATGTGGGGTCAAAAACTAGGTCACCAGGTCAAATCTTAGAAAAACCTTTTGAACACTGTACAGGCCACAGTTTTGGCCTAATCTTCATAAATTTTGGTCAGGATGTTTGTCTACATGATATCTTGCATGAGTTTGAAATTGGGTCATGTGGGATCAAAAACTAGGTCACCAGGTCAAATCTAAGGAAAACCTTGTGAACACTCTAGAGGCCACAGTTTTAGCCAAATCTTAAATAGATTTGGTCAGGATGTTTGTCTAATTGATATATTGGATGAGTTTGAAAATGAGTCACATGAGGTCAAAAACTAGGTCACCAGGTCAAATCTTAGAAAAACCTTGTGAACACTCTAGAGGCCTACATTTTTGTCCCAGTCTTCATTAAACTTAATATGAATGATGACTGCATGAATTCCCAGTTGAGTGCAAATTCAGGTAGGATCAATATGTAGGTCACTTAGTCAAATGTAAGAAAAACACTTTTAGATGCCAGATTTTTTGTCATTATGCCTAACACTGCCATCTTACTCAGGTGAGCGACACAGGGCCATCTTGGCCCTCTTGTATTTAAGAGTGGGGAATTTGAGGACTATTTTTGGGGAAAAAAGGTGGTTATGTGGCTTGGGGAAGCAGCCCTTTACCGGCTACAGTTAAGAAGGGTAAAAAGGCCCTGTATTCTCTTTTCATTAAATGTGGGGAAATATTCATTTTCTTCCTCAGTGCTGGGAAAAGAACACTACTTTTTGACCCAAATTTTGAAGGATAAACGAACAACAGAAGCGCTGCTTACTGCTTGCATAACATCATTTGTTTGAATGCAGATGTTGAAACGAGATATTTCCAGTGTGTGTTGGGATCGTTTCAGTTATGACAAATACAAGAGAAGGCGAAGGTCATGCTCTAGCCATGAATACAGTAGAGACTATTCCCATCGAGGAAGATCTTCTCACCTCAGCCCCGGGCGAGGACATAACTATGCGGAGGAGAGCAACTATCCATCAAGTTATTTCACACACTCAAGTCATAGCACCAAGTATGCTCTCTCACTTGTCTTATTTTAACTCAGTGTCTGTAAATGGATATTAAAGTGATTTAAGGCTATGCATGTCATGTAGCTTAAATAATGAAAGTCCAAGACTTTCTTGATATGTCTTTAATTTTTTTTCCCAATTTTATCAAACCCAGTTTGAACTCTTCCAATATTTAATGCAGACATATTCTGATCAAGTATTATGAAGATTGGGCCAAAAATGTGGCCTCTAGGGTGTTCACAAGATTTTCCTAGAATTTAATCTAGTGACCTATTTTTTGACCATAGTTGCCATTGAATGCTCACCAAGATACCAAAAGCCAAATTCAAACAATTTATTTCAGTTAATTTAACTTGTTACATTCAGAAGCTGCAAGTATCCAGATGTAAATTTCAGATTCAAAGAATTCTAAGATTTCTATACAGATTTATATTAAGAAAACTAGCCAACCATGCATCTGGACCCTTGTGTTTCAGGGATCAGTAACGCTTTTCAGGACTTCTTTTTACCTTTTTTATCACGGGCCATTCATAGGTGCCTTCCCCTTTGAAAAGTTCTTTAAATTAATTCAGTTTTCCCCAAATTTGCATCTTATTCCAGGATTTTTCTTTCCCAATGAATAAAAAAAGTAATATTTTCCCCAAAATATGACATTAAGGCCCCTTCCCCAACAAGTTGTCTGCTTTTAGCAATTAATACAGTAGAGGAACAGGAGTTTATCATTAATGCTAAACAAAATTTACTTCTAACAATTGGTTTTAGAGGAGAATAATTTTGAAATCAATATACAGAAGAAAAAAAAGCTGAAGCCCCAGTGGGCCATATTTTTCAAGGGATCAACAATTATAGCAATTATAATAGAGGGCAAGGAGTTGACCATTTGTGCCAAATGAAATTAAATTCTGATGACTGGTTTTGCAGAAGAATTACAGAGTATAATTATAAGGAAAATAGCCTACTCCCTAGTGGACCTCATTTTTCAAGGGATCTGACAATATTTCAGTAGTTATGTCAGAAAAGGTGACTATTTTTTGCCTAATTAAATTCTAACCATTGTTTCATAGAAGAATTTTGAAATTTTCTACTATATAGAGTATTACTGTCTTGGCTCATTTTTCAAAGTGATCAACTTTATTTCAACAATTATGGTAGAGGGTTATAAGGTAGCTATTTATGCCAAATGAAATTAAATTGTGACCAATGGATTCAAGAGAAGATTCTTAAAGTATAATTCTATTGGTTGCTATGGCAACCAGAGTTCTGCAGGGATCTTTTTTTTTTCAACCCAAGTATCATTCATGAATGCCAAGTTTCATCAATTTCATCAATGTCTACTTAAGGGGAGATGTCTTTTGAAGTAAATTGTTGAAGGCACATCGTATATCAAAGGACACAGGGCGATCAGAATACTTAACATTGAGCACGACTAGTGAGCTAAAAATAGATTGCTAGAATAAAGTAGGAACAGATATGTCAACTAGAAAAAAGTGGAAAAAGTATGACCGCTTGACAGTCTGGACTATTGTATCCAGAGCAAACAGAGAACTGTAGGATTATGCCTTTCAGGAACAGTCAGATCTGGGTCTGCTCTGTACGTCAGGGCATCAAAATGCATCTTTATATGAAGTAATGGGTTAACTAGGTTTTTTAATATCAGCTTTTTCGATGTGGATTGTTACTTTTTCTATAAATTAAGATATACAGTCAACCCTGTCCTAAGTGGCCAGTCAAGGAAACTTGTAGAGAAAGTGACTGCTTAACAGAGGTTGCCGCTAAATGAAGTTTAGATATATAACAAAATGTTAGTTTGATATTAATAAATTGACTGCTAAATGCAGGTAGACCATTATAAATACAGGTTCATCTGTACTTGATAGTGCATGACTCAAGTCTGTAGCTCAAATATCAAGGTCACATTTTGAGGTTAAAGGTCAAATCTCCCATGTAGGAAACCTTATTTTTGTGAATTTCAAGATCTCCTGTTTTCAGTACAAAGTGCAGAGACATGCATCATTATTGATTTCATTGTGAGCATCAATTCTAAACACAGTTAGGCAAAATCAGTACAAGCCCTAGGGAACAAACCAACTAATATGCTCCTCATTCTTGTTGAAATTTGTTATTTCATTTTGCCAGGCTCTTGAAATTTCATATAGACAGGTGTGTTGTAATTTGTTATTTTATATAGGTGGGCTTGTTGATAGTTATTTATTCATATAGTCATGTTTGTTCAGGTTTGTAATAATAACCGTATTTCACATAGTAAAGTTGGAACAACATGAGAACATTCCATTTAATCCCGGCCTTATTGCATTCCACCATTTCCCGTCTTTCACACACAGGGATAGAAATAAACTTTTATGGTCTGGTTGCCCGAATGGGCTACTAGCTTTTGGGATCCTCCAAGAAGACTTTGTATGCAATATCTACATTTTATGCCTTTGTCATTGTGATAAAGCCACGGACGCTTTCCTTTTTCCTGAAATTCCCGCTTTCATTTAATTTGGTCATACTTGCAAAGATATTTTCTTTTTTTGGCAGCCAATTAGGTGGCTGTCCTTTTGGGCTCATTGGCACCCTCCAAAAATGTCCACCCGGTCTACTCAATACACACTTTACAGGGCCCCTACCATGTTTACAACCACAAACAATATAAGGAGCTTTACGATTGGCCGCAGTATGTGTCGCTCATTTTTATTGGGCCATCAGCAATTCCTCTGCAATTCCTCTGCAGGGGAATGTCGATTTTGGAAAATCAATACTGATTAATTTTTACACTTATGCTTTCCAAAATGCTAGTGGCCACCATAGACTACCAACCTTAGAAATCAACAAGTTGGCGCCCCTGGCGAGTGGGAGCCTGTTAATTTCCAACCCTACACACAGATTACATTAGGTTTGTTAATGGTTGTTGGTAATGTCTTCACATTTGGAATTATGATTAATCATGATGGGACCAATAAGCAGACAAGTGCAGATACATGTAATTGTGTCAGGGAACTCTATTCAGTAGGGCTTGTTGAAATTTATAATTTCATTAAATTGGGCTTATTGAAATTTGTTATTTCATATAGTATGGTTTAATGAATTTGTAATTTCATTAAGTTGGGCTTGTTGAAATGTTTATTTCATATCACTAATCAGGCTTAATTTAAATAAATTGCTCTGTATAGATTTTTACATCTTTGCATGAATTTTCCCAGTTTTAAAAGAAAGGGGATGGGTTGTTTTCCTGAAAAAGTGAAATAAGAGCTCCCTACACATAATTTCAGAGGAAGAGACATTGAGTTTTCATTGTTTCCCGTTTCAGCTACACATACAAGAGGAGGCGGAGGTCAAGGTCGAGAGATGACTACAGCCGAGACTCCTCGAACCGGGACCGATCCGAGCATGATTGCAGCCACAATTACGACAGCGACAGCTATTACAGTCGGCATGCCAGTCATAGTAGCAGTAGGCGGAGACACAAGCGGAAACACCGGAGGCGGAGTTACAGACATCGGCGTCGATCCACGTATGGTTCTCGGAGTAGTCAGGTGCGTAACGCTCCTACCTGGGGTTGATAGGCATTGTTAGGTTGCCATAGAGATGCTGAGGGGGGTTGGGGGTGGGTGGAGTCCATTGCAGCACAGTGACACAGTATCTTGTTAGTTTATTAGATGAGGGATTGTGGGAACCCAGTACTAAGGTCTTTGAAGTTGTAACCATAAATGTCCATAATGGATTATGAAGTTGATGGACTCGTTGGTATGACAAGGGGAAAAAGGGAACCCTTTATGATTGGTTAAGTTTCAGGGTTTTCTCTAGTTTTCTGAAAACTTGAGTCATTGAAAACAAAAGTTGGTGTTTGCAGCATAGGTAAACTAGGTGTTCTTTTGCAATTATTTTGGAATCTAGGACTCCATATTAGGAGGTAGTGATGACACTGATTACATAATTATTTTCTCCTTGAAAAGATTCCTTTTTTTACACAAGCTTTAAAAGTTACTCATTCAGGTCCTCATTTCCTTTCATTGTCAAGGGCTGTTAGGATGATACCATCCCTAATTAATTCCCTTAATGTTCAAGCAGTTTTCCCAAAGTTTTACCCTCAAAAAACTCTAAAAACTAGAAAATCATACTGATTGCCCCCATATAGACTTGGCAAGGGTGTCTTCACTTTTTAGTTTTTTTGCTGTATAAAGGGAGAGCAATCTTGTAACCTTGAGACTTGATACTGTGTTACTGCATATTCGTGTTATCCCCCCTTGTTAAAAATGAGAAATTGTATGTATATCCTGGCCCTTTGTCTCTCTTCTTTTTCCAGTCTGACACTGGGTAAGTAAAGGTCTGTTTTTGTCTTCTGAGGACTTAGTTCATATGGTAGAATGCAGAAATCTTCAGGAAAAAAAAATGAAAAAAGAGAGAGAAGCAATTAATGACAGTCTTGATTGAATTGTCATGGCGAAGAGCATGTTTGAATGCAGGTATCAAATTCTGATGGGTAAATAATTATAATGATACTGCCTGTGTTAGTAGCACAGGAAAGGCATGAAAAAATATGCCAGCAGTAAATAAAACAACTATATGGTGAGATACCATAATTAAGCCATGAGGCAGTTTGCCATCTGTCATATATCTGTAATATGATTGGGTAATCTTTGAAATCCCTTGCCTTTCATTGGTTGCTGAGACCAAGTGGGGTGTCGCCCTATGTAAATGGGCGGTGCCTCTCTCAGCCAGTCATTGTCTGTTGCTCCTTGAAAGTTATGAGATGATTGGTCAGCATCATGTTTGAATTAGTTCAAGGGGGCGGGGCATATAAATAGTGACTGTGCCAGTCTGATTTTAATTTAATTGTTAGTGATGATATTTTATATATATAAAACAGATATTATGTTATAAAAAATAATAAAGAAGATTAGCTAATAAAAAATATATGATATATATAAAGTTCATTTAATTAAAAAAATTTTTTGAACTAAAGCTAAATATTTTAAGCAAACATTGAGTGATATGAATTTTAAACAAATATGCTGTGATTTGAACCGTTTGAATGAATGAGTCGAGAGAAAGGTTTGGAAATTTGAGATGGCGACTGAATTAATAAGAGACTTAAAGATAGAGGATTGATTGAGATTTATATGATTATTCTTCTCATTTTGTATCTTGATAAGACCATGGAATAGTCACACAGGATATAGGAAGCTTATTATATACCCGGTTGGTTTTGGGTTCAAGTCCCAGTCTGGTCATTCCAACTTTTTGACGGGTTTTCATGAACAAAAAATCATCCTCTAAATTGGATGATGTCAGAGCAGCATTGGGCATCTATAATGCTATAATTCTATATCCTTCATTGGATTGCTTCAATATTTGAACTGTTGCTTAAGTGGAATAACCTTTACATGATGCGGCAGACCTTGTGACCTTGACCTTTGACCTACTTTTGATGAAAAAAGCAGTGTCTGAACAGTTTTACTTTTTGGTAAATCTGCTATAACTTCTTTGTGCTTCATTGGATTGCTTCAATATTAGAAAATTGCTAATTGTATGGTCCTCTTCCTTATGCAGTTGACCTTGACATTTGACCTACTTGTGAAAAAAAAAGCCCGAAAATAGAAAATACCATCAAGTCTTGTTCATATTGAGAAAGTTCTCCAGTTAGCTTATGAAAGAGAGGCTGGTAGTTCTACCAGTGTGCCTCTGAACTTTTTGTCTTCCTTCACCTGTAAAAACTGGACGTTGTTAAAAGTCTTACTGTTGTGGTGGTGGTCAACTTCAAAACAACCTTAGTCCTTATTCTGAATGAATTTACTGATGTACCGAGTTAGCATGCCCATTTACCCCTTGTAGAGGGTTTAATGGCCATGTACCTCTAAAATTGTAGGGACATTCTATATGAAGAGGTACAAAGTTAAGAAAACAGGCAATTGTATCCCTCGGGTTCAAAACTCAGTTGGTTTCCTGAGTGAATGGAACAGTATACATCCTGATCTCAGGTTATTTTCTGGCTGATTTTGCTTTATACTGGCAGTCAGTTTTTTCCCCCTTTTATGAATAGGATCCTCCAGTTTGAGTCATGGAAATCAAGTATTCAGGGAACAAAACAACGAAAACAAAATGAAGTCTGGATCTTAATTTCTGTTGCACATGCCTGATTTACCAGTTTCAAGAGTTGTTACATTTCAGGCACTCAGAGTATGCTAAGTAGTACGGTTTTCAAACAGGATCCATAACAGCTTACAGCCTTGATTTCCTGCATTCAGTGAGAGCAAACTCAACTTATCAGAATATTGCACAGTCTATAAATAAGCCGAATTTAGTATAAATAAGTTCTTCTTTTTTTCACTTGGACATATTACCCTTTTAGGGTACCAATTATTTATGGACATGGGTACCAGTTATAAGGGGACAAGGATACCAACTGTAAGGGTACAAAATGATATATGGGACAAAGGTACCAATAACAAGGGTACCAATTATGATGGTACCAATAATATAGGGACAAGAGGACCAGTTATAGATGGACAGGAATACCAATTACAAGCGAAACAATTATATTGACAGAGTTTTGAATTCTATGAAATTACTAAATGAGATATTTCATAAATATAATTATTCCAACAAAGGTACCAATTATATGGGGACAAATGTACCAATTTCAAGGGTACCTTTTATATAGGGACAAAGTTACCAATCACATAGGGACAAGTGTACCATTATTCCACTATCTACAAGGGTAACTATTATACAGGGTCAACACTCTATGATATATACTGGTGTTGAAATCCTCCTAGTATCAGCTGGCAGCATGGGAATTTTTGATACAGTAGATAGATGTGGCTGCACAGGAGGGGGTTGTTATCTCGGTGATGGTGAATACAGAAGCTTGGGCTGGCAGGCAGCACACGGAAGCACGCAGAAACAGCATAGCTGTGTATGTGTCGAAGTAGCTCAGCTGTTAACCTTCAGTTTCCTATGTTTACATCTTGATGGACCATGGAAAAGCAGGTGAAGATGGAATACTGGTTTCCAGCCTGAATAGGTTTTACAGAAGCTTTGGTTCCCAGTCTGCAGGGTAGAAGATAGCAGTGTAACTTGCAAGCTGATCTGGTTTTATTCTGGCTGGAGGGTTAATTTCTATGATGCACAAAGTTGTCCATTTTGACGCTTTCAAAAATTGTATTTAAGGGTCACAACCAAAATTTGAAGAAAAAAAAAAGCCCAGGGTTGTATAATATTCTTGTGGTAATGGGGTCTAATTAAAAAAAAAAGTTCTACTGATGTTGTAGGGTGTACTATACTCCCTGTTTTCTTGTAGTAAAAACCTCCATGGCGCAGTTGGTTAAATGTTTGCCTGCTCCAAGATTGAGTCCTACAGACAGAATTTTTTTTTATATTTCTCTTATATTACACTTTTTGACCCTTTCTTTTTATGAATTTATGAACTTTTAATGGCGCTGATTGATATTAACCTATAATGTTCTCTGCAGAGGTTATGATTTTTGCAAACTCTAGGAAATACGATTTGTACCTTGGAAAAAAAAGCAAGAATTATCTAAATTCTTTCATACTCTTATGATTTTAAAGCCTTAAAGAACATTTTTTAACAAGCTTTGGTTTTGAACCAGTAAGGTTTGCAGTATAAGACTTTCTCTTATGAATGAAGAACTGATATCAGAATTTCATTTGGATTGAATATCTGAATTTGCAGAGAGTCTTGGGTCTAGAAATTGTCTATAGGCAAGTTGATTCTCTATTGATAAAATCCATCTTCCGTATCAGGAGTTTTGGGGGGAAAGTAATCCTTGGAACACACGGTTTCCAATACTGCTAGCGTCCCAACAGAAGCTCATTTAGGTTTATACATGGAGGGAGGAAGATTTCATTTGTGTTCCGCCATTATTGGAAAAATGTCTTGGTTTTGAGGTCTTTGGCTTCTCAGAAGCCTGGTTTTCTCTAATTGGATGCAATTTTGGTATTTTGCATGGCAACTCTTTTTACTCCAAGTATGCAGCATTTTAAAGGTCATGTTTGCTGTGAGTAGGATCACGAGTCAATTGAGGAACAAGGACATGTTTTGATGTATTTGGTGTGTTGTGGTGGATGTAGTTCTCTCGTGGTAGTGTTAATGTGGAGTTGGGGATGTTTTTTAGCAGAGTATATGTGGAGATGCTTGCCTGAGCCACAGTCTGTGTGTGTGTGTATGTAACTGCTCAGTAACTATCTTTAGAAGCTGATGGAATGCAATCTACACTGGAGCCCTGCTGTGAGAAATACTGTAATCCAATTACCACTTGAGAATGGGTACCAGGTGTGTATTTTAAGGAACCATGCACTGCCTTTCTGCTTCATGGCTGTCTCCCAGCTCACTCACCTCAGTACAGATGGCATCAGTAGAGAAATTTGAAACCATACCAGGGAACCAGCAAAGTGGTGTTTTGGAGAATGGTTTCTTCCCAAAGGCTTTTGAATATGATGTAGTGCTTGGAACCGTCCTCTGGCTCATAATGGGTTAGGCTGGTTACCTGTTCAGAGAGAGATCTCAGCATCTCTGGTGTACATGTATATATATGTTGCTGGGTGCCAAACTTTTACCTACAGGCACATGTACATTTGTGTAATCAGTTGGTTCCCTGTCTGCAAGACTTTGAAGAACCTGTGGAAGCATAGTGCCAGCCGACTTGGAGAACGGTTTCAGAAGTACACAGAGAAATGTCTTACCTGTGAAGTTAGTGAGGTCAGAAAACTTTTGGAAGGGGAATTCTGGGGTGAAACTACTGGACCAGAGAAGAAACTGGATGTTTTAATTTTCACAAGGAATTTTGGGATTTGATCTTGAATGAAATTGAGTGTTGTAGAAAAGTAGGAAAGTACCTGTGTCTTGAGTAATTAATTGGAACATTAATTGATATAATGAGAAAGGAGTCCTTGTGAATATTCAGTTTTGGACTGTAGACTAAGAGTGATTGAGGACTTGAAGAGGCTTCATAAGATATGGAAAATTCATTGGAAATTTTTTAATAAAAAAAAAAAAAAAGAGCCATCTTTACGGCTAAAAGGTATAGACAGGCTATAGGGATTGTGCAATTTGAGCTCAGAAATTTGGAGGATTTTCCAAACAGTACTGCTAAAATTGGTAACGGATAGCGCCGAGAAAGAAACATCTGTGATATTTATATAACTCTAGTGCCTTGTGTATAATAGTTTATAAGAATCTTCTGTGATAACCTTAGTTGCCTTGTTGTCTGTTTTGCAGTTCTCTATATTTGTGCTGGAGCTATTTATAGATTTTGAAAGATTTATTAAATTCCGGGGAGGTATTTTTTTTAATCTGAGAACGTAGAACATTTTTGAAGAGTCTTCGTATTATTTTGAGAACAAGAAATTTGGATTTTGCAAATTTAGAGTCAGTTTTCTAAATCCTTCTCTGTTTTTTCTTGCTGCCTCTTCTTGAGTTAAAAAAAAATCTTTTAATACACAGTGGAGACGAAGTCTCATGTATAATTTTGTGGGTGGGGTATTGTAAGATGAGAGTAGACGGTTTACAAAGTTCCGCAATCAAAGCATGGGGAGAAATGCCGGCCACTAACGCACAAGACAAGACCAACGGGGAAGAGAACGGACTCGACGAATTGGCAAAAAAGCGAATCGCAAGGTCAAAGAATGTATCGCATTCGTTGAAGCTTGACGGAAGTGTGACGTCAGGGGCGTCATCCGGAGCCTCTCAGGTATACTGTCCCCGGGGTGGGGCGAGGAAGGAGAGAGAAAGGGGCAGAAAGATTGAGACCTTGCGAATTTGGGCTGTTTGATTCTTATTTCAAGGGTAACATGTTAAAAGTTTTTGACATTTGGTCATATGAATAAATCTTTTTGACCCCATCATACTGCCTTGTTCAACTGTTGGACTTGTTTTATTGTGTTACCTTATGATCTCGGGGTTATGACTATAGATGAGTTAAAAGCCAGGTCTATTGGACAATCCATGGATTAGCCTGTAATATACTTGCTTGTTGATCTAATTTTGTTCCTGATTTTTTTCTGTAGCTGATTTTCCTGGTATGTATTTAGTAGAAGGTTCATGGAGAAAGCTCTTGCTATTGGAGGGTAATTTTGTAACAGCCCATGGTAAACATGTTTTTGATGTAGGTTTCAGCATGAGATGTGGTTGTGTTGTTTTGGTTTGTTATGATCGGTGGATGTAAATTCCTATCTGGATAACTTGCCACAGAATCATGCTCTTTTTTAGCTTGTCTGTTTCGAGAAAAAAGTCTAGCTATTATGGTCACTGGGTGGTTGTTGTTGTTGGTGTTGTCCACATAATGTAAAAACTTAAATGTAGCACATTACTCAAACACTTTTAACAGATGAGCATTGGCAACTGCATGCAGTGCTGTTGTTGATTTTCTTTATACTTGATCAGTCCTTGACCTTTATGAATTTGGTGTTATGAAAATTTCTGCTGAAGCCATTGTAACTGATTAATTTGGGTTGGGGTTGAAGTGGGTGGTTGGAGGTATGAAACACTGTCTTTACAATCCTGTGAACCTGCTACACAGTCTGATAAAGATATTCACTCTGTTTTGGGCTACAAAAATTGTCGGGAAGAATAGCAAGAAAAAACAGCAACAAAAATCACCTACAACAATAAAATGAAATTGTACCTTTTTTTTAAAAAAGAAAAAAGCAGCTTGTTTTTCACAGTAGGATATTTTGATATGTTTTCATGGTGCTGTAAAGTAGCAATAACACATCCATTTTCCTTTACCGTTGTGACTTGAGAATGATTTATATTGAAATTTTGCCTCATGACAACCAATGTAAAAATGGCCGACTGATCACTGTTACCTTTTAGTTGAATACTCTTCATTATGAAGGAACTATGTAATATTAGTTTGGAGTGAACTTGCTTTTTTCTGCTATATTTGACATTTCTGTGGAAATTGGGTTGTAAAAGGGTAGAGAAATATGAATAATGATACTCACATTTTCAAGAAAGTTTCCTAGTACCAGAGCTAAGTAAATCTGGCAGGTTTTGTTGTTTTGTTTTATATTGAAGGATGGGCTTATCATGGGTGGCTGTAAAGTATTTTGATGATGTTAAGGTGATCCATCAATCATTATACTTGTGGTCCTGCAAGGGCTTGAAAAGTCTTCAGTGCAGATGCAAGCATCCATTGATTTTGAGTGATAGGCTGTCTTGGTCTAAGTCTATAAAGGCTTGCAATGACTAATAATGAAATTCCCACAGTTACTTGATGGACCATGATCACAATTTAATAATGGATGAATTACCTTAAGGTATTTGGCTATACTTCATATGTGGTTATGAGTAATTTGAAGGATGTTCAGTCACTCAGATTGTTTGCATATGAATAAGAAAAGTGAATAATAGTATTATGTAACTTTTTTATCTTTTCTTTCTTAAAAAAATTCAGGTAAGAATTATTAGTAATTACTGGCATTTTGAGAGCCGGCTGTCTTTATTACACAAGAAATTGGGAGACAAAATAAAAATACAAGCTGTATGATGAATCATTCTTTGATAGTCATACTGTAATGTTTTTGTGAGGTATCATTTGATTCTAGTGCAAGTCTTGTGTTGAGGGGGTGTGTTGGAGACATGCAGCTTCTGAGATGTTGATCTGTGGGGAGGGAATTAATTCTCAATAGAATAGACTGCTGGTAATTCGGTGGTTTGCTTCAGGACTGATTGATCATTATCTGATCTAATGCTGGGATACTAAAAGACACAAGCCACTGACCCCCACCCCGCTCCCAGCGGGGTAAGGCAGGGTGGGGAGTAACGAGTGGTAATGATTGCTGGTTGTGTAAAGGGGGTTGGTGGGCAGAGGTGCTTAGGGTAATCGATTACAGTTGAATAGCAATTTTCTTATTAATGTAAATTCATAGAGAACAATTTTCTTTGAGAACTGAGTCTTTTTTGAATAATGAACAGTTTTGTCTTTCTTTTTGTAATTGTCTGACCAGGGTTATAATTATGATAATCACACAAGGATGGGGGGGGGGGATTTTTTCCCATATGAATTAGAAGGTATTTAACTCTGAGAATAAGAGATTCCTGAGAATAACTTTCAGTCTGGCATGGCTTTGCAACGTTTAGTCCTTGTATGAAATTATGTCTTTGAGTTTCAGAGTGTTTACTTTTAAGCTTCATAGTTCAGCACATTTATTCACGGCCAGATATGTTGTGAGAATTCTACAGGCGGACGTGGTCCCATTTATGTGTAAATCAGGGTTGGTGTGTAGGTCAAACCATTTACATGTAAGGAATTGGATGAAAGGGGTCATGTACTGAATGCCAAGTTAATAGGACACTTTTCATGATTGAGTATAATTTGCCTAGGGATGTCTTTGCCTTGACGGTTTTTTTTTGCATTCATGAGGCAAAGTGGCAGTTGAACAGAGTGTTAGATATAGCCGTTTGCCGTTTTATGCACCGGTATTCCATAATAACAAAACTGGACCCGGTGGCTGAGCGGTTAGAGCGTCCAACCCTGAATTGGGAGGTTGTGGATTAATCCCTAGCCGCTTCATACAAGAGTTTGGTATAGCTCTCTTGCCTGTTGCACAGTATATAAGGGTAGGTCCAGGACTGGTTGACCCCTGTCGGGATACTGTGACTGGGTATGTATCATGCTCAATTGGCTACGGTGTGATACTGCACTTTTTCAGCACTATATCTGTCCCAAATTGACATAGTCTCCAAATAACTGAAATACTGCTGGTATGATGTGAAATCCACAAAAAATCAACAAGCATTCCATGATCAATCCAAGCTAGACTGAGAACATTGTTATTCTAAATAGATTTGACACTTTGTACCTTCTCATGTTTTTGGATGAAACTCATATTTGTCTGTATGATTTTTGTCATGAAACAATATATTGATAAGTTTTTAATCAAATTTTAAAAGAAAATGATATTTGGGAAGTTTTTCTCCCTTCAACAAGTCTTTGGGAAATGGATGTAGCCCATTATATATCTCATTTTTATCATCAGACAAAGGCTCTGCTTGTCATTACTTACTATGTCACGAAGGGGCGTTCTGTTTTAAGGTCAGTATTAAATCCAATGCACCAATTTTAGGTTTTGCTTTTCTCGTTTTTGGCTAGGTCAACCGCTCAGGTTAACCTCTCACAAATAGTGTCACAAACAATTTGTGTAAGCCAGGTCAACATTTGGCTTCCTGTTATTTAAGTGTTGTTCTTGCGTAGCCAGTATGCAGGGATAAAGGTCACCTAGTACAGGATGTATAATCAGTTGACCTTCAGACATCTTGTTTGATACTTGTTTGAATAATCTGTACAACTCTGTATGAGTTTATTCCTTTATTTTTTTTTTCACATGGATTAGAGACATTAATTATGGTTTTTACCTGTTTGACTGCCAGTATGTAACATTTACATTAGCTTGGTTTAAGTGTATGATTTATTTAGGTTAGTTCAGTGATAATTTAAGATTCAGTATTTTAAGACTTAAAACTTTTTGATCAGCCCTTTATTTGAAATTCTGCCAAGATGATATTCGATGTTCAGAGTTAATGGTTTGGAATAAAGGAACAGCTTTCCCAGGGGTGAACAATCAGTTAATGTCTGAAAATGTAAACTGAACATACTGTCAAATGTATGTAAATCAAATTGGATCTTATTCCAGGCTCTTTTGATCAATACAGTATAGATCAATCATAACATGGTCCATTATATAATGCGGTTAAGATCCTGAAATTGTTCATTGCTGTTGTTTAACCCTTTCCCTCATAGAGGACACCATGAAAAGACCTTTGCTGTTCACTGCTCCTCAGTGGTCTGGAAATGAGGATTTTATAATTAAATTTGGTATGGTTTAACTGTGGTTTTCTACAGATCAGGCTTTATGTGGTACCTATTGAGTGCGTCAAAATGAGTCTATATGAGGGAAAGGGTTAAAACTTTTAAATTACGATATTGACACCTTGGTAAACAGAGCATATTCATGAATAAAGTTATGTATTGATGAATATTAATTTACTGAACTTCAAATCATATTTATTATGAAGCTATGGAATAGAATCTGAGCTAGTATGAACAAACAGAGGATAGTCTGAACAGTTAGAAGGAGCTTTGTTCTGGAATGGCTCTGTTTGCCAAGGTGTCAAAATGCAACTATGATTGCTAAGGACAGATTGATGTAGGTCATTTTTAGTAAAGTAGGGCTATAAGTATCATTTGTAAAAATCTTGTTTTATGAACAGTCCCTTAAACGGCAGAATATACAAATTTAGAATTATTTTGGTACAAGCATGATATTTAATCTTAGATTCTGTGAGAGCTTAACGTCTTGTTCTTACAAAAGACCTGGAAAATGTATTCGGGGAAATTTCTAAAGTTGGAGAATTTCATTTAAGTTTTAGATACCTTTTCAATGTGTATTTCCTGTTGATGTTATATGTAACAAACTGTCTCATTTAAGGAGGTTGTTATTTTTTCCCATACTGTTTCAGAATAGATGTTAATAAAGGTCAAGGATTTTAAAACTAAAACAACATACTTTGTATGTATTTCCTAATGTTTTCCCATACTGTTTCAGAATAGATGTTAATAAAGGTCAAGGATTTTAAAACTAAAACAACATACTTTGTATGTATTTCCTAATGTTTTCCCATACTGTTTCAGAATAGATGTTAATAAAGGTCAAGGATTTTAAAACTAAAACAACATACTTTGTATTTTTTTCCTAATAGAGGAATATGTAAAGTCTGCTTAGTAACATTCTACAAATAGGAAAGGCAGAGCAAATATTTTGTGATTTTGGGGGGATTTTAGATTAACAGCACAGTGTGGCTCCTTTGTCTGTGGTATGGCTACACATGCTGATTTATCTGCTGGGATGGGTAGACTGGTTTTGATTAATAACCGGTTATCAGTCATTCTTAGACTGGTGTAGTTATGCACACTACCAGTCTGTGTAGTGGAACACCGACTAGGCATTTCTCAATATATTGACATGGAAACTGGCTGTATAAAATATAGCACTGGGACCAGTCATCGAAATTAAGAATTTTGATTTTCAAAAAGCTCATATCCTTCTGCTTGTATGAATTAATATATATTTGAATTATCCTGAATTTTACCAGTCTCAGCTTTGTGCATATGTCAATCACTGAGACACAAAAATATAAATAAAGCAAGAAAACTTTTACCGCTTGAAAGTAGCGATGAAATGACCCTGTCATGTGGGTATTAAACCTAGGTCAGCCTGCACATTAAATGCAGTCTGATTCAGTTACATCTGGTGTCATCTTGGCGATCTTGAAGTAATGCTGTAAAGAACTCAAACCCTTCAGGATCCTTTTTACCCTTCAGTTTTTGTGGAAGTAGTAACAGAGTGCTTGTTATGATAATCTTGTTTCCTGTTATGAGCCTGTCGTCTCTGGTGTCCGATTACATACATCTGCGGAAAGCGTGTGTTGCAGTCCTTCCCCAACACATGCAGTATTGACTCATTGTATCTATTGGCACATTGGCTCATCTGAAGTGTGGTTACATATGTATGTGTGTGTGTTTTGTTTTAAGGGCGTGTGTATTTTTGTGTGTGTGGGTGTTCTGTTGTGAATTATAGGGGAAGGTATATGCTGTATTTGATGTGTGAATCCTGTTTTTCCAGAAGCATAAAGATTGACCCCCAAATCTCTGTTAATCTTTGAGGCAATGTTTATGACCATAAATTATTTGATAAGAATGATTATGGCTGATATTAGATAGAAAGATCTTGAGTTTGGTACCATGAAGCTAGAGCAGCTTTACTCATCTTAGCTTTATAGGGCCATCTTTGCTCTTGTTTTGTTGTTGTTTTTACATTTGGAGCAAGGTCTCAGTCAGCCTAATAGTTAGGTTAATAGAGAGAGAGAGAGAGTGAGTTAATTTTTTTAAGCTATTTCATAATTATAAATTTAATTTTATTATAATATTTTATGATTAATTCTAATCAGTGTAATGAATGATTTCTTTAATAAAATTAATGTCTTATTAAATATTTCTAATTAAAAATAAACAGTTTTCAGTACTTTGTTACAGTAATTGTGCCTATATATATAGCAGTAATTGAGCAAATACAAAAGACTGGCACATTTACTTTTACAGCTGATAAGTTACAAAAAAAAAAGATGTTTGATCACATTAAATAGCAAGTCTGTAATGCTGATCAATTTGACCCACTTTTTGCTTGACCCCTGTGCTCTTTGTACCAGGTCATGACTGTGTGTGCAGAGGGCTTGGGGTCAACAAAAATGACCTTCAAGGAGTTGATCATTTAATCTCATTAGAGTTGATAAATCACATACAAGACCAATTTACCATTACTTGTAATGTTGTTTCTTTGTGTATAAGTCACAATCTTTACTGGGGCCTCTTTCCCCTATTTTTATCACATATGTCCTGAACATGGCTTGCGGCTTGAAAAAAATTGCCGTTGAATCTACCCGGTCATTCGATAACACAATGCCATGATGCATCGCCACCATGTCCCACCAACACACTTCAACCTGAACGAACGACTGCTGGTGACCTCCCCACACGAATGTCATGGCGGTTTCTATGGTGCTGACCTGATGACCCCTCTTGCTGGTGGATGGTGTGTGGTTGTCACGGTAACAGGATGTGGGCAGCAGGGATGCAGGTGGACAGAAGATACAAGATGATGAGGATGGGCATCTCATATATGAAGCCGGGGATGTTCTGCAAGCTAGATGTACATGCATTTCGTAACGTTTAGTCTAGGATTATTTTTTATTGTGTATATTTACATAACATACACATTTACTTATTAGGTGACATTGATATTTGCGCACAAGTTCAGATTGATTTTGTGTGTTAATATATTTTTTTCCTTGGCCTTTTTTTTTTTCCTTTATATCGGATGAAGTGTTTAACCTTGGTATTCTTGACAGAAGTAGGTGGGGATTGGGGTATGGGACTCCGCGGGGAGGGGCAGTTTAGATGATTTGCTTCTCTGGATAGGAGTGAAAGATACTGGGCTTTTTATTATTTTATTATTTTTTTATTTTTTTTTATGATTTTTTTTTTTTATTTGAATGCACGATCTTCCTTGTAGTGTATAATTAGTTATTCCTTGTGCTTTTCCACCTAGGTAATCTTTTGAGCCTGATAAGGAGATCCCGTATTTTTGTACAGTCTTTGCTATATACATTATATAACATGTCAGACTAGCATATATTTTATATTAACTCACTGCTTTCTTATTTTCTCAACAGAAATGGTGGATCTTAAAAATATTCTTTGACGTTTTTATTTTTTTGTGGCCATTTGTCCTGTAGGGTTAATGCCTGTACTGTTGTGCAATGAAAATGAATTAATGAATAAAAATTCTTAATTATTATAATGTCCAAAGGCAATTCCAGAGACATTCAGGCTTGACCTTTTTCTGCTCTCTCTTTGAAATACTGGACTGATTCAAAAATGGTTTTGTATACATATTGCCTTTAATATTATTTGAATATCGAACTCTTATTGTAAGTCACAAAGAAAAAAAGGCTAAATGACATGAGATCTAAAGAAAAAAATAATTGCAGATATTCTCTGAAGAATGTATTATTTAATGATATTAGGAAAGAGATCTATTAGGGTTAATTCAGGTATGGGTTTTACTGGGAAACCTTTTTGGATAGATGAATAGAAAGAAAGGGTGTAATGGACGGAAAAAAGGATAAATGGTCACAAAAGCTTATCAGCTAGAGGGCGTGTCCCTCTGCTTGAGTCATTGTGGAGTGGGGCTAACTGCTGTGTGTTTTTGTCTCTTGTAGATAAAGTTATCTCCACCCTGGGGGAAGGCACATTTGGCAAAGTCCTGGAGGTGAAGGATAACCAGAGGTAGGTTTTAACAGATGAGCAATTGGCATCCACATGCAATGCTTTTTTCTTGACCTTTCATTCTCTCTTAATATCATCTTTCCATGGCCAGATAATTTGAGGGCTCGCCGCCAAACTGTTTCATTTCCTTCTATTTCTTTATGTACTAAGAACAGTTTTGCGGTCTGCCCTCAATATGCTTCCACCTTTATAACCCTTTATCTCATTTAAAGACTTGTTTTGAAGCATTGGCAAACAGAGCAAACCCAGATCAGGGTCTCCATTGTTTGCTCATACAATATTGTAGCTCTGACAGATTCTTCACAGTCTACACAGCCAAGACAAATCCATGGTTACATGTACCATTGAAAGTTTTAACCCTTTCCCTCATATAGACTCATCAAATCATAAATTTATATATGAATATCCAGGTGAGGGAAGGGGTTGATATGAAATATTTTCCTTTCTTGTTTTACCTGCAGTGTTTGACGTTAACATTTTAGCCAGGTATCCCGACAGAAAACTTGCTTCGAAATTCAGGAATCCCTTCTGAAAATTAGGAGCCCGTGTCACATTACTCGGATATAGGATGGCTTCTTCGTACAATTATTGCTTGAAAAGTTGCAATCAAAGAGGGTTACTAATAAGAGTGTTTTATGAAGAAGATTACATTGGTTTACAGCAAATGTGGCTGTTTAATTTACTTTTAATTCAAACATATGTGTCCCGATGGACCCCTGGCATGTCAATTCTGGAGTCCCTTCTCAATTTTTGATGTCCTTTGGATTCCGGGACACTGTTAGTGTTGACCACTGACCTGCTGTAAACAGAGGTGACACATAGGGATCTCTATTCTGTCATCTGTCTGTCCATCTGTCTGTCCATCTGTCTGTCCATCTGTCTGTCCATCACACTTTTTCCATCAGGCTTCAGAACACACTGGTTAACTCTGCGCTTCTGTTTCTTCTTTGTAAGGGGCCACTGATATAAGACTTTATTCTCTATAAAAAAAATTATATTCTTGCTCTTTTTCTCCAAAATGTTTTATTACCCCATGAATTATTTTCACCATACTCGTAATTGCAGCTTTTGTCTCTCAAGTTATGGTAATATGATCCCTTTCCTGTCATCAGGGAGAAAAACAAGTCTAGTAATGGATGACACTATGGTCAAATCATTTAACCCTTTCCCTCATATATACTCATTTTGACGCCCTCAATAGGTATCACATAAAGCCTGATCTGCAGAAAACCACAGTTAAACCTTACCAAATTTAATTACAAAATCCTCATTCCCAGACCACTGAGGAGCAGCGAACAGCATAAAACCTGATCAGCCTGCGAGTTACTCGCAGGCTGATCTGGTTTTATGCTGTTCGTATAGGTCTTTTCATGGTGTCCTCTATGAGGGAAAGGGTTATGCATTGTCAAATCTCCTGGGGTTTCAGAAAGCAGCCATGATTTCACATTTGGGATGCATTTTCATTATTGGTCAAAGTGCAAAAGCAGACATTCTGTTTAGAAAGTTTCATTTATATTACTGATTTTCTAAAATCATTCCTTCTGTTTACCAGTATTATACTGCCTTTGTTGCAATAAAACGTGAAGAATTGATTTCTGCACAATAATATTGTTGATATTTATACATTTTGTAGCTGTAAAGATTATTTTCATATTCCACATTTGTAAATAAATTTTGAAACAAAAATGGATTTTTAACCCTTTGTCTCATATGAGCGTGTTTTGATAACTTGGCAAACAGAGCATACCCAGATCAGACAGCACTTTGAGGGAGCAGTCTGATCAGGAGCTAGCTCTGTTTGTGTATACAATATTGCAGCTCAGATTCTGCACAGGATGGAAAATCCTGTCTCATATACCATTTAAAGTTCAGTAATTAATGATCATCAAATCTTACATTTTTAATGACTATGCATGAGCTAAAAGGTTGACATGTTTTTCCATTTTGAAAAAAAAATCCAGATTAGAATGGTATTGGACATCTTTAAAAACAACATAAAGATAAATAAAGATAAATGACTCCATTTCCATAAACATGTGCAATGTCAAGGATCTTGCCTGAAAGTTTTTGATGCACTACATATTTAAGGTCTAGGATGTGCTTTTAGTCTTTAGCTCATGAATATTCATGTACAAATGAATGACTTGATGAATATTGATAAATTGAACTTTAAATTGTTTATGAAACAATGGATATTTCTTTGCTGTGCAGGCTGTGTAGAATCTGAGCTACAATATAATGTTTGAGCAACCAGAGGAGACCCTGATCAGACAGCTACTGGAAAGAGATGTCTGATCTGGGTCTGTTCTGTTGCCAATGTGTCAAAATGGGTTTATATGAAGTAAAGGGTCAAAGGTAATAAGGATTAAATGACACTGGTGCCCATTGGCTCACTCAACCTTTTATTATCTGGACCCTTAGTAGTTAGTGATAGAGAAACATCAGATGAACAGAGTATCTTTAATGGTCATTTTGAGTACTGTCCAATACCTTTAATACTGATTGAATATCTGAAAAAAAAATTGAGTAATTTAGCAAAAGTTACCCTTTATTAAGTAATAAGCATGCAATACATTGTCCAATCTCATCAAAATCAGCTCTGCGTTTTCACTCCGATACTCTGCGCTACAGAGTCTGAAAGGTTGTCTCAAGTCTACCTTTATGTCATGAATATTAAAAAAAATAATATTGAAATTCTCCAGAATGTGCATTCCAAAACAATTTGAATTTGAAAATGTGAATACCTTGGTGATATCCACAAAATTAAATTTCCGCTTGCTACCACTAACTTGTGAATATTCATGAAGTTATACCCAAGCATTTTGAAGCCATCGATGTGATTGGCAATCAAAGGTCAATTTGGGTCGACCTTTAATGTGATGTCTCAGATTCTGCCTAGCAAGCGTTAGTTAGGATATGGTTTCAAAGAGATTGTGCATTATCTGAAATAGTTGGGTGACACAATGAGCAGCTGTATCTACTAGATTTAGAAAATCATATAGACACTCTATTAAGAAAGTTTGGAAATCCTCTAATATGAGTGGGTGATATTAACCCTTTCCCTAATATAGACTCATTTTGACGCACTCAATAGGTACCACATAAAGCCTGATCTGCAGAAAACCACAGTTAAACCTTACCAAATTTAATTACAAAATCTTCATTTCCAGACCACTGAGGAGCAGCGAACAGCATAAAACCTGATCAGCCTGCGAGTTACTCGCAGGCTGATCTGGTTTTATGCTGTTCGCATAGGTCTTTTCATGGTGTCCTCTATGAGGGAAAGGGTTAAGAAAGTTTGGAAATCCTCTTATATGTTGGGTGATATTAAATGAAAACTATATAGCTGTTATTCAGTGAAAATTTCTAAAATTATCGCTTGCCCTTCCTTGCACTTACTGAATTTGAGATGGTGAAATCAAGAAAAATGCAAAGAAATGTTCTTGTTTTTCACTCATCCTGCACTACTGTTTATTGGCCAGGACGAGTGAATTTTTACACCTCCTGTACTATCAAGGTCTCATTTTTGTGGTGGCTTGGAACTGGGGTTAAACTGGTCATATTACGCCATTTGCCTGAGTTATGATAAGATGAGGTGGCACTATATCTGTCCATATATACAGAGTCCTCATATGATGAAACATTGTTGATGGGATGTTAAACCCACACAAGCTCAGGCTGCATTGGTCATTTTTCTGATAGTATAGTTAATGTTAAGGTAAGCCATCCATCATTAAACCATTTAGGGAAATTCTACGGTAAATACAAGCCTTTGTAGACTTAGAGCAAAATAGCCTATAATTCCAAGTCAGTGTATGCTTGCACCTACACGGAAGTGTTTTTTGTTTATTTGAGGACCATGATTATACTTTAATGATGGATGGATTACCTTAAGGAGTATTACACAACAAGCCACACAGAGATCCAGACTCTTGATAGTGACTGATCCTCCATCACATCTGGCAGAGGCTGGGTCTAGCAATCTGGTGTTGACAGGCTGCCAAGTTCTGTAGCAAAGGATATGATTTGCCATCATCAGACCAACTTCATGTCTAATTCTCTCTCTCTCCCCCCACTCTCTGTTTCTTCTCTAGACACATCTGTTCTCTCTTCATTTCGTCTCTCTCTCTTTCTGCCTCTAGCTGTTTGCCTGTTGCTTAAAATTCCCTCCCTTTACTGAATTAAAAATTTCTCTCTCAGCTCAAAAGCCGCACTGCATCTTTTTCTCTGCCCCTTTCTTTCTTACTCTTACTCTATGTGTCACCCACAGTGTCTCTCTTTTACCTCTGTTAATATTATAAATAATTTAAATATCAGTGACTATTCCCCCCCCCCCCCCCCAAAAAAAAAAAAAAAAAACAAAGAAGAAAAAAACAGGGAAAAAAAGTTTTATTTTCTAACCCATTTATCTGTGAACTCTAAGCAGGTTAATCTTAAACATTTAGACCAGTAGACCATCAAGTGTTTCTCTGTCTACTGTGAGACTCTCAGACTGTCTTTTAGTCTATGATTTTACCCTTTACATCATATAGACTCGTTTTGACGCATTGGCAAACAGCACTGACCTAGATCAGACAGCTCTTGAGAGGATATGTCTGATTAGGGTTTTCTCTGTTTGCTCGTACAGTACTGTAGCTCAGATTCTACACAGCCTGTTGGGCAAAGAAAAAAAATTAAATTGATTAATATTCAATAAGTCATAAATAGGGCAATCAACAGGAGATATATGTTTTCCAGAAAATCTTTATGCACTCTAGGTATTTATGACTGTTTTAAGTAACTTGTCTCAATCACCAGTAGACGGACCATATGCAGGACGTGTTATTGTTCCTCTGTCTCATTTTCACTGTGGGATGGGTAATATTGGGAATTATTTATGTCGCCTGGCGTTGTTCAGCCTTGGACCTTGGTATTTATGGTTTTTATAGCAAAATTTATAGGGCAGTTGCACCTTTTCTGTTTTGAGCAATGAAACTTCATATTCATGGCTTGGTCAATTGCTCACAACAGTATCTAAATCAAAGCCATGCTTTTGTGTAAATAAGGTCAACCATTGACTACCTATCATCCCAGTGTAGTTCTTGGATAGCTTTTATACAGGCAATCTGAATATATCTGTGAACACTTGAATTAGGTTCTTGGGTCCCATTTTCCTAAGGTTTATGTTAAACAGAACTTTCCTTGCAGTGAAAATGTAATTATTTATAAAAGAGCCTAGTGGGGATTTTACAATGCAAATTGTCTCAGTCAAAAGTCTGTGTCATATTTGAGCTTGAAATAATTATTGAGCTGCTTTTATGTTTCAAAAGTGGTGAAAAAAGTTTGAGTCAGGGGCTGAAAAAAGGGTCAGTCAGGTTAGTGGAAACAAACAATTTTTTTCTCGCCCTGAGGGCTACCGGTAACTCAAGATTTAGCTGAATGATAGGAACTTACTCAAAATCTAGTTTATTGAGAGAGGGAATACCTCAAGATCTAAATAATCTCTCAGCCCCTTACCGCTGTGGGTTCGAATCCCAGTAGGGACTTTGGATTTTTCATGTGAGGAAGCCTTCCAGCTGGCTTGCGGTAGGCCGGTACCTCTGTGTACTCGGGGTCTTCCTCCACCTGTAATTAGCTGGACGTCGCTATATGATTGAAATACTATCGCAGCGAGTATAAACCTCAATACAACAAGATCTAAATGAAGATCTTGCTTTTTGAGTAAGGGAATAAGTTATATTTTACAAAAATAATTTCCTTATGATGGGGGGAAATACCTCAAGACATGACTCAGAATTTAGCTTTTTGGTGACCTTTAACCATTTACCTCATGAATATTTATGTACAGTTTCTGACTTCATGAATATTGATTAACTTAACATGAAATGGTATATAAAACTGGATTTTTCTTTGCTCAGTAGACTGTGTTGAATTTGAGCTACAATATCTGAGGAGTCCCAGGTTCTATAAGAGACTTCTCTGTTAAAATGAGTCTATGAAGTAAAGGGTTAAAGTGCTTGCTTCTATTCAGATTTCTTACTCATCTTGCACTTACTGCAACCTGAGCTGTCTGAAGTTGTTCATGAGTTTTGCACATACACAAAATTTTGTAATGAATAACCTGATCTGAACCCGAGAGATCCTGTGATGTTCCCAGCGTGTAACTTATCCTCCCTTCTCCCTCACCCCCCTAGTGTGTGCAGTTTCAGCAGCTGTGCTGCATGATGATTGACTCGGTGTGAGTCTTGCTTTCTGTTACACACGAGCATTTGGGAGATGCATATCAGTTGTGCCCTCAACACTCACATAGTGTCTTCCCTATCCACTGCCTGTCTCACACCCCAGGTAGATATCTTAGAGAAGATTGGAGGGAGGGGGGGGGGAGCTCATAGAAGCCAGTGTAACATCTGGTTTCCTTGGCAACAGTTTACATTTGCTATCTTTTTTTTTCTTTCTTTCTTTCTATGTTCTGCCAGATGAAGATATGGGTGTAATAATTGCTCACCTTTGTGTTATGATACAGTGTTTGTGCCTGTTTTCAGTTGGCTCTGGATATTGCCAGCTCTTTGTTTACAGCCTTGAAAGTCTTCCCTTTGTTTGATGTGGAAATGATTTTGGTTGAAAAAGCTGTGTTTTGATGGGAATGTTTATTGGGAAAGAGCAGTATTTGATCTCCTAAAGCCATTTAATTCAATAAATAGCAAAATAGAGGCATTGTTCTTCATTGAAATGTTTCCATTCAGCATAGACCTTATCATTGATGTCACACACATAAGCACTGTAATTTGTTTGTTTGTTTTCTTGTTTGTTTTTTGTTTGTTTCTTGTGTTTTTTCCCTTGTAATTATAAGCTTCTGGGTTCTAGCAAGTAAAACCTGAATTGCAATTATTTACTCGGGAATTTTTAACAGGTTTGTGGAAGCTGTTGTGTGAAGATTTGATTATTTCGTTATTTTCTGCATCTTCATGGCTTCTTTATCAGGAGCCATTCATAGGCACCTTTTTTCTCTGAAAACTTCATGCACTTTTCTCCAAATTTGCATCTTATTCCAGGATTTTTTTCCCCAATGATGGGGGAAAAAAAAGAAGAAATCTCCACATCATCTGAAAAAAAAAAGGCCTGATCCTTACAGGGTTTTATTAAATACATGGACCATAGTCCTTTGCCTTCAGGCCTTTCTTTCTGATGATAGGGAAGTGGCCTTTTAACCATACAGTTGAACCTGTATTAGCGGCCACCTCTATTAAGCGATCAACCTGCATTTAAAGGTCAATTTTAATATTACCAAATTAGCATTTTGTTATATATTTAACCTTTATTTAGCCGCCAGCTCTGTTAACCCTTTCCCTAATATAGACTCATTCTGACGCACTCAATAGGTACCACATAAAGCCTGATCTGCAGAAAACCACAGTTAAACCTTACCAAATTTAATTACAAAATCCTCATTTCCAGACCACTGAGGAGCAGCGAATAGCATAAAACCTGATCAGCCTGCGAGTTACTCGCAGGCTGATCTGGTTTTATGTTGTTCGCATAAGTCTTTTCATGGTTTCTTCTATGAGGGAAAAGGGTTAAGCAGTCATGTTCTCTTGTTCCCTGACTGACCGATTAAGACAGGTTTAACTGTATATTGAGAAGTAAAAACACAGTTTTCTCAAGTTTGGTGAAAGAAAAAAAATCCAGGGGTGAATAGCAATTTTGGGGAAAACTATATGAATTATAAGAAATTTTCAGAAGGGTAGGGGATACCTATGAAGGGCCCATGATAAGGAAGGGGGATAAAAACCTATACCCCATGAAGTTATGACTTGATGAATATGAATTAGCTCAGCTTAAAATGGTATATGAAACAATGGATTTTTCTTGCTGTGCAGACTGTATAGAATCTGAGGTACAGTATTGTATGAGCGAACAGAGGTGACCCTGATCAGACAGCTGGAAGGAATTGTCTGATCTGGACTTTCTCTATCTACCAAGATGTCAGCACTCCATTATGAGATAGAGGGATAGTTAAAATGGCATTTTCTAACATTTCCTCCATTTCTTTATGTGTGTGTGTGGGGGCTATAGATTCATTATTGGAAATTTCTTGTGTCCATGATCTTTACCATCATCATCATCATCATCATCATCATCATCTTTTAATTAGCTGGGCATTGTTGTCAAACTGAAATACTGTCATGGCAACAGTAAATAACAAAACAAGATAAGGTCCTCAGTTAAAGATCAGACGTTTTGATCTTTCTGTGTTTGTTTATCAAATTAGATCAGAAAGCGTGGGTGATTTTGTTTATTTGAAACAGTATGCCCACTCAGTAAATACAGCCGTAGGCACAAACAATACTTTTCATTCCTTCCCCATTGTTATAAAGACAGTACACAATGCGTAGGCAAATTCCTGGAACCATTAGAAGGATATTAAGAGGCTAGTGATAGGCATTTCACGGTTTGATATTTGTTTGAGTGCCAGGAAAATTATAAGAAATGGGCATGTATATGACATTGAGCTGGCAAAATGATGTGGGCAATGTTTCAGGAAATTTTCAATCAGAAATTTTCTAGATGTGAAAAGCAGGTTCCTTCTGTGATTGATTGAAAGAGGGTTTTAGTGTTTGAATCTAAGAGATAAATCTATGTGGAGTTTGGTTTCAATGATGGTAGTTAAGGCTCAATTTATGTATTGAATTTTTTTAGCACTTGGGAAGAAGGAACAAAATCCCCCCCCCCCCCTTTTTTTTGTTGTTTGTTGTTGAAAATGATAGAAAATGTAATACATACCCACTTATAGAAAGAAAATGATAACACACCACTGAAGAAAACATGAGCAATATCACACAAAGAAAATGTAAAGAAATATCATTCATAGAAAATGTAAAGAGAATAGAAAATGCATTGTAGTACCACTCAGAAAATGCAGTAATATACAACTCATAGAAAATAAAAAGAATAAAAACTTATAGAAAATGTAAGATACCACTCACAGAAAATGTAAAAGATACCACTTAAAGAACAAAAAAAAATTCCTCATAGAAACATGAAAGAAAACAACACAAATAAAAACAAAGATACAATTTCAGTAATAAAAAGATACTAATTAATTATTGTTGTCCCATGTATTTTATGAGTAACAGATATTTGTCATGAATAACAGATATTTGTCATATGCTAAAGGTATGTTTTCTTTTTATTTACACTTGGCATGTCTCTTTCCAGGAACAATGACAGAGTGGCATTAAAGATAATCAAAAACATAGAGAAATACAGAGAGGCTGCCAAGCTGGAAATAAATGTACTAGAAAAGTTAAAAGAAAAGGATCCAGAAGGCAAAAAGTAAGTACTGCACTTGTTATATATTGATAGAATCACAGAGTACACTGTAAACTCCTTATAACGCTCCTCGGAACAACGCTGTATCCAATGTAATGTGGATGTCCATGAACCCCCTTTTGGGGGGGGGGGGGGGGGGGGGGATAGCAGCAATTTTCGTATTTTTCGTATGTATCATTCTATTGTAGCCGCCATTTTTGTTTACAAACAGCGGTTTTCGGTTATCCGCTGATTTACTGATTTTACCGGTACAGTGTAAGCGGGTGGGTGGGGGATGGCTTTACTCGATATAGCATACATTATAAGTGGGGGGGGGGGGGGATTTTAACCTGAAATAGCAATAACGCGGATTCACATAGAGCGCGGATCACCACCTTGGACCCCCAAACCCGCGTTATAAAGAGTTTACAGTGTAATTGCTTGTCTGTTAATAAGACTGGTCCAAGAAGGGTTCATAATTTATCTCTTTATGAGGTCATTTGTTCAAAATTATACTGTATTGAATTGAAATTACTCTGTTTTATACCGTAATGGTTTGAAATTATTTTGTATTATACCTAAATGGCTTGAAATTATTCTGTATCATACCTTATTGGTTTGAAATTATTTTGTATCATATCTTACTGGTTTGGTTTAATTCAATATTGGTTTGAAATCAAATTGCTTGAAATTTGATTATACTGTATTGCTTCGAAATAATTTTAAATATTTATTGTATTGTTTTAATCAAATCTGATACTGTGTTGCTTTGTAAGCAGATATTCTAATGTATTGCTTTGTAAACAAATCTTATATTGTATTGCTTTGTTGGAATCAAATTTTGTATAGCTTTGTAAGCAAATCTTTTACTTTTATATTGTATTGCTTTGAAAGTTGTGACAGTTAAAAATTTTTTTTTTTCTTTTTTTTTCTTTATTAGTAATATTAGAGGGGTATGAATAATTTTTTGTAGGTAATTATTTCAACATTTCTTTTTTTACACGATGAGGAACTGATTGAGCTGTAGCTGTTAACCCTTTCCCTCATAGAGGACACCATGAAAAGACTTATGCGAACAGCATAAAACCAGATCAGCCTGCGAGTAACTCGCAGGCTGATCAGGTTTTATGCTGTTCGCTGCTCCTTAGTGGTCTGGTAATGAGGATTTTACAATTAAATTTGGTAAGGTTTAACTGTGGTTTTCTGCAGATCAGGCTTTATGTGGTACCTATTTAGGGCGTCAAAATGAGTCTATTTGAGGGAAAGGGTTAACACGTTTTGTAGAAATTTCATAGGTTTTAACTATGATACCATGTGCCCCCTTTGGAAGGGATTTTGATGTTACGGTACAAGGTTAATGTATTTCCAGAGTTATTCAAGATGGTTTGACTGATACAGACATGGCTTATCAAACACATAAGATAAATAACACATCAGGAGTGTATGTATGTTACAGTATAGGATATATACAGTGGTTCACCACATACAGTTGAGATAGTCTCCTGAAAGGCTGCTTTGTTTTCCTCGCTAGCTTCTGCATCTGCTATAGATATTGAAGTCTCTGTTTCAGTCTTGTATTTAGCCTCACCTTCCTTTTATTTTGAAAACCCATTTCTTAATTTTATTCCCCACTCCCTCCCATTTCAAAAAAAGAAAAAAAAATGGAGAGAAATTCTACTATACTGATCAATGATCACTCTGTTTATTTAAGATATTTTATAACCAGCTTGATTATGCTGCAAAATCCAATATAACATGTTTGGACCCTTATTTGCTTGTTTGCCTCATGAATATTCATATACAAATTCACAACTTGATGAATATCAGTTTACTTTAAATGACCGATGTCTAATTATATAACAAAATGGTTGTATTTTTTCTTGCTGTACAGACTGTTAGTATCATTAGTTACAATATCGTGTGAGCAAACAGAGGAGACAAAGTTCAATAAATTAATATTTCAGATCATAAATTTGTTCATGAATATTCATGAGGTAAAGGGTTAATCAATTTCTTGATGCGTCTCATTGATGGTTTACACGTGTGACACCTGTGGTTTGTTTCAGGCTATGTGTACGCATGCTGGACTGGTTCGACTATCATGGCCACATGTGTCTAGCCTTTGACATTCTCGGTCTCAGTGTCTTTGATTTCTTGGTAAGTATTAAAGACTTCACCTTTTTCTTGTGGCTTAACAATGTGAAATTCCTATAATTATCACTTGCCTGGTCTAGCCCGTCCAAAGTTTGAGATAGAAAAATCAAGAAAATTACAAAGAAATGTTCTGGTTTTTCATTGCCCTAAAATGATTTCCACTGGCCGGGGCAATTGGAAAAGTAAAATTTTACAACCTTGTGGATATAGGGATTGTTTCACTTAACTTCATACAAACTTATTTATTTTAGTCAGTATGTTTTCGTATACATTTGACTTCACTTTATTGCAATCTAGGGTATGTTTTTGTACTAATATAAATACCTCCACCTAATACTGTGGTGGGGTATACTGGAGGAAACTTTTTCGGAGGCATCCCCTTCGTGCTTCCAAAGTCAGACTAGACTAGAACTTTGTTTCTCGTAAAGCCAAATAAGAACATTGCGCCTTCCAGGGTTCAAACTCACAACCTTTTGTGTGGGTCGTCACATTGTCCTAGGACAATTACATACATGCAAATAATTTTATAGAATTATTGGTAAATCATGGGGCATGGGCAGAGGAACAGGTTGCTTATTTGAGTAATTACTCTACTAAAAAAATCCCATTTTATTTTCATATTGCTGATCAATGAAACTGTTTTAAAATTTTTGAGACTCAATTAGTCATGCTTTGCATGACATTACTGTAATCTACTGTTGTTCAAATTTGATATGACCCACTCATGTAAGATGATTGCTTACTCTCTTTATGAACATACTCTGTGATTTCTGGAAACTGATAGATGTAGGCAAGCTTCTCACTGTCTTAAATGTGTTTAAGACATTGTAATATATATTCTGATTACTTAATTGATTTTAAAAAGGCATGGGACCTGCTAAATTACTCAATAATTTTACCGATAACTGTTTATAATTTTAAAGATACTCAATTAAGTATTGAAAGAAAAGGAAAATGCTAAATTGACCAGTAAAGCTTTTGTCTGCCTTTGTTGGCCATCAATTTAGTCATGATCCATTTGTTGGAATCTGCTTAAAGTTATAGCTTCCTAATCTTGTGTCTGTGCATAAGTGTTTATTTGACAAAGGCCTCTATAGTTTCATGTTTGTATGTTTTGCAGAAAGACAACAATTACACTCCATATGAATTAGACCAGGTTCGGCATATATCATATCAACTGTGTTACGCAGTCCAGTGTAAGTATGCGTGTTAACACATCCTGTGTTGTGTGCTGCACGGCTCTATACTGGGCATAAAAAATAAAATTCTGTGTTTTGGGCAACAGTCTCAAAAAATAAAGTAAGGATTGGGATTGGGTTTTATTTTTTTATTTTTTTTGTAGTGTCAAGTCATAATAGTGAATGAATCACGGAAAATGTCCGTCTCAAAATGGCTGCTAAAAATGACCACTAAAAGCTTCAGGGTCGATGGGTTTTCGCTAGGTAGGGTCAGGTTGCCAGAAACACATAGTTGTTTTTTTAGGCCTTGGTCAGTACTAGGGATATGTTTGTATTGATACAAAATGATTCATATTCAGTATATATGATATTTCCTTATGCCAAAAGTGGATAAAGAAGAGAATGTTGTCTTTATTTGTAACGTTCAACGTTAACATGACATGAGTTAAAAATTAGAAAAATGGATTTTGAATCTGTCCTATATATGATTTGATATAATGTGTCCCATCATTTGTTGGTTCCCAGCTAATGATAAAAATGTTCAAGTGAATCTGCCTGAAAATAATTCAATCATCTGACCCATGTATTAACTTGTTTTCTCTAGTTTGATTTATATCTTGTCCGATACTAAGATGTTCGGTTCAAAATATCTAAAGAAATTAGAATATTGGTATTTGATAAATATTGCATACCTGTACAGAGCCCTAATGTCATATGATGTGTGGCATAGACTTTGCGTAAATTAAAACAGCTTATCTGTGTAGGTGCTTTATGCTTTTTCACATTAGAAGTGTGGCAGGAATGGTTCTTTGTTCTTTGAAACTATTTCTTTCCTTAATGATATTGTGATTAAGGTAACTTTTTTATTTAAATTGGACACTTTTCTTTGACTTTCAGATAATTCAGGAGAAAGAAACAATACCATGTTTATGCTTAACTTAACATCTTTTGAATAAATATATATGTAAGATAAAAGTAAATTTAAAGAAAATGAATTAATGTGGACTTTTTATATATCTGAAAGAATGTTTGACTTATGATTTATTTTCTGTTTTCTTTTCCAGTCCTTCATGAAAATCGTCTCACTCATACTGACCTTAAACCAGAAAATATTCTTTTTGTCAACTCTGATTATGAAACTATATATAATTCAAAAAAGGTAAGTTGCCATAAAAAATATTGCATTGGCCTCTTATTTCACTGAGTTTTTATTACACCCCCAGATACGAAGTATATGGGGGCTATATTGGAGCCATGTTTGTCTGGTCGGTCCATCTGTAGATGAGATTTGTCCACCCTATTTCTCGGCTACCTTTGGTCAGATTTTAATCAAACTTTACTGATAGAACCAAGCCTTGTTGCACATATGTTGACACGTCTGATTCACTTGATTTTAAATGTTTTATGGCCCTCAGTTATATTTCTCAAGACTTTCCGACATGATTACAGTAACTGTGACAAAGCAGTATCTGGGGGTATTCATCATCTTCAATGATAATCTTGTTTTTGCTATATTAATGTTTCATAAAACTGTAAATTTATTCATAATTTACCTGAATGTGTTACATGAGTATTCCCTCAGCTACGAAGCATATGAGGGCTACATAGGTGTCACATCCATCGGTCGTTAGATGAGATTTGTCCACGCTCTTTCTCAATTTTTGTACATTTTAAGCAGAGATACACAAATTTATAAGAATGTGAGACCAACTGCTTTGAAGGGTTAGGGAATGAGGGCAAACTCCAACACAACAACAGGTGGAGAAAGACCCTTGAGTGCACTAAGGCTCTGGGGTAGATCCACTGATTTACAGTCAGCCAGAAGAAGGCTTCCTTGCATTAAAAATCCAAGTGACTCTGGCAGGACTCGAACCCATAGCAGTAAGGGGCTAAGTAGTTGTAAATCAGCAATTATACCACTTGGTTATGGAGGCTCCTAAAAATAACAAGTTGGAGGAAACCTGGGAGTGAAGAAAGATACAGTAGGCATTAACCCTTTACAAATTCCAGACTTAATGAATATTAATGAACTGAACTTTAAATGGTACAAGAACAATGGATTCTTTTCTTTCCTATGCTGACAATGTAGAATCTGAACTATACTATTATTACATGAGCAAACAGAGAAGACCCTGATCAGACAGTTCTGGGAAGGATCTGTCAGATCTGAGCCTGCTTTGTTTGCTAAGTAGTCAACATGACTCTATACGACGTAACAGGTTAACCTTCATTGTTTCTTTCCACACATAGTTTGGATACCTTCACTGCAGGGTCTGTGTTTATTTTATGGTTTGCCTGATAGAATGACCCTGGTTGCTTTGATCCAATAACCCAAGCCAGTTTTTCTAATTGTTGATAAACATTTATCTCTTTTGTGTACTGGATGTTTGTTGCTAAGGTATTGGGAAGCTTTCCATTTTCTTCCAGTTAGTAACATGTTTGTTTGGGGACTGGTTGCCAAGTTGTTAGGGTGTCTGTCTCATAATGGGAGGTTATGAGTTGGACACCCGGCTGTGACATAACATACCAAAGGGTAGTTCCAGAATTGACTAATCTTGTGTAACGAAAATAATGTGACTGGGTGTAGTATCATGTCACTTATCTATGGCCATGATTTTTTCTGCCTATTTGTAGGGTCCAAATATCAGACCCATTCCCAGTGAAAATCATCTTTTTCCCCAATTGGCCAAAAAAATCAGATTTTTTTTAAGTCAGGTGTTTAGATTATTATTTTTGTGAAAGATTAAGCCTCTTTAATCAAAATGTTAAAAATTCCCAATAAGGTGAAATATATGAATAATTATTCCCAGTTGGGGGCTTGGGTCCCTTTCCCAAATAAAGCAGAAAAACCCTTGTTGGCATGATATTACATTACAGTATGGCAGCAATATATCAGTCTAATTTTGACAAATGATGCAAACAATGTCAATGTGAAGTTACGCAATGCAGGAATTTTGTGTTTTCTATCATATTTGTGATTTTTATTTGCATTGGTTAATGTATTGTTTGACTTTTTCTTGTGTCAATTCAAGAGTAGGCAGCAAGTGTGCATGTTAATTATGAAAATAATTCTACGTTTTTTTTTTTTTTTTTTTTTTCAGAAACGCAATGAAATGATTGTAAAAAACACGGATATCCGGTTAATAGACTTTGGCTCAGCAACGTTTGACCATGAGCATCACAGTACCATTGTGTCAACACGGCATTACAGGGCACCAGAAGTCATCCTAGGTAAGTACCAGATGGTTCCCCTTATCTCTCCAGCAATAAGCATTAAGAGTCAATCCAATGCTGGTATGTACCTTTGAGTTATAAAAGTAACATAACCAGATAACTGGGCTTTTAGTTTGATCTGGCTTGTAAATGGTCTGAGACAGTATAGAGTTCATAGGAAGGAACCATCAGGTAGTAGAAAAATTATTATTTCGTCATTGATGATACAAAATGGTACTCCCAAAGTCGTAAAAAATGCTACTGATATAGCTCTCATGCTTGGCACTCAGCATATAAGGGTAGTTCCTGGACTGGTTAGCCCAGTGTCAGGATAATGCGACATGTCTATGGCGTGATACTGCAGTGTGGCAGCACTATATCTGTCTCAATTAGACATTGTCGCCAAATGACTGAAATACAAACAAAATGATGTTCTATTCTCTCTTAATCTGATTTGGAAAAACTTCATTGGCAGGAACCATCATTAAACACAGTAGGAGAACAATTCTGTTATATCATTCTCCAGATTTTCCACAACTCAAAATGCTGAAACTTCCACAACTCTCTAATATATCAACATAGAGATAACACGGTTCCCACTGAGTTTTGAAACTTGGGGTTCAGTTGCTGTGTTTCCTAACTTTGTGCCCCTTTATATTGAGTGCCTACAATCTTGTGGGTACATGGCTAGAATCCTTGACAAGGGGTTATTTGGAATGCTGAATAAAACATTTCATAGGTATGTTTCCATTCAGTGTGTTCTGCCAGGATTTTTATTTTGATTTCTCCCAAATTTCATAATTGTAGTGATACATAACTTAAGAATATTTGCATTGAGGAAAAGTGTGGTTGAACAAGGCCATGACTTTCTTGTGATTTTGGTGAACAAGGCACTATACTTAGATATAACCAGATATAACCTTGGCACTTGCATGGTCTTTGTCTAGAGCACTAACAGAAGGTGGGTATAATGCACAGATATACACCCATGTGAGTGGTTTACTGCCTGATGTTTCCATAAATATCACCCTTTGTTAACCTGCAGATATTTATCAAGTGAAGGGTATATATTTATAATGAGAAAATTAAGATGGTGGCAGGTTTTGTGTTGTGTATTTTATCGTAAACCTGTTTTTTGGTGGGGCTTCGGCCAATGTGGCATCAAAATGCAGAAGTATGGTTCAAGTTAGAGTACAGGTAGCTAGAGATAAGGCAGTCGATGGTTGTGAGAATCTCATTCAGTGGAAGTTACGGAGTTATTCACTCAATGCGCATTACTTGTTATATCAGATAAAGGCTTGATATCATCTGTACACTGATGTGAAATGTTATTAATCAATACTGATTTTGTTGTAAATTAAATGATAATATTTGTAAATTATTTATTTGAGGTTTTTGGTATGAATTGTGTTAATGTCTATATGTTAAAAGGAGTGCATGGATCTGAAATCTGTTTAATAAAGGAGGAAGAAGTAAAGTAAAAGTAAAGCTCCCTTGCTCTGTGCTAGGCATATAAGGTAGTTCCAGGACTGGTTGGTCCAGTGTCAGGATAATGCGACTTGGTTAGTTATCATGACACATGTCTATGGCTTGCAGCACCTTATCTGTCTCAAGTAGAAATAGTCTCCAAATGACTGAAATACTGTCAGTGGGACGTAAAACCCAACAAACAGGAATAGCCCTGGGATGGGCCATTGTTAATTTACTGTTGATGAAATCAATCCTACTTCAAATTCCAAAGGTCCCCTACATGACAAAGATATGTTTTAAACTTTTTAGGCCCATCCATTTTTCTTTGTGCCCCATATTTTTAATAAGATGGCTGAAATTGTCTGTTTTACATTTAAGTTTATATATAAAAAAAAAAAGCCATTGACCCAGTCGTGTGATTCATACAACTTTAAAAGTTCAACTTTTTTACATTATCTTGATGATACTGTGGACTAAGAACTCTCGTCTGGTGTATCTTAAAGGGGAGGAAAAAACACTTAAAACCATTACCAGATGAAATGGACAAATTCATGACTTGATGAATATTAATTTACTGAACTTTGAATGGTATATGAATTTTTTGGCAATGCTGTTTAGAATCAGAGCTGTATGAGCAAAACAGAGGAGTCGGTGGAGGGAGCTGTCTGATCTTGGTTGGCTCTGTTTGCAGGTGAATCAAAAGGAGTCTATATGAGTTAAAGGGTTAAAATAGCTTTCAGTCTGATCTGGCTTACTCTTGGTATAACATGGTAACTGAGATGCAAGACCAGTGTCTGGATGTTGGAAAACTGCCTTTATTAAGTGACTATTACGGGTAACTTAGTCACATTAAGCATCATTCCGTGAATCAGCTACATTCCCAGGAAATTATCTTTGTTATACAGCTTATTTCGCAGCATGGTTTGGTCACAACAAACTACGCAGGTATACCAAAAGCACTGTCTTAAGTTAGGCTTACACTGACTGAGTTCTAGTTCCTCTGCCAACAGTTAGGAGGCTTTGTTGTACCCAGTGGATGGAAACCAGTCTAGGCTATTTTTAGAACAGGCACTGGAGGTTTTTGGCTGGTAACTGGCAGACAGAAATTTTCCATCCGCATCCTCACATGTGTTGTTTGTGTTTGTTTATGTCACAAGGAAGGCCTGCTTCTACATAATTACTGTGAGTCAGTTAATATAGATATGGATCTTAGAAATTGGCATCAAGTTTGCACCAAATAATTGTTTCTTTGAGCAGTGTCTCTCTGCCATTATTCTCTACCCTTGACCTATTATAGGTGCATTTTGACGCCTTGGCAAACAGAGCAGACCCTGATCAGACTGCTCCTTCCAGGATCTGTCTGATCAGGGTCTCCTCTGTTGACTCATACAGTGTTGTAGATCAGATTCTACGTCTGCATGGCAAAGAAAAGAAATATCAATTAAGAATCCCAGTAAATTATATATTCATTATGTCAAATTTGAACATGAATATTCATGAGGTAAAGGATTAACAGAGGGTTTTTGCAGCTATGTACTCATTTATACGTTGAAACAAAAATAAAAGATGTCTGTTTAAATTACAAAAGAAATTATTATTATTATATTTTTTTTTATTAGTCTTGATTTCTTGTGATGTACTTATAACAGACAAGAACATTAGTAATGATTTGATCACCTGTGAGTCATGAATAGGTTTCTCACTCCTACCTGAAATTTAAATTTGACATTCATTGAGAAAATACGATAATTTGAACTTTTCCATTGAATGACTCACTGATTTCTGATAACTAGCAATAAAAACATATAACACTGTGATACAATTGAGAAATAAAATGCTACTAAAGTTGAATTGTTTCATTAAAATGTACAGCATTATTTGATATTCTATCGCTACATTTTAGTTGGAAGACAGTTTTTTGTTGTAAACCTACTTTTTGAACAACTTGAAGAATCTGAATATTTTTTTATTTTAGCTAGATTTTGACAAGGTAAAATGCATTAATTTCTGTAATGAGATTTACATACTTAAAACATAAAACTTTCCTTCCAGAGAAAAAATAATATCTGAAATAATCCCTTCACCTCATGAATATTCATGTAGAAATTTGTGATTCATAAATATCAATTTACTGAATATAAGACTGTGAATGAAACAATGGCCTATAATAATGGTTTACACAGGTCTTGAAAAACCCTTGATTTTGATGGTCTGTTTTGAAAAACCCTTGAAAATCACATTTTGCCTTATAAACCCTTGAAAAACCCTTGAAATTAACTGAATAGTCTTGAAAAACCCTAGCATTCGAAATTTCATTATTTATCATAAATAAAAGTGTTTATCAAGTTGTTAAAAAATCAAGGTTTATCCCTTACACAGGGTTCATTCTAGGATCTAATTTCATGGGGTCATATGGGCCCATCATGAGTAAAAACATGGGTCACTGGGGAAACACTGGGGACATTAGGTTAATTTACCAAATATCTTAAATTTGAGGTTCCTTCTGTTAAACAATTAACCTTTTTGTGTTTAAAGCACAAATTGCATTTCATTACGTTTTTTTCATCATCGAATCGGAGCCAGGAAAAACTTTTCAACCATGCGTTCTGAAAACTTCTGCTAACGCTACTCGTAGATATCGTTTCAATACCTGTTATTTCTTTTGAGGGACGATCGGAAACATTAGCGGCCTCCGTCTGTTCATTACGTTCCGACAGATCATTGTTATTATTGTCTGTCTTGCTGCTTTTACTTCCGAAAAAGTCATCGATCGTTTGCAATTGTTTATGCTTCGACATTTTGCATGTATCCGTATAGTGGTAATAAAAGAATAAGTGTGATTGGCTAATGCACACAAGAGACTGATCCGCGAGCCAATGAGAGCGCGTCTTTCATTGAAGATAAGGGCACACTCGATTAAAGTGCGGGAAGTACTGGAGAAAATTGGAACATGTTCTGCGTTAAAATGTTCGAGATTAAAAAAAGATGCGCCCGTAAGACCGCCTATCACAAGAAAAATGCGCCCAATGATGTTTTTGTGCGTCATGACGCACAGGGCCCTGCCTAGAATGAACCCTGCATACATACCTTATAATTTAAGGCATAATTTGCGGTTTATGTAAGTCCTTTATTTTGAATTTTAAGGCCTTGAAAAACTCTTAAATTTTGCTTCAGAAAATTTGTGTGAACCATGTAATATGAACTAGGCTATTGTATTCAAGCAAACAAAAGAGACCCTAATCAGACAGATTCTTAAAGGATCTTAAGGCCTGCTCTGTTTGCAAAGACGTCAAAACGCGTCTATATGAGATAAAAGAGTTGATATATGAAGGAAGGAATGGATACAGAATGTAACCCAGTCTCTGTTGACACAGAAGGTTTTTACAGCATCATGGTGTCTGTAAATCAAGGCTACTTCCCCAGTTTGACAGAATACAGAATGTTACCCAGTCTCTGTTGACACAGAAGGTTTTTACAGCATGACGGTGTCTGTAAATCAAGGCTACTTCCCCAGTATGACAAAACAAAACAGCATACCTTGTAACAGTATTATCTATATAAAAAATGTTCACACACATACCAAAAAGCCGTATACAAGTTGTTTATTAATTCTTCTGTGTTATTATAGCGCAGAACTGAATGTGTTTGGGACGAAACAATTATCCATTAAATACGTCGAATTACAACGTGATAGGTTATGGTAAGGCCTGGTAAGACAGAAAGCAGTTATCGGTATAAATGAGTAATGCTTTTACATTTGAATATGTATGGCCAACAACATTAAAAAGCCTTAAATCAATCTGGGGGGATTTTTTTTTGCAGGCTGATCATGTTTTATACTGATCCTATAGGTGATTTTCCAAGTAAATATTTGTGGTAAAGGGTTTTGGAATTTCAGAAATGTTCAATCCCCCCCCCCCACACACACACACACATTTGCACACACCTACTACAACCACCTACTTTTGCTGTGACACCTTCCATCACTATCATCCTTGAAGCCTGTTGCAGAGTTTATTGGTGGGGGGGGGATGTTCTAAGTCAGTCACTTGAAATGTCTCCAGTTGTTTAAGCACTTGGCAGTGCATGGGAACAATTTGCAGGAATGGCAGTTTGCTTGCGTCAAGGGTGTAATCAGTAATTGTAAAATTTGATGACGTTTCCAGACATACCTCAGACTTTGTCATTCACAGACAGAGTGATGTTAAGGATGAACTTGTGACTTTTTTGTTTTGTTGCTTTAAATAGTTGGAGAAAGAAGCTAATCTGGTGCAGTTGCGTGAAGGCAAAATCAGTAAAATAGGTGCAGTAACCACCAGGAAAAAATAATTAGACAGAAATAAAAAAAAGAGAAAAAAAATGAGCAAAAGCTGTGTAGATGCCAGCAGAAAATAATAAGTAAAATTGGTGCAGTTACGAGCAGGAAATGAGTATAATTGATGCTGTTACCAGCAGGAAAAATGAGTAAATTTGGTGCAGTTACTGGCAGGTAAAATTGAAAACTTGGTCACCATGACATACCTGTACTACCTGGTGTTTTGATGAGCAATCTGGGTGCACTTCTTTTTAAAAAACAACAAAAAACTTGAGCACTTAATGTTGATATTTTTTGTGGAGAAAACACCTCAAGGTTTGAACTCATAAACACAAAGCAGTAAACTAGTTGTACTGTTATGCCTCAGGGAGAGGAAATAAAACTAAGGTAGAAGGCACGCAGCACTGTTAGTTGGATACCTGGTGGCTTAATGAGTGTATAAAGGCAGTTGGTAGCAATTAATGCATAGGTAACAATGTTTGGAGAATTCCTTGACAGATTTATTCCCTTTCAGATGGAATAGGGTTAAGCTGATTTCCTGTATGGTTGATTTGATGTTGTTAAAGATAAGTTTAATAGGCAGTTAACATTGTTTTTGTGTGTGTGTTTTTTTTTCTGTCACGGTTTGAAGTAGAATCTCCGATATTTAATGTATACTCAAGGATTTTTTAAAAACACCACACTTTTGAAAAAAATTTTTTTTGTGTTTTTCAAACGATTTTTATTTCAAACAGGAGGCGCTTTTATCTTTTCGTGCTCAGACTATGATATGTCTGTTGGACTCGGTCGTGATTTGAGCGACATATCTTAATATATCAGTAGGGATTAATTCTCTTACTTTACCTCATATACACATCGTTTGATGTCTTGGCAAACAGAGCCAACCCCGTTAAGATGGCTCCTTCCTGTACCTGTCTGATCAGGGTCTCCTGTTTGCTCATTCAATATTGTTGCTCAAATTCCACACAGTTTGCAAGGCAAAGAAAAATCCATTGATTCATATACCATTTTAAGATTCGTCAGGTCATAATTATTTACATATATTTTATAATTATTCATGAGGTGAAGTGTAAACACACATAAAAGGGTGTTCTTAAGATAAACCTATAACCTCTTAAGACTTGTTTTGACATGTTGGCAAACAGAGCAGACCCAGATCAGATAGGAGATGTCTGATCAGGATTTAATCTGTTTGCTCCTATGATAATGTAGCTCATATTCTACAAAGCACTATAAAGTTCTGTAAATTATTATTCATAAGGTTATAAACTTGAATATGAATATTCACGAGGTAAAGGGTTAAAGGGATACTGACAACAGCAATAAACATTCTTCTTGGGGTATGCAGCAGAACAGGTGACGTGCGGATAACAATGACTGTTTGGCAGGCAGCAGCCCCCCTTGGATGCTGTATATATTTGTGAGCCATAGTTGCCTCTAGATACAGAGCTGTGTGCTGACATGTATGTTTGGTTGCCGTGGTAACCCCATAAAAATGACAAAACAACTCTGAATTAAAAAGAACGTTCTCGACAGGTCTCCAGAAGATCTTAGAATCAGGAATCTGGTGACTCGTTTTCACTCTCTCTCTCTTTTTTGGGGAGGGGGTGCTTTTTGTAATGTTACTACACGTGTAGAGCTATCCTAACGAAGTGTAGATATTGTAATAGTCCCTGACTTGTTTCGTCACACATGCTAATACTGAAAGGTTTTACTGGTTGTGTGTTTCAGAGCTGGGCTGGTCACAGCCATGTGATGTCTGGAGTGTCGGCTGCATCATGTTCGAGCTGTACACCGGGTACACACTATTCCAGGTAGGTGGTGCCACAGAGCCCTGACCCCCATGTGACCTCTTGTGAAAATACAAGTTAAAGATTTGTTATGAATTTTAACTTAAAACTCTGATATGTTAATGGAAAACTACAGACCTGTTATGAATTTAAACTTAAAACTCCGATATGTTAATGGGAAAGTAAGTAATTTGTCTCTCGTCCTTTGTAAGAGATTTTTGTAAGTGTATACATTTCAGAAAAATAATCTGATAGTTCATGGTTCAAGATTGGTCTTGACCTTACAGTTCATGGTTCAAGATTGGTCTTGACCTTACAGTTCATGGTTCGAGACTGGCCTTGACCTTGTTTTATCAGATTCTCTCACTTTTGTTTAAGTGGAAAAGTTGCCAGTTGCATGCAGTTTCTTCCTGGTCTTAATCACAACTGTAGGAAATAATTAACATGATGCCAATACAGGCATATTCCTGCCCCGGATGTTTGTTGAAAGTTGTTGTGCAGAAGTAACAAGCAACATTCATGTGCATTTGTTTGTCAGAGCTTTGTACAGCTTTTCATTAGTCAAACCAG
>CM037777.1:63000226-63017595 GCA_021229015.1 Solen grandis
ATACAATATTCTTTCCAAAGTGTTTCTATTATGTGATTCTAGCAATTCAATAAATGTGTACATACTTGGCCTGGCATAGTAATATTTTGAAAATAAGTTCTTAAAGAAAGGAAAACCGGACAAATAAAAACAAAATGATACTCGTCTTCAATTACATTTACAAAATAGCTGATTTTGTGGGATTCTGTTTGTAGCACATCTACCAGTATGTATATGTAAAGAATGCGTGGAATTCTCAGTCTAATAAGACAAAATCTAATGCTACTTTGTGCAATATCAAGATGTTCTGAGTATTCAAAATAGGGCTTCAAATGGTTAGATAAATATAAGGCATTCCTAGATTGCTTATCCGTATACCAGTTTTGTATGAAGCAGTCAATCAGCCTTTGTTTAAATAGGTTGACAAAGTAATTGGGATTAACCTTAAATGGGTTATTCCACATATATCCAAACCCGTAATTACTCTTATTTAACACATCTCTTCCATTAGAACCCCAATTCTTGGTCCCATTATTTAAATCATTTAAAGTTAGGGTGTATACATGTAGTTTAATAATATGAATTTCGCTAATTTCAAACCAGAATTTGATAATACGTACATGTCTATTTATATAAAGTAGATAACGACCTAACTCTCTATATGTTCCTGCAGAACACGTGGTTCGTCCATCTTCAAGTACTCTTTTACAAAATTTGAGATGTAAGCTTTCTAATTCTTTTCACTTTCCAAAACCACTAATTTCTACCGAGTAGTTTAAAATAGAGCCTACAAAAGCATCGAACAGTTGACAAAGCTATTTTGGTTTTACGAGGGCGAGTCAATAAATAACCAGGCTAACCTATTTCGGGTTGAGATCTACTTCTTCTTTTTCAATATAATTTCCCTCCAGGGCTATGCACTTGGACCAACGGTGTTTAAGTGCCATCAGCCCAGAAGTGAAGAAGTCAGGGTCCTTTCCATGGAACCACTCCTCAACTGCCGCCACGACTTCTTCGTCAGACCGGAAATGACGTCCACGTATATCTTTTTTCAAATTTGGAAAAAGGAAGAAGTCGCTAGGAGCCAGGTCTGGTGAGTAGGCAGGGTGCGGTATTAATTCATACCCATTTCGCTCCACAGCATCCATTGCAACTTTACAAGTGTGGACTCTTGTATTGTCCTGTTGCAGCAAAACCCCTTTGGAGAGTTTACCACGGCGTTTCTCGCGGATGGCGTTCCTCAGTTGGTCTAGCAAGTTTGCATGGTATGCTCCGGTTATTGTACTTCTCTTGGGTAAAATGTCCAACAAATTAACGCCTTTTGTGTCCTAAAATACTGTGGCTATCACTTTGCCAGCAGATGGTTGAGTCTTGAACTTCTTTGACCTTGGGGATCCCGGCCCTACGCACTGACGACTCTGGGCTTTATTTTCTGGTTCATAATAATGCACCTAAGTCTCATCCACAGTAACTAGACGCAAAAGGAATTCATCTTTTTACCTCAAACGCTTCAACAACGCAGTGCATACTGATGCTCTCGTTGCCATTTGCTCATTGCTAAGGGATTTTGGGACCCAACGGGCTGTAAGCTTGCGCATCCCTAAACGATCATGCAAGATTGTTGAAACGGTACCATGTGAAATGCCTAATGCCTGTGCTATTTCTTCAACCTGACTTCGCCTATCTGAGTATACCAGATCTCTGACTTTATTGCACATTTCTTCGTCGGTGGCATCAACTGGGCGTCCAGACCTGGCTTCATCTTCTAAAGACGTTCTACCGCGTTTAAAGTTAAACTCCCCAACCCAGACTTTAACTTGAGAATAAGATGGTGCAGAAGACCCATACACATCAATTAACTCAGCATGTATGTCCTTACCAGTTTTACCTTTTAAATGCAAGTACCGAATTACAGCACGGTACTCCACTTTTGATGAAAAGCTTGCTTTTACATCACTAGCCATGTCTGACAAACAAATGACCGTATGTACATGTGTAGTTTTGTACACAGGTATAGTACATGCAATGAAACAATGCGTGAAAATCGTGGATGTCTCGGTTGATCGGAGATGTCATAGGCTGGTTATTTATTGACTCGCCCTCGTACTTTGAATTTCATACAATTTGTAAGTAGTACATTCATCGCTTTTAAAGTTTTACCTGAAATATTCTATTCATTTAACCCTTTCCCTCATATAGACTCATTTTGACGCACTCAATAGGTACCACATAAAGCCTGATCTGCAGAAAACCAAACTCAAACCTTACCAAATTTAATTGTAAAATCCTCATTTCCAGACCACTGAGGAGCAGCGAACAGCATAAAACGTGATCAGCCTGCGAGTTATTCGCAGGCTGATCTGGTTTTATGCTGTTCGCATAGGTCTTTTCATGGTATCCTCTATGAGGGAAAGGGGGGGGGGGGGAATAATTAATAATAATTAAAAAAAACAAAAATAAACAAACAAAACAATGAGCTCGTACAATACCTGTAGGCAACTATTTCGAGGCTCATAAATTTCTAATCATTCATAATGTCGCCCAAGTCTCAAACGCGACTCTCACGACTGGTAAATATCTTACGATCCCATGAAATAGCCTACGCATCATCGGAATGGTGCTCTTGTGGCTTGATCACGAACTCCTTACGACCTCAAAAACTGTGGAAATCATACAAGGCTCGGAACCTTATGATTTGTGCCATGAGAACCAAAAATACCGCGAGTGACTGAAGGACAAGCAGACGACAACAATATTAATTGAATTTTAATTCGTGCTATTATTAGAACTTCTCTAGCTGACCAATCAGAATTGGTTTCACGCCTTATGGATGTAATCAACTCGTTCGTGACACAGTGTAGAGATCGACTGAATTTAGATTTTTTGTGGGGAAATTTAGGACCAAATAGACATATGACGGTCTGTAATACACGAATTTTAAGTGATTTGTATTGTTTTTTATGATTTTTCCTGTAGTTCTCTTCTTTATGAGCACGTTTGGGATCACTTGTGATTATGCGCCATGTTTTGGTCAATTTTTAAAGATCGTAAATTTAAGACATTTATGTGAATGTCGTTTGTCGGGATAAATATTGCAAATCATGAATCACTACATACAGATTCAATAATGATGTATATGATAACCTCATTGAAGTATCTGAACGGTTATTTAGAGCTACGTTTTCGTACGTATTTTTTCCGTTACGATTTTGAGTTACCTCCCTTGGATAAACGTAGTTCGTAAATAAAGAACACGTGACATGTATGTTATGATTTTGAAATCATTGGTTGAAAAGATTCGTTTTTTTTGTGACATATAAATTTTTTTTTGCATGTTTTACAAACATCTGCGCGACCTTCATCTTAAGGTGACATCCTTTGAAATTTCGATTTCCTGTTAATATGTGCAACATTGCAGATGGCATTTTAATTTTACCGTTATTGAGCCTGTTGCCTATAGACGCTATCAAAATGTGCCTACTAGGCCAAGGAACATCATACTAACTAGAATATTTGTGTGATTAGCAACATCCTTAATTTACTCATTTTACTGTAAACTGTTTGAATTACCCCACAATACCAAGTGCACAAGTACCTTAAACTTTGAAAGTTGGATTTGAATATCGTAGATAACAAAAGTAACTGCACAAATGTCAGGACAATATTCTACAAGATTTCTCAGACTCTTAAATCTTTTTTTAAACAGTTTCATTTCTGATGTTGACAATATATTATTTTCTGGTGTACAGATGCCAAGATCGCATAGACACAGACGGTCTTACAGCAGGGACTCGTCATATGATGATTCCGAACACAGACGGCACAAGAGAAGGCGGAGTGAAGACAGACACAGAAACGACTCACGCAGGTATGTTATGTGTTACTCACTTACCGGCCTTTTTTTTCTGATGATTGGGAAGGATCCTTATTTCTTAAGTTTGGGGATAGAAAAAGCCTGTAGTTAATCCTTATTTTGGGGAAAACAGGAAAAAACGACATGAATTTAAAGAATTTTATGAGAAGACACCTATGTTTGGCTCTTGATAATGAGGGAAAAAGGTCCTGGAGATATATGTGTTTTATTTGCCCTCTCCAGCAGAAATTTGATGACATTTCAAAGAATTTATTTTCTGGGATGATCCTCTGGGTATAATTCATGAGGGAAGAAAAAACCCATCTCTTTTGTCCAAAATTGATGAGAATTTATTTCTGTCTAAGTAGAGATTTAAACCATGTATGATCAATTTCTTTTATAAGTGGTTTTTCTCTTATTTAGCAAATTTCAATGAGTTTCTTAATAAGCCAATATTCAATCCTCTCAAAATCTCGCCCTGGCAGAGCTTATTTCCGTCTTTATCAGGGGCCGTTTATAGACCATTTCCCCTCTCTTCCCCTCTGAAAGTCTTCAAATTCATGCAGTTTTCCCCAAATTTGCATCTTACTTCAGGATTTTTCTTTCCCCTCTGAAAAAAATAGGTGATATTTTCCCCAAAATGTGATATTAAGGCCCCTTCCCCAACATCTGGAAAAAAAGCCTGCCTGGACATAGAGGACAGTCCCTGTATTTCCAATATTTGTCCATCTATTATAATGTGACTGTGTTGCTTGTATTTTTGAGTATGAATCACCCTCAGAATATTAAGAAAAATTAAGTAGAGGATGTGAATTAAAACATTGCTCTGACACAGTTAAATCAAAAACATCTATTGTTAAAGACAGAAAGAAAACCTTGCAAAATTTTAATGTCATAAATTAAAATACCCAGAATGACTGAGTGATGAACTTCAAAAAAAGTTCCCTTCTTTGCTGTCATGTCATGCTAAAAAAAATCCATATCAGGGTCATTTTTTTTTTTTTCAAACAGTACTCATCTTGCAGGAAGAGTGACTTATAAAAATCACAACATTTTTTGTCCTTCAATTAGGTATAAAAAAATAAAGCATTCTGACATTTTCAGCTTCCACAATTAACACTTTTGACTGGTTTACATGACTATTATTGTATAGTGGACGAGATATTAAACCAATATTTTTGGGTACGCAGTCTAAAGGTAGCAACTTGCACCTTGCAAAATTGCTTCATGGTTATTCACCAGCGCCTAGACTTGGTTTCCCCTTGTATTACTCTACTTGGCGTAAAAGTGAACAGAACTGAATGTTTAATTTTTTCCACAATATTTTATAAAAATGGATGGCCATTGTTGTACTATTTATCATCCAGATGATATGTTCATACTGATTGAAATCATCACGTTTTTAATATTCTGAATAGGTATAGAATCTGGCATGTAGTTTTAATAAGGTTTGATATAAAATTAAATCGCCATGGATATTTTCCAAATAAAAAAAAATATTCATGAATTTCTAGATGCTTTATTGTAAAAATCAATTAACATTTGCCCTAAGATTCATCGGAGGAAGCATATATTCCAACATATAGGATGTTGACTTAAGCATCCTCGGCTGCATTTATGGTTTTGTTTTCAATCCGATCTTGGAGAGTTGATGAGTGAAATATTTTAGCCCTGCATATGTTCAGGGCTTTAAAAAGCTGGCTAGAAATATAAATGTTGCTTGTGCCATAATCACATTTAAATAGAAAATGTAACATCAAAGTTTTCAGTCATTTAAAAATAATAAATGTTATGTAGGGCATGTTTTCCACTTCGTCATATTTGGTATGATATATAATAAAAAGCCTCAAAAGGTTTATATTTTTACCCAGTTGTAGATACTGCCATACACTCACGCAGCTATGTATAAGGCGCATCTTAATTTTCAGGGTTACTAGTTTGAAAAAAAAAATCACTTATTGTATCAGGGCTCATCCAAGGCTCCGAGAAAAGGGAGAAGTGACTTCTCCCTCAGCTCAGAGGAGCGAGAAGTGGAGAAACGTAAGGGAGATTTTATGTGGAATATTGTATTTATAAATAGAATGAAAGAAAGAAGGAAAAAAATGTTGCTTGGTTTTTAAAATAAAGAAAGAAAAAAATGTTTTTTGAATATGCAAGAAGAAAAAAAGAATTGAATTTATAAATAGAATGAAAGAAAAGAAGGAAAGAAAAAAAATGTTACTTGATTTTTAAATAAGAAAGAAAGAAAGGATTTTTATATGTAAAAAAAGAAGAAGAAAAAATAGAAGAAAAAACAGATAGAAAAAAAGTGTTTTTTTTCCCCCATAAGTTTTAAGCATTTCGTAATACTTGCATGATGCATGTCGATCATGGTTTGTGCAGGGGTACAGATAAGGTGCGTAATTACGCAAATAATATTGATAAAAACCCAATTTTTTTAAAATTCTAGCGTATCAAAAAGCAATTAAAAATTAGATTACTCAAATATCCAAAATATTTAAGCGTACTGGTACGCAACATTTTTAAACCGAGTGATGTTTACAAATACTCGTATATGTTTGACTGGTTACTTGCGAATCCGCAAAATAGACTTCAACCGATTTCCGGTAATTTCCTACTTTGGGTTCCATTCAAGTAAAACATAAATCCAGTCTGTCTTGTTTGTTCATCTGACGCTTTTCTATTTGTTTGCTTCAAATATGGTTACACAAGGCAGGAAGAAACGGGTAAACATTTAAAAAAACACTGAGTAGATACCTAGCACTGAAAACCAAACATCAGGCATTTGTGTCGCAATAATTGACAATCTGGAAGTTGAGATAGAGTCGGTAGCATCCAATTCTATGTTAACCAGTAAATAATATGTTTTAATTCAATATTTAAAAGTGCTAAATCTTTGGATCAGGAAGATCAAATATGAATGAATGTTTTTTTATTTAATTGTTGAGGAGCTAATGATAAATCCTGCATATGATAATCTTTAAATTGACATTGTTGCATACAAGAACAGCAGGCGTATATACCAGTAAGAACATGTACTGTTATTTCAATTCCAAAATTAAGTTGATGAAAAAAAGCAGTTGACTTAATTTTGATGAAGTAACCATATTTTCATTACTCAATTAAAATTTTGAAATTCCAATTCCTTGAAAAATTGATGAGTAAATACCCAATTGACCTCAAACCTTATCTGTAGCCCTGTTTGTGGTTTTTGCTGGAGCATCATGTCCACGCGCATAATCATTATCAAATTTAGCAGATCTACACACTACACAGAGAGCAGTGCCAAATACCCTTACTGTCCTGTTCATACCAATCATATGACTTTTGAGTTTTGTTTTTTGAAATTTTCTTGACGGAGATGCAAAGAGACTTTAAAGTTTACGATTACTGCCGGGCTTGGGCGCATCGCCCTTTAACCATGAAAAAAGCGACATGAGTTTGCTCAGATTACTAATGATGTAAACATCATTAACTTTTGAGACAGACTGCCAAATATAAACAAAACACAGTTTATAAAGATGCATATTTGAGTAATTGTCATTTCTTATTTGCAATTTACTCAAAAAAGTCTTGGGTGACTCTCGGTTCTACTCGCTAACTTTTCGGGGGAAGATCAACCTTTTACACAGCGAGGAAGACCAGCATACAATAAACAAATGTGTCCTCCCCCCCCCCCCCCCCCCCCCCCTCTGGGGTTTGGGTACCTGTTACTTACCTGTCAACTAGTGTCAGTTTCTGATATACACGGCGTCAAACCCCATTTCTTATCTATCGCTTATCGATTGTTTACACTTCCCTCCATGTTTTTGCACTTATGCATGAGCAATGCGCTGATTGGTTATTTTCTGAACTGGTAACGCCTACGTCGCTCTGCCAATGCAAAATAGACCCATAATCTATTTGGTAACATCAAAGCAAGAACAAACCGCTGCCGAAAATCTGCGACAAAGTGAATTTCACTTTGATGTTTGTAGAGAGCGAAGTTTATAAGCCGAGAGCGACTTCTTCGCCCGAATTGCCCTCTAGGATGAGCCCTGCATATACGGCGAAATATTGTTTTGAAATTCATGCCATTATACATTCTGACAGATTGAAAGCTATCTGTATGTCACCGTGGCTAATCATGCGGTGAATCGTTTTGTTAACATGGCATTAGATTACCGTTTGACTGTTACATTAAGGAGGGGTAGGATAAAAGTGACACATTTTCATAACATAGCATTACTCAACTGTGTCGCCGCATTCTAAAATAACACTGGGGACGTTATGTAACAATTGCCACCTGCAATTTTCTCCTGTACATCATGAGGTCCCATAAAATAAACTTATTTGTTTATTCCATCAAGTTGTTTCAGTTTCTCATGATTATTTTATCATAAAATATAACCAGTAGGATAACTAATAAGAACTAAAGCAATAACCTGTTTTTGTTTATTATGGTTTTTTATTGAATAGTCTTTATGGTATATTATCGTAATCATTGGCTTTCAGTTTCATTATATCCTTTTTCTTAGATCATATACTGGTAAATTTCACTTCTCGGTGATTAAAAAAACAACAACCTGAAAAGCTGTACATCATCATGTAAGGCACATCCCCTCTATAAACCTTAATTATCTGGAAAAACCGTGCGAATAATCTGCCAGTGTATATGATAATCAGGGTTTCCTTAAGGTGTCAAATTTGTCAAAAATGGGAATTTTTCAAAGAAATTGAAAAAAAATCACAAGGAAATGTAGTACCCCCCCCCCCCCCCCCCACTGCCTCCTACAATCCTACTGTGATACTTTAGGAAAACCCTGAATAAAATACTTTGAATAGTCCAATAGTTCTCTTGCTGAATCATCTTATTTCAGGGAATCCTTAAACTGAATAGGTTAACTTAATGGCGAACACAATTCTTCATAAATTTGATCGACCACATCAAAACATATTTGTTTCTTGCTCTTACTTGCATGGCAAAATAAATGGGTCTGAATTTGAATTTACCAAAAACACCACAAGCCGTTGAAAATATTGTTTTTGTCTTTCAAAACTTAATTCAGTGAACAGGGTGTTCAGCAGACTATTAAGCTTCAAGGGTCAGTGACTCTTCAGCCAAAATTTTCAAGGGTCAAATTCATATTTTGAAGAGTCAAGTCCAAATGTTATCGGTAAACTTAAGTCTGAAGCTGTTTTGCATGATTACCCATGTCACCCAAGAGGGAGAAGATATTTTGATTACCCTTTTATTTAAAAAGTATTAATGCATAATTATGGTTTTGTATTTGCTGCAATAGAAATAAGCAAACTCATTGAATGCATTTTATTTCAACTGTAGGGCTTTTATTTTTATTATTATTATTATTCAATAGTATCGTGTATGAAAATACTTGATCATGGTATTACTGTTGAATCAAAACAGTTTTCATGGATTTAGAAATTCCCGAATGCGAAAATATTTATACACGATAAATCAAGAGACAGAAAAAATATCCATGAGGACGCCGATTTTCTTTTTTTGTTTTGATGTTGCGGAGGAATGGAAAGTAAATAAATTGATTAATTTCTTTATTTATGTTACTTGCTACTTTTCGAATCCGACAAGTCTTTTCCTCATTTATATAACTTATGCTCATTTGGGTCCCATTCATTTTCATCATTTCCCTACTTGTTTTTAAATCTTACCAATTAAAAATTTTTGTGGTCCCACGGTCATAGATTTCTTTCCAAGATTAATGGCAGAATTTGTAATTTACTTACTTGATAGAATTTGTGCACGATTACCAAGTTTGTCTCTTGGTGACAGGTGGAAGCTGTTATACAAATCGAGCACATGATCTGCTAAAAAAATAGAATCTGTCAAATCAACTGCACGTGACTGTAACAGTCTGGTAGTACTCCAGACTATGATTGTGTGTTAGTGTTATGCTATATGGGTCACTGATCAGGCAGGTTGGCAAAATCAAAAGCATGTTGCATAAGTAGGTCGGGTGTTATTGACTATTGATACATGTGGTGTTTGACGTGACAATATCGCATTGCCAACTGGAAATGCGCACAGATCAAACTGACTATTCAGACTTTTCTTTTTGCGGGTCAATTACAGGTATTTCTTAATATTCACGAGTCAAAACCAGGGAGGACAGGTCAAGCGAACACCCTGAGTGAATGTATAATACTAAGAAACTTGGCATTTAATACTTTGCTTTAACCTTTTATTGATGATTATAAAATGCAAGCTTGAACCGAAGGTTTCAGCAGAATGTGCCTTTATATCTGGTACGTATGCGTGTCTAAAAAAGTTGCTCATTTTATGAAAATATAAAGTCATATCATATTCTCTGGAGGACAAATTGGCAAATTGGAAATGGCCGCTGCCAATCTGAATCAGAATTAGCTGACATTTTTCCTAATGCTTACAAGTTACATCAGGTTACCTAGACATGGTCTTCATGCTTTAAATTAAAGCTGACCAAAGATTTCCAAGCTTCTAGATGATCACATGATGCAAGTCAAGGGTCAACCAGAACCTTTCTATCTTCTGTGTTTAAATACTTACAGCCAAATGAAAACTTAAGATTTTAGTTGCGTCATAAAATAACTCACATTAATCAAATTAATCAGTTGCGTCAAAGACACAGGAAACACACTCTAAGAGAAAACACTGTGTTAATCATGGCTTGTGTCGGGTGACTGATACCGGCTCCATAGCTGCCCAGACTCAGACTATGTCACTATCACAGACTGTGTCACACACACACACACACATTGGTTTGTCAGCAAAATCGAAGGATGTCGAGAGTTGAGGCTTGGTGAAAACAGTACGGGGTGAAACTTTACTGACAAAGTCAAAATACTGGGCACTGTCAAAAAGGCACAGGGAGCAGATCAAAGGCAACAGGTGCTGCACCCTGCCGATTTTGGCCTAGCCAGAGCACTGATTTTTAGTATACTTGTTTATCCTGATAAAATGAATGCAAAGTTTGATGTTGGGCAAAATAAAAAAGACATACAAAAAATATCCTTAAAAAAAATATTCGGTGTTGCTAAATGATTGTCAATTGTAACATGTCAAACAGTTTAAAACTATTATAAAGTTGGAAACCTTTGCAAAAAAGGTTTATAAATACCAATATTATGGAAGGTTTTGTGAAAGCCATATAACAAAACAGAATTAATTTACAAACTATTAAAAAAAGCTAAAAAAAGCTAATCTATCAGCATCCTTTAAATATTATGCATTTCTGATTTTTTTTTAAAGTAAAGACAATTCATATATGTAACCAGGCGAAACCAAAAGATAATAAATCGTGTGTATCCATTCATTGTTTCGAGATCCGCACAATAAACTGCACAACTCACTGCACAACTCACTGCAGTGGTTACCTCCCCTGAAGGCCAAGTCCACTTTTATAAATTAGGGGAAATTGTGGTCTAAAAATAAGTATACACTTGCTTCTTATTTTGTTGTTTCAAATCAGATTGCAAAAGTAGCATTCCTAAATTGATATGAAATTGTTAAATTTCATTACTGTGTTACCTTTCATATTTAAACTGAAAAAGAAACCTGTTATAATCAAGTAGAAAGATATAATTATACAACCGGAAACTCCCATTGTCAAAGCACAGTGTAGGGTTATTATTCACCATCAGTAGTATTTCTAGTTTCTTTTCAGCTGCAGTTTTCATTAATAAAGTTAATACATGTAACGGATTTTTTAAATTATTTTTTTTGGAAACAAAAGACTTGGCTGGAAGTCAAAGGCCTTTGAAGGGGATTTATGACATTCAATATTTCAAGTAATAAATCATTGTCTTAGAATTTGAAGATTATAAAACAAAAGCAAATTTGGCAGATGTCACAAACAGCAAATAAAACTTGTACATTCTAGCCCAGATGGCTTGGTTTAAAACACAGAAGAGAAATATATGACTTGCAATTTATATTTGTAAAACCCAGCAAAAGAAACCTATAGATTACAGCCAAAAAATTAAATTTAAAGACTAGTCATACACAAAAGATCAGGGATGTAAAAATCCACTCGTATTTACGAGTGAATTTCAGGGTCGGACGAGCATAATTTCCCTGAACACTCGTCCAACAGGACGAGTAACTTTTCGCAGCCAAGAAAGAAATGTTTCAGTAAAAAATGAATTTCATATTGTTACGATGGTTAATCAATATCATAAAACGCCTTACTTGATCAGAGGAGCTAATTTTGACAAAATATCACCATAGCGACGCTCATTTTTTAGAAAGATCCGTAAGGTCTAGCGCAGACTGGTTCACAATATTCTACGGTGTTTTTTCAATACGTTCTTTGTTTGTTTGCGGCACAGTCCGTGACTGCGGCACAGTCAGGGATAGCAAATATGTTCAAAAAGTCGTAACAATTGTCACTGAAGACGCTTCTCGGCGGTAGAGACGATGAAAATACAAAAAAGCGAGAGTTAAAACATAGTAAGCACCAAAGCGCTTACGATAAACTGAAACGCACAAAAAAAGCCCCAGATCATTGGTTTTCTGGCTTTCCGTGGTTGGCGAAAAAAAGAAAAGAAAAATTGTTTTGCGGTGTTTCCGCAAAACATCAAAAGCTTTACAACTTTACGGGAAGCAAAAATTTAAATCATTTTAGGATGAGCTAACTTTTTTTAAGGACAAGAAAGATTTTTCACCTACTTTCCTACAGGACAAGTGACCTAAAAGAAAATTTTACACCCCTGCAAAAGATAACTTACTGTCATACATTTGATATGTTTAGAGGCTGCTAATTTTTTATTTTGATTTTGAAAATGCTTCCTCCTTTTTAGCTTGTTTGTTTTGAAGAAAAATTCAAGCTATTATGATTGCTGCATCGTTGTTGTGCATAAACTTTAATGTAGCCCATTATGCAAACACTTTTAATGGTATCAACACTAAACTTGGAATACTTTATAATCATGACAAAGGCAGTTGTAAGCCAAGGGGCATTATTCTGAAAGCAATAATTTTGGAGTTGCTCCCCTTTTTAACTCAGAATTTTGATCAAAATTGCTTATTAAGTAGAATGATTTGAAAGCTATGAAAGATATCAACACAAAACGTGGAATACTTGATAATCGTGAATTGACATATAAAACAGATGAGCGTTTGGGTTGTCTGTGAAGCTCTAGTTAAACACTTAAACTGATCTTGTCCAAACTAGTTCACAATGTGAAGCGGCACAATATCCCAACTCAGTTCAGTTATCAGTCCAAATGTCATGAACACTGCAGAGTTATGGTCCTTGAATTGATGGAAAATTGCAAAATTAACAGTGACTGCTCTCTAACACTGACAAATTTAATGTGAACCAAACTTTGTCACAATTTGTATTGGCACAGTATCTCAATCGAGATTGAAAACCAGTCAGTATATTCAAGATTCTCCAGAGTAACGACCCTTGAATTGATCAAATTGCAGGACGGGCATAATTATTTTGTGATAAGAAGTGCTTTTGTTATACTTGACAAGACATTTGTTCCCTAATAATAAAAACCTTGGCAGAATACGCAGTGCATTGAAATTTTCAAAAAAAAGTCATTAAAAAAAATAAATGTCACATACACACAAAATGCTAAAAGCACGCGAAATGTCATGTGAATAACATTCTTCCCCATGTATGCAGTCATATTCAGTGTTTGCTGCAGTTTTGCCTTTTTGCTTAAAACTCACAAGCATTAATGTCTAGGTGTGTGCATATATTATTGTGGCTGATAGGTCCAATAGATGTCAGTTACTGGTGTATGTATTGGGAAAGATTTAGTAGAAAATTGGGAAAAACTGAATCCAGAAGCATTGCTTTACCCCATTCCCAAATGCCGTAATAAAAAGCATCAGAGGGAATCCTTTAAGGTATTTGCATCACCAGTAATATAGGTTTGATTGTGTGTGTGTGCATATATATATATTCTCTTTTCATTAAATGTGGGGAAATATTCATTTTCTTCCTCAGTGCTGGGAAAAGAACGCTACTTTTTGACCCAAATTTTGAAGGATAAACAAACAACAGAAGCGCTGCTTACTGCTTGCCTAATATCATTTGTTTGAATGCAGATGTTGAAACGAGATATTTCCAATGTGTGTTGGGATCGTTTCAGTTATGACAAATACAAGAGAAGGCGAAGGTCATGCTCTAGCCATGAATACAGTAGAGACTATTCCCATCGAGGAAGATCTTCTCACCTCAGCCCCGGGCGAGGACATAACTATGCGGAGGAGAGCAACTATCCATCAAGTTATTTCACACACTCAAGTCATAGCGCCAAGTATGCTCTATCACTTGTCTTATTTTAACTCAGTGTGTGTAAATGGATATTAAAGTGATTTAAGGCTATGCATGTCATGTAGCTTAAATAATGAAAGTCCAAGACTTTCTTGATATGTCTTTATTTTTTTTCCCAATTTTATCAAACCCAGTTTGAACTCATCCAATATTTAATGCAGACATATTCTGATCAAGTATTATGAAGATTGGGCCAAAAATGTGGCCTCTATGGTGTTCACAAGATTTTCCTAGAATTTAATCTAGTGACCTATTTTTTGACCATAGTTGCCATTGAATGCTCACCAAGATACCAAAAGCCAAATTCAAACAATTTATTTCAGTTAATTTAACTTGTTACATTCAGAAGCTGCAAGTATCCAGATGCAAATTTCAGATTCAAAGAATTCTAAGATTTCAATACAGATTTATATTAAGAAAACTAGCCAACCATGCATCTGGACCCTTGTGTTTCAGGGATCAGTAACGCTTTTCAGGACTTCTTTTTACCTTTTTTATCACGGGCCATTCATAGGTGCCTTCCCCTTTGAAAAGTTCTTTAAATTAATTCAGTTTTCCCCAAATTTGCATCTTATTCCAGGATTTTTCTTTCCCAATGAATAAAAAAAGTAATATTTTCCCCAAAATATGACATTAAGGCCCCTTCCCCAACAAATTATCTGCTTTCAGCAATTAATACAGTAGAGGAACAGGAGTTTATCACTAATGCTAAACAAAATTTACTTCTAACAATTGGTTTTAGAGGAGAATAATTTTGAAATCAATATACAGAAGAAAAAAAAAAGCTGAAGCCCCAGTGGGCCATATTTTTCAAGATTATAGCAATTATAATAGAGGGCTAGGAGTTGACCATTTGTGCCAAATGAAATTAAATTCTGATGACTGGTTTTGCAGAAGAATTACAGAGTATAATTATAAGGAAAATAGCCTACTCCCTAGTGGACCTCATTTTTCAAGGGATCAATATTTCAGTAGTTATGTCAGAAAAGGTGACTATTTTTGTCTAATTAAATTCTGACCAATGGATTCAAGAGAAGATTCTTAAAGTATAATTCTATTGGTTGCTATGGCAACCAGAGTTCTGCAGGGATCTTTTTTTTTTCAACCCAAGTATCATATATGAATGCCAAGTTTCATCAATGTCATCAATGTCTACTTAAGGGGAGATGTCTTTTGAAGTAAATTGTTGAAGGCACATCGTATATCGAAGGACACAGGGCGATCAGAATACTTAACATTGAGCACGACTGTAGTGAGCTAAAAATAGATTGCTAGAATAATGAAAAAGTAGGAACAGATATGTCAACTAGAAAAAAGTGGAAAAAGTATGACCGCTTGACAGTCTGGACTATTGTATCCAGAGCAAACAGAGAACTGTAGGATTATGCCTTTTAGGAACAGTCAGATCTGGGTCTGCTCTGTTTGTCAGGGCATCAAAATGCGTCTTTATATGAAGTAATGGGTTAACTAGGTTTTTCAATATCAACTTTCTCGGTGTGGATTGTTACTTTTGCTGTAAATTGAGATATACAGTCAACCCTGTCCTAAGTGGCCAGTCAAGGAAACTTGTAGAGAAAGTGACTGCTTAACAGAGGTTGCCGCTAAATGAAGTTTAGATATATAACAAAATGTTAGTTTGATATTAATAAATTGACTGCTAAATGCAGGTAGACCATTATAAATACAGGTTCATCTGTACTTGATAGTGCATGACTCAAGTCTGTAGCTCAAATATCAAGGTCACATTTTGAGGTTAAAGGTCAAATCTTCCATGTAGGTAACCTTATTTTTGTGAATTTCAAGATCTCCTGTTTTCAGTACAAAGTGCAGAGACATGCATCATTATTGATTTCATTGTGAGCATCAAGTCTAAACACAGTTAGGCAAAATCAGTACAGGCCCTAGGGAACAAACCAACTAAAATGCTCCTCATTCTTGTTGAAATTTGTTATTTCATTTTGCCATGCTCTTGAAATTTCATATAGACAGGTGTGTTGTAATTTGTTATTTTTTTTTAACCTTTTTTCTTTTTTTTTTTTTTTTTTTTTTTTTTTTTATTTTTCTAACCCTTTTTTGTGAACGGCATAGCTCCGAGGTGAGAAAAGCCACATCTATGAAACTTTTATCAGTAATAACCACGTATTTGAAGATGATCCTAACGTCGAGAAAATTTTCATCTTTGTTTTGATTTTCCCGCCAGGGGGCGTTTTATATGAAAATGTTTAATAAGCAATATCTCAATTATTTGAGGTCCGATTCAAATGCGGTTTTTGCACAATGTTCCTTGTAAATAGCCCAATAAAATATGATAGGTTCCAAAAATTTGCGTATATAAAACTTTCGTGCTACAGGAGGTTGAAAGTTCGAATCTCGCAAAAACTGTGAAATAAGGGTAGGTCTACCAAAAACGTGCCCATTTTATTCAGAGATGAGATAGAAGAATTTTGTTTGTTGCATATGATTTGCAAGACATATACGCACAAAATATATGGGGTGGCGATTTTTAGAAATGCATGGTTTGTTCACAGTACGAGGTCAAACATAACCAATATTTTCGAAAAGTCAACATTTTAAAAGCATGACTTTTAAGGTTATTTGCAGCTCCTGACTTTATTTTTTGTTCAATCTTCATCATTTTTTCACTGTTAATGCATTTTTATAAAGCAAATAAAATCATAGAAAAAAAATCACCCATAATATGCAAAGGTCAAGGTCATATACCTATTATTATTAGTTATATCGGCATAAAATAGCTCCAAATCAAAAAATATTTTATAGAAAGTATATGAACAAAAGTTTTAGTTTGTGAAGAGATCTTTCCATTGGTGTTTAGTTTTTGAAGATCGGACTTCATTTGATCAAATTACCACAGTCCAAAGTTTGATCCTTTTATCAAACAAGTGTAAATCCGTATGTTTCCTCTTTATTGCAGCTCCTGACCTTATTTTTAGATCAATCTTCATCATTTTTTCACTGTTTATGCATTTAAATAATACAAATAAAATCGTAGTAAATAACGATGAAAATATGCAAAGGTCAAGGTCATAATACCGATTATTGTTATTTTTATCGGCACGAAATAGCTTCAAATCTAAAAATATTTTATAGAAAGTATATGAACAAAAGTTTTAGTTTGTGAAGAGTTCTTTCCATTGGTGTTTAGGTTTTGAAGATCGGACTTCATTTGATCAAATTACCACAGTCCAAAGTTTGATCCTTTTATCAAACAAGTGTAAATCCGTATGTTT
>CM037777.1:63017695-63067695 GCA_021229015.1 Solen grandis
ACCTTAGTTTAGACAAGTACCATCTGTGAACATTTGATGAAAATCCGACCATAAATGACGGCTGTAGAGCGCGAACACCATTTTTCACTATTTTTAGCTGTGACGTCATGTGACGTCATAGGGTGCTGAAGAAGTTTTTTTTCAAAAGCGCATACATTACTGTCATAACTCTGAAATTTTCATTATTCTGAACAACTGGCATCATGTCAAAATTATTGCCCTAAAATGAAAATTAAGAAGTATGCCTATGACGTCACATGACGTCATATGACGTCACGACTCAAAATATATGTAGAAATTCTGCAGAACTGCAAACAGTGTAAGTTTCAACTTTCTATCTCATCCTGAAGCTCTTTAATCATAAAATGAAATTTTCGGTCCTATGTTCGAATCTTATTTCAGCCACAGAACTTCGGTCTTTCGGAATTTTGGTTAGCTGACAGGATATACACACTTTTGATTCAAGATGTACCATCTGTGAAAATTTGAAGAAAATCCGACCATAAATGACGGCTGTAGAGCGCGAACACCATTTTTCACTATTTTTAGCTGTGACGTCATATGGCGTCATAGGGTACTGAAGATGCTTTTGTTAAAAAGCGAATACTTTACTCTCGTGACTCTGAAATTTTCATTATTCTGAACAACTGGCATCATGTCGAAATCATTGCCCTAAAATGAAAATTAAGAAGTATGCCTATGACGTCACATGACGTCATATGACGTCACGACTCAAAATATTTGTAGAAATTCTGCAAAACTGCAAACTGTGTAAGTTTCAACTTTCTATCTCATCCTGAAGCTCTTTAATCCTAAAATGAAATTTTCGGTCCTATGTTCGAATCTTATTTAAGCCACAGAACATCGGCCTTTCGGAATTTCGGTTAGCTGACAAACTATTCACACCTTAGTTTCAAGATGTACCATCTGTGAAAATTTGAAGAAAATCCGACTAAAAATGACGGCTGTAGAGCGCAAACACCATTTTTCACTATTTTTAGCTGTATCGTCATGTGACGTCATAGGCTGCTGACAATCATTGAAAACAAAATTTCCTCACATCACTAATAACCCATAAAAATTTCATGGTCCTAGGACTATTGCAACATATTATAATAAGCGTTTAGTTAGGAAGAAGAAAAGAATAATAATGATAAAAAATGACGTCACGTGACGTCATATGACGTTTATTTTCACATAATTGTTAGACACCCAGAGACCTACTAACTGACAAAATTTCAACTTTCTATCTCAAATAGGACAGTTTTTATAAGCATTTAAAAATTGACGTCCTTGGTTCGAATCTTAGATCCGCCATAGATGCTTGGACTTTTTGAATTTTGAAAAACGGACACAGGTATACACAATAAGAACGTAATATACACATTCTGTGAAAATTTGATAAAAATCGGCCCATTAATAATGGCTCTGGACCGTGTACAAACTTTCGTAGTCAATTTCAAATGTGACGTCATATGACGTCATAGGCTTCTGAAAATCATTGAAATCGAAATTTCAGCATCTGAATCATTTGTCATTAAATTTTAATTGCACTTCGACAATTTCAACATATAGAAATACTCTTATTAATATTAGAAATACATTATCATATAATGACGTCAAGTGACGTCATGTGACGTTTATTTTCACAAAATGTTTAAGACTCACAGAGGCCTATACACTGACCCAATATCACTTTTCTATCTCAAATAAATCCGATTTTATAAGCATTTAAAAATTTACGACCTTGGTTCGAATCTTGAATTCGCTATAGAACCATGGACTTTTCGAATTTTGAAAAACGGACACCGAGATGCACAACTAGAACTTAATATACACAATCTGTGAAAATTTGATGAAAATCGGTTCATAAACAATGGCTGTAGACCGCGTACAAACTTTTGTTGCATATTTCAAGTGTGACGTCATATGACGTCATAGGCATATGAAGATTATAGAAATCAAAAATTCAGCCTTTGAAGCATGTGTCATTAAATTTTCATTGCCCTTCGACAATTTCAACATATAGAAATATTCTTGTTAATATTAGAAATACATTATCATATAATGACGTCACGTGACGTCATATGACATTTATTTTCATAAATATGTTTAAAACTTCTAGAGACCTATATACTGACTAAATATCAACTTTCTATCTTAAATAGGACAGATTTTATAAGCCTTTAAAAATTTACGACCTTGGTTCGAATCTTGGATTCGCTATAGAACCATGGACTTTTCGAATTTTGACAAACGGACACAGGGATGCACAACTAGAACCTAACATACACATTCTGTGAAATTTTGATGAAAGTCGGTCCAGAAATAATGGCTGTAGACCGCGTACAAACTTTTTCACCTGACGTCACATCTGACGTAATATGACGTCGTATGAATATAAAATTCATTGCATCTGAAAGCTCATGGTTTGAAATATAAGCCCTAAAATTTTCATTGTTCTGAGTCAGTGGCAACACCTCGAAATTAACACAAATATAAGAGGAAGAAAAAAAGAATAAGAAGAAGAAGAATAATAAAAAAACAGTACAAACCCAATATGACTTTCTGCCTGTAGGCAGAAAGTCCTAATAATAAACAGTACAAACCCAATAGGACTTTCTGCTTTAGGCAGAAAGTCCTAATAATAAACATAACAAACCCAATAGGACTTTCTGCTTTAGGCAGAAAGTCCTAATAATAACTAGACTTCTTTTGTTTTGAACAAAAGATAGGGCTTTCTGCACTGCAAACCATGACAAACCTGGTGTTTTTCGAATTTGGGCAAACCTATATAATCCTGCACAATGAAGTCGTAATATATAACTTCTGTGAAAATTCCATGCCAATCCGTCCATAAATGACGGCTGTGCAGCGCGGATGAACTTTGGTAGCTTTTTTAAGTTTTGATGTCATGTGACGTCATATGAAAATTTTACTCATTAAATCTTAATGTTCATGATTACCTACAAAGGACATTAAATTTTCATTGTCTATGAACCTTTGCAACATGAGTAAATTGACATTCAGGAATCGGAAATTCTCTTTAATTTGATGACGTCATATGAAGTTCATCTTTACAAAATGCAAAGGATATACAGAGACGTAAAAGCTCGCTAAATATCAAATTTCTATCTCATCTAGAAACGATTTTATACGTATTTAAAATTTGACGTCCTTCGTTCGAATCTTGGATTCGTCAAAGAACATTAGTTCTTTCGAATCTTGGCAAACCTATAGAATCCTGCACAATGAGGTCGTAATATATAACTTCTGTGAAGATTCCATGCCAATCTATCAATAAATGACGGCTGTACAGAGCGGACAAACTTTGGTAGTTATTTATAGTTCTGACGTCATGTGACGTCATATGAAAATTTTAAACATTGAATCTAAATGTTCCTGATTATGTACAAAGGACATTTAATTTGCATTGTCTATGAAGCTTTGCAACATGAGGAAAATTGACATCAAGAAATCGGAAATTCTATACAACTTGATGACGTCATATGACGTTCATCTTTACAAAATGCAAAGGAAACACAGAGATATATAATCTCGCCAAATATCAACTTTCTATCTCATCTAGAAACGATTTTATACTTATTTGAAATTTGGCGTCCTTGGTTCGAATCTTGGATTCGCCATAGAACCTTTGCTTTTTCGAATCATGGCAAACCTATATAATCCTGCACAATGAGATCGTAATATATAACTTCTGTGAAAATTCCATGCCAATCCGTCCATAAATGACGGCTGTACAGCGCGTACAAACTTTGGTAGCTATTTTTAGTTCTGACGTCATGTGACGTCATATGAAAATTTTAAACATTGGATCAAAATGAACATGATCACCTACAAAGGACTTTCAATTTCCATTGTTTATGAACCCTTGCAACATGAGTAAATTGACATCAAGAAATCGGAAATTCTATACAACTTGATGACGTCAAATGACGTCATATGACGTTCATCTTTACATAATGCAAAGGAAACACAGAGACGTATAATCTCGCCAAATATCAACTTTCTATCTCATCTAGAAACGTTTTTTATATGGATTTGAAATTTGGCGTCCTTGGTTTGAATCTTGGATTCGCCATATAACCTTAGTTCTTTTGAATCTTGGCAAACCTATATAATCCTGCACAATGAGGTCGTAATATATAACTTCTGTGAAAATTCCATGCCAATCCGTCCATAAATGACGGCTGTACAGCGCGTACAAACTTTGGTAGCTATTTTTAGTTCTGACGTCATGTGACGTCATATGAAAATTTTAAACATTGAATCTAAATGTTCATGATTACCTACATAGGACATTAAATTTTCATTGCCTATGAGCCTTTGCAACATGAGTAAATTGACATCAAGAAATCGGAAATTCTATACAACTTGATGACGTCATATGACGTTATATGACGTTCATCTTTACAAAATGCAAAGGAAACACAGAGACATATAATCTCGCCAAATATCAACTTTCTATCTCATCTAGAATCGATTTTATATGGATTTGAAATTTGACGTCCTTGGTTCGAATCTTGGATTCGCCATAGAACCTTAGTTCTTTCGAATCTTGGCAAACCTATATAATCCTGCACAATGAGGTCTTAATATATAACTTCTGTGAAAATTCCATGCCAATCCGTCCATAAATGACGGCTGTACAGCGCGTACAAACTTTGGTACCTATTTTTAGTTCTGGCGTCATGTGACGTCATGTGAAGATAAAAATAATATATTCCAAAATGCCATTGCTTCAGGTGTCTGTTGATAGAATTTCTTTGTCCTAGACCTTCAGCAACTTAATGAAATAACAACATGAAAAGGTTGGAAAAAAAGAATAATAACTAGATGTCATTCGTTTAAACGAATGATAGGACTTTCTGCAACATCTGCTTTATATATTATATATAGAAGATGACATAATAGATAATCTGTCCAAATTGCAACTTTCTATCTCCTCTATTTCTATATAAAATAGCACAAATAGAACACATTTTGTGAATTTTAATAAAAGTCCGCCCATATCTTGCACATGTAGTTTACATACAAAATTTATACTATGTCATATGACATGAAAGAAAAATGAAACAGTGTTCAAATGTAAGTTTCTAACTTTCATCACACATAGAATTTCATCACTCCAGCTCAGTTGTAACCTTGTTTTATTTTAGCCTCAGTAGGAAGAAGTATTGAATATTTGTATAGTGCTATATCCTTTCGACACCTGTAACGTAGTTAAACGTATTTAGCGATTTTGACGTGTTTGGGCTTCCGTAGTTTTGCCATAAATTCCTGGAATTTCGAACTATGGTGATATTTTGAAAGGTAACATCCCATCGTTAGCATAACAATGCAGTTTTTAGATGGTCTAAAATGTGGGGCTGCGTGTGAATTTTTCAAGGCTTGCAAACTGCTCGCTAGCTACATAGTGTTGCAAATACGGATTTTTGTCTTGTGCCGTTGTACATGTATTAACTTCAATGCTTATTTTGGAAACAGTCAACATTCGACAAAAAAAACAACAACAACAAAATCAAGATATAGCCCATCAATTGCAATTTGATATTTTTTTTTTTTTTTTTTTTTATTTTTTTATTTTTTTTTTTTTTTTTAAGTCGTTGCGCAAGTATTTAAGCTTGGTGACCCCTGCGCGTGACCTTTTCCATATTTTTATGATGCATGATTATGAAATATCTTATTTTCCATGTAACTTTCTTATATGAAGTCCAATTTCAATAAACTTGGTACCGTTAGAAAGCTCTTAAAACATGATACATTTTATACGCATACTGTATAAACCTATCTTCAGTCGTTTCTGAGATATTGACTGTTAAACCTCAAGAAAACAGCATATTATCAGCAAAATAAGCTTCATTTTATTTAGTTTTTTTTTTTTTTTTTGCTTATAACTTTGTATTGCGTAAACCAATTTTAATAAACTAAATATTTTTGGAAACGTCAATTATTCAGCTATAATTCTTATTCATACATATATTTACAAAAACCGATATTTATTGAGATAGAAAGAAGAAAAGAATAATAATAATAAACAAATGACGTCACGTGACGTCATATAACGTTTATTTTCACATAATTGTAAAGACACCCAGAGACCTACTAACTGACAAAATTTCACCTTTCTATCTCAAATAGGACAGTTTTTATAAGCATTTAAAAATTGACGTCTTTGGTTCGAATCTTGGATCCACCATAGATGCTTGGACTTTTCGAATTTTGAAAAACGGACACCGGTATACACAATAAGAACGTAATATACACATTCTGTGATAATTTGATAAAAATCGGCCCATTAATAATGGCTCTGGACCGTGTACAAACTTTTGTAGTCAACTTCAAATGTGACGTCATATGACGTCATAGGCTTCTGAAAATCATTGAAATCGAAATTTCAGCGTCTGAATCATTTGTCATTAAATTTTCATTGCCCTTCGACAATTTCAACATATAGAAATACTCTTGTTAATATTAGAAATACATTATCATATAATGACGTCACGTGACGTCATATGACGTTTCTTTTCACAAAATGTTTAAGACTCCCAGATACCTATATACTGACCAAATATCACTTTTCTATCTGAAATAGGACCGATTTTATAAGCATTTAAAAATTTACGACCTTGGTTCGAATCTTGGATTCGCTATAGAACCTTGGACTTTTCGAATTTTGAAAAACGGACACTGAGATGCACAACTAGAACTTAATATACACAATCTGTGAAAATTTGATGAAAATTGGTTCACAAACAATGGCTGTAGACCGCGTACAATCTTTTGTTGCATATTTCAAATTGACGTCATATGACGTCAAAGGTATATGAAAATCATAGAAATCAAAATTTTAGCATTTGAAACATGTGTCATTAAATTTTCATTGCCCTTCGACAATTTCAACATATAGAAAGTTAATATTAGAAATACATAATAATATAATGACGTCACGTGACGTCATATGACATTTATTTTCACAAAATTTTTAAAACATTTAGAGACCTATATACTGACTAAATATTAACTTTCTATCTTTAACAGGACAGATTTTATAAGCATTTAAAAATTTACGACCTTGGTTCGAATCTTGGATTCGCTATAGAACCATGGAATTTTCGAATTTTGAAAAACGGACACCGGGATGCACAACTAGAGCCTAACATACACATTCTGTGAAAATTTGATGAAAATCGGTCAAGAAATAATGGCTGTAGACCGCGTACAAACTTTTTCACCTGACGTCAAATCTGACGTTATATGACGTCATATGAATATGTTATACCTTGCATCCAAAAGCACATGGTTTGAAATATATGCCATAAAATTTTCATTGTTCTGAGTCAATGGCAACACCTCGAAATTAACACAAATATAAGAGGAAGAAAAAAAGAATAATAAGAAGAACTAGACTTCTTTTGTTTTGAACAAAAGATAGGGCTTTCTGCACTGCAAACCATGACAAACCTGGTGTTTTTCGAATTTGGCAAACCTATATAATCCTGCACAATGAAGTCTTAATATATAACTTCTGTGAAAATTCCATGCCAATCCGTCCATAAATGACGGCTGTGCAGCGCGGATGAACTTTGGTAGCTTTTTTAAGTTTTGATGTCATGTGACGTCATATGAAAATTTTACTCATTAAATCTTAATGTTCATGATTACCTACATAGGACATTAAATTTTCATTGTCTATGAACCTTTGCAACATGAGTAAATTGACATTCAGGAATCGGAAATTCTCTACAATTTGATGACGTCATATGACGTTCATCTTTACAAAATGCAAAGGAAACACAGTGACGTATAAGCTCGCTAAATATCAAATTTCTATCTCATCTAGAACCGATTTTATACGTATTTAAAATTTGACGTCCTTGGTTCGAATCTTGGATTCGTCAAAGAACCTTAGTTCTTTCGAATCTTGGCAAACCTATAGAATCCTGCACAATGAGGTCGTAATATATAACTTCTGTGAAGATTTCATGCCAATCTATCAATAAATGACGGCTGTACAGAGCGGACAAACTTTGGTAGTTATTTATAGTTCTGACGTCATGTGACGTCATATGAAAATTTTAAACATTGAATCTAAATGATCCTAATTATGTACAAAGGACATTTAATTTGCATTGTCTATGAAGCTTTGCAACATGAGTAAATTGACATCAAGTAATCGGAAATTCTATACAACTTGATGACGTCATATGACGTCATATGACGTTCATCTTTACAAAATGCAAAGGAAACACAGAGATATATAACCTCGCCAAATATCAACTTTCTATCTCATCTAGAAACGATTTTATACGTATTTGAAATTTGACGTCCTTGGTTCGAATCTTGGATTCGCCATAGAACCTTTGCTTTTTCGAATCTTGGCAAACCTATATAATCCTGCACAATGAGATTGTAATATATAACTTCTGTGAAAATTCCATGCCAATCCGTCCATAAATGACGGCTGTACAGCGCGTACAAACTTTGGTAGCTATTTTTAGTTCTGACGTCATGTGACGTCATATGAAAATTTTAAACATTGGATCAAAATGAACATGATCACTTACAAAGGACTTTCAATTTCCATTGTTTATGAACCCTTGCAACATGAGTAAATTGACATCAAGAAATCGGAAATTCTATACAACTTGATGACGTCAAATGACGTCATATGACGTTCATCTTTACATAATGCAAAGGAAACACAGAGACGCATAATCTCGCCAAATATCAACTTTCTATCTCATCAAGAAACGTTTTTTATATGGATTTGAAATTTGACGTCCTTGGTTCGAATCTTGGATTCGCCATAGAACCTTAGTTCCTTCGAATCTTGGCAAACCTATATAATCCTGCACAATGAGGTCGTAATATATAACTTCTGTGAAGATTCCATGCCAATCCGTCCATAAATGACGGCTGTACAGCGCGTACAAACTTTGGTAGATATTTTTAGTTCTGACGTCATGTGACGTCATATGAAAATTTTAAACATTGAATCTAAATGATCATGATTACCTACATAGGACATTAAATTTTCATTGTCTATGAGCCTTTGCAACATGAGTAAATTGACATCAAGAAATCGGAAATCTATACAACTTGATGACGTCATATGACGTCATATGACGTTCATCTTTACCAAATGCAAAGGAAACACAGAGACATATAATCTCGCCAAATATCAACGTTCTATCTCATCTAGAATCGATTTTATATGGATTTGAAATTTGACGTCCTTGGTTCGAATCTTGGATTCGCCATAGAACCTTAGTTCTTTCGAATCTTGGCAAACCTACATAATCCTGCACAATGAGGTCTTAATATATAACTTCTGTGAAAATTCCATGACAATCCGTCCAAAAATGACGGCTGTACAGCGCGTACAAACTTTGGTAGCTATTTTTAGTTCTGACGTCATGTGACGTCATGTGAAGATAAAAATAATATATTCCAAAATGCCATTGCTTCAGGTGTCTGTTGATAGAATTTCTTTGTCCTAGACCTTCAGCAACTTAATGAAATAACAACATGAAAAGGTTGGAAAAAAAGAATAATAATAATAAAAGACAGAACAAACCCAATAGGTCTTTCTGCGAAAAGCAGAAAGCCCTAATAAGAATAATAAAAAACAGTACAAACCCAATAGGACTTTCTGCCAGTAGGCAGAAAGTCCTAATAATAAAAAAACAGTACAAACCCAATATGACTTTCTGCCTGTAGGCAGAAAGTCCTAATAATAAAAAAACAGAACAAACCCAATAGGACTTTCTGCTTGAGGCAGAAAGTCCTAACTAGATGTTCTTTTGTTCTGACAAAAGATAGGACTTTCTGCGACACTGAGTCAAACTTGAGCGACTGAGTCACTTGATACTTTTACACATGCTATCTAAATATAAGTATCCTAGCTCATCTGGATAAGATGTTATACTTGAATAGATTTTGACGTTGTCTTCTTCCAAAGATTCTTAGTCATTTTTTTTGGTTTTGGAAGATGAAGACTGGGATGCACAACTACATTGTAATATACACGTTCTGTGAAATTTTCATCAAAAACCCGTCCAGAAATAATGGCTGTAGAGCGCATTCAACCGTTTGTTAATATAAGAAATTATTTTCATGTAATTACGTCATGTGTCGTCATATGACGTTCATTTTTACAAAATGTTAAAAGGTATCCAGAGACCTACATATTGACAAAATATCAACTTTATATATAATATAGAACCGATAATATAAGCATTTAAAATTTGACGTCCTTGGTTCAAATCTTGGATATGCCATAGAAACTTGGAATTTTCAAATTTTGAAAAACGGACACCGGAACGCACAACTAGAACCTATAATGCAGATTCTGTGAAAATATGATGAAAATCAAGTCTTTAATAATGGCTCTGGACGGTGAACAAACTCTTGTAGTCAATTTCATAGTGAGGTCATGGACCTATAAAAATCGAAATATCAGCGTCTAAAGCAGATGTTCATAAATTTTCATTGCCCATGGACCATTGTAGCATATACGATTTTCTTGTTAACATTAGAAATAAGTTTTCATGCAATGACGTCATATGACGTTCTTTTTCACATAATATCAGTCACCGAGAGACCTACATACTGACAAAATTTCTATTTCAAATAGGACCGATTTAAAAAGCATTTAAAAATTGACGTCCTTGGTTCGAATCTTGGATTTGCCATAGATCCTTGGACTTTTCAAATCTTTAAAAACGGACACCGGGATACACAAGAACCTAATATACATATTCTGTGAAAATTTGATGAAAATCGGCCCATTAATAATGGCTCTGGACGGTGAACAAACTTTCAGAGTCAATTTCAATTGTGACGTCACATGACGTCATAAGCCTTTGTTAATCATTGAAATCGAAATTTCAGCATCTGAAGCATATGTCATTAAATTTTCATTGCCATTCAATAATTTCAACATAAAGAAATATTCTTGTTAATATTAGAAAAACATTTTCATATAAAGACGTCATGTGACGTTATATGACGTTCATTTTAACAAATTCGTTAAGACTCACAGAGACCTATATACTGACCAAATATCAACCAAATATCTCAAAAAGGACCGATTTTATAAGCATTTGAAAACTATGACCTTGGTTCGAATCTTGGAATCGCCATAGATCTTGGACTTTTCGAAAGTTGAAAAACGGACACCGGGATGCACAACTAAAACCTAATATACACATTCTGTGAAAATTTGATGAAAATCGGCCCATTAATAATGGCTCTGGACAGTGTACAAACTTTTGTAGCCAATTTCAAATGTGACGTCATAGGCATATGAAAATCATTGAAATCGAAATTTCAGCATCTGAAGCCTGTGTCATTAAATTTTCATAGCCCTTCTAAAATTTCAACATAAAGAAATAATCCAGGAAATATTAGAAATACATTATCATATAATGACGTCACGTGACGTCATTTGACGTTAATTTTCATAAAATCGTTAAGACTCCCAGAGACCTATATACTGACCAAATATCAACTTTCTATTTCAAAAAAGACCGATTTTATAAGAATTTGAAACTTTACGATCTTGGTTCGAATCTTGGAATCGCTATAGAACCTTGGACTTTTCGAATTTTGAAAAACGGGCACCGGGATGCACAACTAGAACTTAATATACACATTCTGTGAAAATTTGATGAAAATCGGTTCATCAATAATGGCTGTAGACTGCGTACAAACTTTTGTAGCATATGTCAATTGTGACGTCATATGACGTCATAGACATATGAATTTCATAGAAATCAAAATTTCCTCACGTGACTACTAAGCCATAAAAATTTTCATCGTCCTAGGATTATTGCAACATAGAAAAATAATTGTTTAGTTAGGAAAAAAGAAAGAATAATAATAATAAATATATGTAAAATGACGTCACGTGACGTCATATGACGTTTATTTTCGCATAATTGTTAGACACCCAGAGACCTACTAACTGACAAAATTTCAACTTTCTATCTCAAATAGGACAGTTTTTATAAGCATTGAAAAATTGACGTCCTTGGTTCGAATTTTGGATCCGCCATAGATGCTTGGACTTTTCGAATTTTGAAAAACGGACACCGGTATACACAATAAGAACGTAATATGACGTCATAGGCTTCTGAAAATCATTGAAATCGAAATTTCAGTGTCTGAGTCATTTGTCATTAAATTTTCATAGCCCTTCGACAATTTTAACATATAGAAATACTCTTATTAATATTAGAAACACATTATCATATAATGACGTCAAGTGACGTCATGTGACGTTTATTTTCACAAAATGTTTAAGACTCCCAGAGACCTATATACTGACCAAATATCACTTTTCTATCTCAAATAAGTCCGATTTTATAAGCATTTAAAAATTTACGACCTTGGTTCGAATCTTGAATTCGCTATAGAACCATGGACTTTTCGAATTTTGAAAAACGGACACCGAGTTGCACAACTAGAACTTAATATACACAATCTGTGAAAATTTGATGAAAATCGGATCATAAACAATGGCTGTAGACCGCGTACAAACTTTTGTTGCATATTTCAAGTGTGACGTCATATGACGTCATAGGCATATGAAAATCATAGAAATCAAAATTTCAGCCTTTGAAGCATGTGTCTTTAAATTTTCATTGCCCTTCGACAATTTTAACATATAGAAATATTCTTGTTAATATTAGAAATACATAATCATATAATGACGTCACGTGACGTCATATGACATTTATTTTCACAAAATGTTTAAAACTTCTAGAGACCTATATACTGACTAAATATCAACTTTCTATCTGAAATAGGACAGATTTTATAAGCATTTAAACATTTACGACCTTGGTTCGAATCTTGGATTCGCTATAGAACCATGGACTTTTCGAATTTTGAAATACCGTCACCGAAAGGCACAACTAAAGCCTAACATACACATTCTGTGAAATTTTGATGAAAATCGGTCCAGAAATAATGGCTGTAGACCGCGTACAAACTTTTTCACCTGACGTCAAATCTGACGTTATATGACGTCGTATGAATATAAAATTCATTGCATTCGAAAGCTCATGGTTTGAAATATATGCCATAAAATTTTCATTGTTCTGATAAAACCGAATGATAGGACTTTCTGCAACATTTTGAAATGTAAAGATTAATACCGTTAGAAAGAATATATATTATATTTCCTACCTTTAACATTTTTTTTTCGTATGGACTTCTCATGCATGAACTTTGTGAAGTAAGCCATATGTCAAAAAAAAATAAATCTTTATTTTGATATCGCTTTCTTATAACTTGACCAATTTTAGTTGTTGTTGTTGTTGTATTGGGGTTTACCGTCGCTGTGATAGTATTTCAATCATATAGAGACGTCCAGCTAATTACAGGTGGAGGAAGACCCCGAGTACACAAAGATACGCGGATATAACCACCGACCTACCGCAAGCCAGCTGGAAGGCTTCCTCACATGAAAAATCCGAAGTCCCTACCGGAATTCGAACCCACAGCGGTGAGGGGCTGAGAGATTCCAAATTTAGTATTCTAGGTACCAAAATAAATGTCCTGAAAATCCCTACAATTCAAAATTGTAGCATATTTGGGTCTAGTTTTATAGGTTTTCAAAATATAAGCAATTAAACTTAAACCTATTAATTCTGCATATCAAAATTCTATTTTTTTTTAATTTCGTGTACAGTCGCGGGAATAAAACCGTAAATGCTACCATGCAATAGATTCGTCGACGCGTGTAGCCTCGTGAGTTAAATTTCAATAATGCTTGTACATACGATGGAGACGACTGTATTACGTTATAGTTAGTGTTTATTAAGAGAGAATTTAACAGTTAAGAAGCCAGAATGAGCGTAGCGAGTGACGGGTTCTTAACTGTTTAATTCTCTCTTAGTGTTTGAAAATATATTTTGTCCAATGAAATCATTCCATTTTTTCAAAATTTTGTCTCCATTTAATTCATTTAATCCGCATCAACTTGTCACTAAACACTATTCCGCTAAATCAACTGATACATTTAAAACCAGCTTCAAGCCGACCGGTGCACTAAATTCATACGCATGTTATTTGGCCTTAAATAGGTCAAAAAGTAGTCGGGTGACTCCATGTTTAAAATGTACAGAATTATTTCTCTTGATTAGATCTATCTAATGAGGGTAAGTTTGGATGCCAATGTCCCTTACAGCACGCATGTGTAACGTGTTACAGGGATTTTTGATGTGAACGCATGAACATCGACAAAAAATAATACACAGCAACCATAGAGAACATGCATGAGCATGAGCGCCAAGCAAGGGAGCTATAACAGTTCCATTTTTTACAACTTTGGTATGTCGGGTCGGGGATCGAACCAACGACTTTCCGCTCCCGAGGCGGACACTCTAACCACTCGGCCACCGGAAAGGGTACGCTTGTTTAGCTAGTAATATCAATATGATATAAGTAAAACTTTTTTTGCACTTTATATGACTAATACATAGCTGTAAACTTACATATTTTCCGAAAATGCTTCAATTAACGTGAAAGCGAAAGTAGGATATTTCTCGAAAATTCTTACACTTGGGTTTATATTCGTATTTTTGATGTAACTTCCTTATACTTTAATCAATTTTAAAACTCTAGGTACCAAAATAATCGTCTTAAAATTCTCTACATCTCACTTGCTTAAGGTGTGGACTTTTTTCTTATGAGTTTTGGGATATTAGCCGTAAAAGATTGACAACACGGCAGAATCGCTGAAATTCTACATGTTTAAATTCTTATTTTTGATGTAACTTCCTTATACTTCAATTTCAAAACTTAAGGTACCACAATAATCGTCTAATAATTCTCTACATTTCACACGCTTTATGTTTAGGAATATTACTAATACTTTTTGAGATACAAGCTCTTAAACCACCTGAAAAATGAAAAATTCACCAAAGCTACATACACGAATTTCGTTTTTTTCCCATTACTCCATCAATCTTTGGCCAATCATTAAACTTTAGGCATCAAAAGACCTGCCAAACATTGCTCTACAAATAATATTCATCATCATATTTTGAAAAATCAAAGGTTTTCGAGGTATAAACTGTTAAACACAATGGGGGTTACCAAATTTTCATTTTTCCGCCATAACTCAACCAATTCAACCCCGATCATCAAAAACTAAATATCATCTGAAAGGTCTTTCTAAGCACTACAAATTATACGCATAGTGTCTCGATAGAATATTTACCGTTTTTTGAGATATTTAAGGCCGAAGAAAAAGCCGATAATTGATATATGACCTTGACCTTTGGGATTTGCCGGAAACGAAAGTGACAGGGCTCTATAGAATCTAATACTGCATCTTCAGACAAAATTTCAAGCAAATCATACAAAAAATAAAGCCTACAGGGTTTAAAAACCGTTAAATTTTAATACGAAAGTTTTATTTGCATTATGACGTCATGTGACGTCATATGGCGTTCATCTTTATTCAGTCCAAATATCAGCTTTCTAGCTCTTCAGGAAGCGATTTTATACGCATTTGAAATTTGACGTCATTAGTTCGAATATTCGATTCGCCATAAAACCTTTGCCTTTTCGAATTTGGAAACAAGGATACCGAAAGGCACAACTAGAGCCTAACATACACATTCTGTGAAATTTTCACGAAAATCGGTCCAGAAATAATGGCTGTAGACCGCGTACAAACTTTTTCACCTGACGTCGAATCTTACGTTATATGACGTCATATGAATATGAAATTCATTGCATCCGAAAGCTCATGGTTTGAAATATATGCCATAAAATTTTCATTTTTTAATCATAAAAAAATATAAGAGGAAAAAAAAAAGAATAATAAGAATAACTAGATTTCATTCGTTGATACGAATGATAGGACTTTCTGCAATATTTTGAAATGTAAAGATTAATACCGTTAGAAAGAATATATATTATATTTCCAACTTTGTGAAGTAAGCCATACGTCAAAAATAAATAAATCTTTATTTTGATATCGCTTTCTTATAACTTGACCAATTTTAGTTGGTGTTATTGTTGTATTGGGGTTTACCGTCGCTGTGATAGTATTTCAATCATATAGAGACGTCAGGCTAATTACAGGTGAAGGAAGACCCCGAGTACACAGAGGTAGCCGGATAGAACCACCGACCTACCGCAAGCCAGCTTGAAGGCTTCCTCACATGAAAAATCCGAAGTCCCTACCGGGATTCGAACCCACAGCGGTGAGGGCTAGGTACCATAATTGGGTCTAGTTTTATCAGTTTTCAAAATATAAGCAATTAAACTTAAGCCTGTTAATTCTGCATATCAAAATTCCTTTTTTTTAATTTCGTGTATAGCCGCGGGAATAAAACCGTAAATGCTACCATCCAATAGATTCGTCGACGCGTGTAGCCTCGTGAGTTAAATTTCAATAATGCTTGTACATACGATGGAGACGACTGTAGTACGTTATAGTTAGTGTTTATTAAGAGAGAATTTAACAGTTAATAAGCCGGAATGAGCGTAGCGAGCGGCGGCTTCTTAACTGTTAAATTCTCTCTTAGTGTTTGAAATTATATTTTGTCCAATGAAATCATTCCATTTTTCAATTTTTTGTCTCCATTTAATTCATTTAATCGGCATCAACTTGTCACTAAACACTATTCCGCTTAATCAGCTGATCAATTTAAAACCAGCTTCAAGCACCTTCACTGTGCATGTGCGTCGAGTTGTGTCGAGAAGCGAAGCTTTATGTGTTTACCAATATGGACTAAGACCACAATTACCTGCCCTTGGTTACCCTGTATCCGGATGTGGCTACACAGAAAAAAGTGACCCTATTTAATGCTTAATCAAGGTGAGTTTTTGACTGAAAGACGTGCCATAAAGGATTAAATTCTGTAGAACACAGATAAAATAGTCATAAAATGCCCAAATTGGAGGCCTTCTTGCACAACAATCTTAATAGTTTTTGAGAAAATTGGTGTGAAATGGTCGATCGGTGCACTAAATTCATACACATGTTATTTGGCCTTAAATAGGTCAAAAAGTAGTCCTTTGACCCCATGTTTAAAATGTACATAATTATTTCTCTTGAATAGATCTATCTAATGAGGGTAAGTTTGGATGCCAATTTCCCTTACAGAAATTGTCATTTGTATATATGCTAATATAGAACATATAGTAAATTTAAATTGTTGTCTTAGTCCATATCACGCATGTGTAACGTGTTACAGGGATTTTTGATGTGAACGCATGAACATCGACAAAAAATAATACACAGCAACCATAGAGAACAAACATTTACTCACCAGCATTCTGATTAATCCAAAATAACAAACAGTGAAAAACCACAAGTTCTAACAACATTAGTATCGGTCATCGCTTTAAAGACACTTGTGTAATTTCAATGTCTACACATATTAACACAAAATGGGCAATATATAACTAATTACTAAACAAAGCAATTAAGTAAATATCCGATTAAATAAATTCAAATTGAAAAATGTATATAAATAATAAGAAAAGAAGAAAAAAAAACACTTACAAACAAGGGTTACTTAAATAAAAAAAAAATAATGTCCAAAACACAACATATATAGGTGCAGATATATGAAACTTTCTAAACAGTATCTTTTATTCAAATTTCAATCACCACTTTTTTTTCCGAAGAGATCAAAGTCGGCTTCAGGTTCATTGCTCATTTGGAGCGTAGATATACACAGCTATACACAGCTAGAGCGACGCAGTGACCTTTGACATAACATGTTACATGCCACGTGATGTAATTCACGCCGGGAACAGGTTGATAGGGCGGAGTCAAAAAAATCAATACTATATTTGGAATGTGCGACTGCGTTAAATTTCAAAACATAATTCAAACACTAAGTAGGTTAGTGTTATTTAGTCCATTAAATCGGTCGAGCGGCTTTGCCGCGCGAGACCGATTTAATTTCATTAATGCTTACTAAAAAACACTAACCTATACTTAATTAACACTGACTAACTTAGAGTTTGCCCCGCTCTATTACTGCGTTATGCTGCTATATTAGGAGATGGCGCCATATAAGTGTTAGTCAGCGTGTTGTTAAAGTAATCACACACGTGCACGTGCTTTCCAAATATGGATGTAACACATAAATTTCGCGCATTTTTGACCGTCGGCTCATTTCTTTTTCAGATTTCAATCAAATTATGTGATGGCTGTTTTTTTTAAATTTATTTATCTTGTTTTAATTAGTTAAGACTAGAAAATATCAACTGATTGACATTAAGGAAAGAACGAAATATGTAAATAATAATAATCGTTTAAAAAGTCTGTGTCAGCGGAAGATATCAAGGCCAGGAATACCCCGGAAATACCAAATCAAACGAGTTAATACATGATCTGAAAGTTGTTTAAAAACGTTATATCAATTATTTCAATTCTTGTATTTACCAAATTCGTAAACATAGGTACTGGTATAGCTCACTTGCTTGGCGCTCAGCTTAATAAGGGTAGTTCCAGGACTGATGGCCCGGTGTCCGGATAATGTGACTGGTTGTGGTATCATGCCAACTGTCTACGACGTGATACTGTGCAGTGTGACAACACTACATTTGTCTCAAGTAGACATTGTCTCCAAAAGACTTAAATTCTGTCGGTGGGACGTTAAACCTAATAAACTGTACTTGTATTTTAGTATTTAATTTAGCATCTTTTTCTTTCCTTAGGAGTCCCTTTGCAAAAAATATTTCCGAAACTCCTCATTCTTATGTAAATGTTTATCTATAAACATGATTATTTAAGCAACTTTACTTAATGTTTACAAAAGACGTCAACATGCGCCAGTGGGCACTGCTCATGTGTAGGGATCAGTGTAGTAAACAATGCGATATATGATATCACGTGAGTATAATTTGAAATAATGGCATGCGTATTTCGCCGTAAACTCTTAACAGTTAAATAACAATTAAGTAGACAAGTCTCGCAAAATCTCGAACTTTTAAATTAAATCGACCAGGAATTTGAAATTTTGGGCTCACTGATTAGATAGAAATAGCGGGCAAACTCTAAACAAAGTTACTCCATTTGGCCCTTTTAGCTAACGGACAAATTAGATTGCAGCGTCTTGAACGGATGACATGTGTTGATCATTTTGTTTCAAACGTCTACACTTACTAACGCCCACGGTATCTCAAGCTGGCAATTAAATTACATTGTACTATAACATATATTTTCACATAGCTTATCATTTATCATAAATTTGGATTGATGCAACAATGAAGTCGGGAAATTGCAATATTTCAACAACGGTCTAAATGACATGTGTCAAAACGCTCAAAGGATTATGGGTAACACAATGCTGCAACTGATATGTATAAGTAACGTAAATAAAATGATTTGACACAACATTAAATCAATATCAACACTTGTTAAGTTTGTTTGCTTGTTTGTTGGGTTTAACGTCCCTCCGACAGTAATTCAGTCATTTGGAGACGATGTCTACTTCATGCGGGTATAGGGCTGCCACACTGCAGTATCACGCCGAGGACATGTGGCATGATACCACACCCGGTCACATCATCCTGATACCGAGCAAACCAGTCCTGCAAATACTCTTATATGTTGAGCGCCAAGCAAGGGAGATATAACAGTACCATTTTTTACAACTTCGGTATGTCGTGCTCGGGGATCGAACCCACGACCTCCCGCTCCCGAGGCAGACGCTCTAACCACTCGGCCACCGGAAAGGGTACGCTTGTTTAGCTAGTAATATCAATATGATATAAATAAAAAGGTTTTTTTTGCAATTTATATGACTAATACATAGCTGTAGACTTACATATTTTCCGAAAATGCTTCAATTAACGTGAAAGCGAAAGTAGGATATTTTCTCGAAAATTCTTACACTTGGGTTTATATTCGTATTTTTGATGTAACTTCCTTATACTTTAATCAATTTTAAAACTCTAAGTACCAAAATAATTGTCTTAAAATTCTCTACATCTCACTTGCTTAATATGTGGACCTATTTCTAATGCGTTTTAAGATATTGGCCTTAAAACTTTGACAACACGGCCGAATCGCTGAAATTCTACATGTTTAAATTCTTAATATTGATGTAACTTCCTTATGCTTTGTTCAATTTCAAAACTTAAGGTACCAAAATAATTGTCTGAAAATTCTCTACATTTCACACGCTTTATGTTTAGAATATTACTAATACTTTTTGAGATAAAAGCTCTTAAACCTCCCGAATAATGAAAAAAATCACCAAAGCTACACGCACGAATTTCGTTTTTTTTGCATTACTCAATGAATCTTTGGCCAATCATTAAACTTTAGGAATCAAAAGAACGGCCAAACATTGCTCTACAAATAATATTCATCATCATCTCAAAAGTTTTCGAGATATAAACTGTTAAACACACTGGGCGTTAATTTTTCTGCCATAACTCAATTAATTCAACCCCGATCATCAAAAACTAAATATCATCTGGAAGTTCTTTCTTAGCCCTACAAATTATATGCATAGTGTCTCGATAGAATATTTACCGTTTTTGAGATATTTAAGGCCGAAGAAAAACCCGATAATTGATATATGACCTTGACCTTTGGGATTTTCCGGAAACGGAAGTGACATGGCTCCATAGAATCTAATACTGCATCTTCAGACAAAATTTCAAGCAAATCATACAAAAAATAAAGCCTACAGGGCTTAAAAACCGTTACGTTTTAATACGAAAGTTTTACTAGCATTATGACGTCATATGACATTCATCTTTTCAGAATATAAAGAAGACCTAAAGACTAATATTCAGTCCAAATATCAGCTTTCTAGCTCTTCTGGAAGCGATTTTATACGCCTTTAAAATTTGACGTCATTAGTTCGAATCTTGGATTCGCCATAAAACCTTTGCCTTTTCGAATTTGGAAAACCGGATACCGAAAGGCACAACTAGAGCCTAACATACACATTCTGTGAAATTTTGATGAAAATCGGTCCAGCAATAATGGCTGTAGACCGCGTACAAACTTTTTCACCTGACGTCGAATCTTACGTTATATGACGTCATATGAATATGAAATTCATTGCATTCGAAAGCTCATGGTTTGAAATATAAGCCATAAAATTTTCATTGTTCTGAGTCAATGGCAACACCTCAAAATTAACACAAATATAAGAGGAAGAAAAAAAAAAAGAAGAAGAATAACTAGATTTCATTCGTTGATACAAAGGACTTTCTGCTACATTTGTCAAATACTTAAAAGCAAAAAAAGTAAGAGGATATGAAATTGCAGCCTTTAACTTGCTTTTGTATGGCCATAACTTAAATGAACTTTGAAAAATAAACTGTTTAACTTGGAGGAAATTGCAAAAGTAACTGAAAATCATTTTTTTATAACGATTTATTTAACTTGGACTATTTTTATAATCTATGTTACAAATCAAATGTATTTAAAATGCTTACAATTCGAATTCCATCCTCTAATAATGGCTGTAGACCGCGAACAAGAGTGTGTAGACAACGTCAAGTTTGATGTCACATGACATCATAGGCATAAGAAAATCAATGAAATGAAATATTAAGTATCTTAAATATAAGTAATTTTTTCATGCTCCTTGCAACTTTGCAACATATAGAAATTAACGCGTAGATATATTAACATTCTTTTTGACCTTATGACGTCAAAAAACGTTAATCCTCACAGAATATAAATAAGTCTTAAAGACTAATATTCAGTCCAAATATCCACTTTCTAAATCATCTCGAAGCGATTTTATATGTTTTTGAAATTTGACGTCAATGTTTCGAAACTTGGATTCGCCATAGAACCATTGCCTTTTCGTCTTTTTGAATTTGTAAAACAGGACCCGGGATACACAACTAGAGCGTTATATATACATTCTTTGAAATTTGCTGAAAATTGGTCCAAAAATAATGGCTGTACACCGCGTAAAAGCTTTTTGTCCTGACGTCAAATCTGATGTGATATAACGTCAAATTAATATGAATTACATTGCATTCTAAAGCATTTCTAAAGTATATACCATAAGATTTCATGGTCCTGGAAGTTAACAACATATTAAATTTACGCGTATATATCAGAAATAATGTTTGACCTTATGACGTCATATGACGTCAAATGACGTTCATCTTCATAGAATGTAAAGCACTCTTGGAGACTTATTTACTTACAGAAAATCGGTTCGTTAATAATTGCTCTGGGCCGCGTACAATCTTTTGCAGCTTATTTCAGGTGTGACGTCATATGACATCATAGAGATATGAATATCATAGAAATCAAAATTTCAGTGTTTGAAGCATGTGTCTTTAAATTTTCATTGCCCTTCGACAATTTCAACATAAAGAAATATTCTTGTTAATATTAGAAATACATTATCATATAATGACGTCAGGTAACGTCATATGACGTTTATTTTCACAAAATCTTTAAGACTCTTAGAGACCTATATACTGACCAAATATCACTTTTCTATCTCAAATAGGACCGATTTTATAAGCATTTAAAAATTTACGACCTTGGTTCGAATCTTGAATTCGCTATAGAACCATGGACTTTAAGGATTTTAAAAACGGACACCGAGATGCACAACTAGAACTGAATATACACATTCTGTGAAAGTTTGATGAAAATCGGCCCATTAATAATGGCTCTGGACCGTGTACAAACTTTCGTAGTCAATTTCAAATGTGACGTCATATGACGTCATAGGCTTCTGAAAATCATTGAAATCGAAATTTCAGCATCTGAAGCATGCGGCAAAAAATTTTCATTGCCCTTCAAAAATTTCAACATATAGAAATAATCTTGTAAGAATTAGAAATTCATTATCATATAATGACGTCACGTGACGTCATATGACATTTATTTTCACAAAATGTTTAAGACTCCCAGAGACCTATATACTGACCTAATATCATCTTTCTATCTCAAATAGGACCGATTTTATAAGAATTTGAAAATTAACGACCTTGGTTCGAATCTTGGAATCGATATAGAACCTTGGACTCTTCGAATTTTAAAAAACGGACACCGGGATGCACAACTAGAACTTAATATACACAATCTGTGAAAATTTGATGAAAATCGGTTTACAAACAATGGCTGTAGACCGCGTACAAACTTTTGTAGCATATTTCAAATGTGACGTCATATGACGTCATAGGCATATGAAAATCATAGAAATCAAAATTTCAGCGTTTGAAGCATGTGTCCTTAAATTTTCATTGCCCTTCGACAATTTCAACATATAGAAATATTCTTGTTAATATTAGAAATACATTATCATATAATGACGTCACGTGACGTCATATGACATTTATTTTTACAAAATGTTTAAAACTTCTAGAGACCTATATACTGACTAAATATCAACTTTCTTTCTTAAATAGGACAGATTTTATAAGCAATTAAAAATTTACGACCTTGGTTCGAATCTTGGATTCGCTATAGAACCATGGACTTTTCGAATTTTGAAAAACCGGATACCGAAAGGCACAACTAGAGCGTAACATACATATTCTGTGAAATTTTGATGAAAATCGGTCCAGAAATAATGGCTGTAGACCGCGTACAAACTTTTTCACCTGACGTCAAATCTGACGTTATATGACGTCATATGAATATGAAATTCATTGCATCCAAAAGCTCATGGTTTGAAATATATGCCATAAAATTTTCATTGTTCTGGGCCATTGGCAACACATCAAAATAAACACAAATACAAGAGGAAGAAAAAAAGAATAAGAAGAACTAGATTTCATTTGCACGGCAAATGATAGGACTTTCTGCAAACCGTTAAAATCTCAATCAAACTGAAAATTATTGATATGGAATATGCAGAAAATATTAGGTTTCTAGACGAATTCATCAATTCATAATGTCTGCAGAGCACTTACAAACTTTTTGATCTGACGTCTATTCTGATGTCATATGAATAAGAATATTATTGCATATGAAAATTCAGCATATTTAACATATGCTATTATATTTTTGTAATTCTGGACCATTGGGATCACATTGAATTTATTGCACCAGAAATGAAAACATATTATAATCCCATTACGTCAAATGACGTCTGGCCTATGGAAATCCAAAGAAAACTTTTTTGAATTACAACATGTGTGAAATTTAGCTTTTTACCTCGAATAGGGTTTCTGAAATACTAAACTTAATTCCGAGGTCATATTTTCAAAACTTTGTTTCACCACAGAACCTCGGTCTTTTCAATATTTTGAAAACGAAAGTAAGGATGCCCAACAAAATCCTTGCTTTTTCATATTTGGTAAAACGGAGACGGGTTGGCACATCTAAAGCGTAACATACACATTCTGTGAAATTTTGATGAAAATCCGTCCTGAAATAATGGCTGTAGACCGCGTACAAACTTATGTAGACAATGTCAAGTTTGGTGTCATATGACGTCATAGGCATAAGAAAATCAATGAAATGAAATATTAAGTATCTTAAATATATCAAGTAAATTTTTCATGCCCCATTGGAACTTTGCAACATATAGAAATTAACGCTTAGATATCAAACATTCTTTTTGACCTTATGACGTCAAATGACGTTAATCCTCACATAATAGAAATAAGTCTAAAAGACTAATATTCAGTCCAAATATCCACTTTCTAAATCATCTGAAAGCGATTTTATACGTATTTGAAATTTGACGTCAATGGTTCAAAACTTGGATTTGCCATAGAACCATTGCCTTTTCGAATTTGGAAAACCGGACATGAAAATTTATAGAATTATTAATAACATTAAATGTTGATGAAAATCGGTCCAAATATAATGGCTGTACACCGCGTAAAACCTTTTTGCCCTGATATCAAATCTTACGTGATATAACGTTACATTATTATGGAATACATTGCATTCTAAAGCTCATGGATTGATGTATAAACTATTAAATTTCCATGGTCCTGTGAAGTTAACAACATATTTGAATTAACGCATATATATCAGAAATTCTTTTTGTCCTTATGACGTCATCTGACGTCCAATGACGTTCATCTTAATAGAATATAAAGCAGACTTGGAGACTTATATACTATCCACATATAAGCTTTCTAGCTCATCTGGAAGCGATTTAAACGCATTTGAAATTTGACGTCAAAAGTTCGAATCTTGGATTTGCCATAAAATCATTGCCTTTTCGAATTTTGAAAAACGGACACCGGGATGCACAACGAGAGCCTAACATACACATTCTGTGAAATTTTGATGAAAATCGGTCCAGAAATAATGGCTGTAGGCCGCGTACAAACATTTTAAGACGACGTCAAGTTTGACGTCAAGACACGTCATAGGCAAGTGAAAATCATTGAAATGCAAAATGTTTTATCTGAAGCTTAAGCTATTGGATTTTCAAGGTGCTCGGACGTTTTCAACATATAGAATTTAACACGTAATAATTAGAAATTTCTTTTCACCTCATGACGTCATATGACGTTAAATGAAGTTAATTCTCTCGGTATCTAAAGAAATCTTAGAGACTTATATTCTATTCAAATATTAGCTTTCTAGCTCATCTGGAAGTGATTTCATACGCATTTGAAATTTGACGTCAATGTTTCGAATCTTTGACTCGCCATAGAACAATTGCCTTTTTAAATTTTGAAAAACGGACACGGGAAGGCACAACTAGGGCCTAACATACAAATTCTGTGAAATTTTGGTGAAAATCGGCCCAGAAAAAATGGCTGTAGACAGCGTACAAATATTTTAAGACGACGTCAAGTTTGACGTCAAAACACGTCATAGACAAATGGAAATGATTGATTTGAAAAATGTTTTATCTGAAGCATATGTTATTAAATTTTTAAGGTGCTCGGACGTTTACAACATATAAAAATTAACACGTAAAATTTAGAAACTACTTTTCACTCATGACGTCATATGACGTCATACGACATTCATCTTCAGAGAATATAAAGGAAACCTAAAGACTTATATCCTGTCCAAATATCATCTTTCTAGCTCATCTGGAAGTGATTTTATACGCATTTGAAATTTGACGTCAGTGGTTCGAATCTTTGACTCGCCATAGAACCATTGCCTTTTTAAATTTTGAAAAACGGACACGGGAAGGCACAACTAGAGCCTAACATACACATTCTGTGAAATTTTGGTGAAAATCGGCCCAGAAAAAATGGCTGTAGACAGCGTACAAATATTTTAAGACGACGTCAAGTTTGACGTCAATACACGTCATAGACAAATGGAAATGATCGAAATGAAAAATGTTTTATCTGAAGCATATGCTATTTAAGTTGTAAGGTGCTCGGACGTTTTCAACATATAAAAATTAACACGTAAAATTTAGAAATTACTTTTCACCTCATGACGTCATATGACGTCATACGACATTCATCTTCTGAGAATATAAAGGAAACCTAAAGACTTATATCCTGTCCAAATATCATCTTTCTATCTCATCTGGAAGCGATTTTATACGCATTTGAAATTTGACGTCAATTGTTCGAATCTTTGACTCGCCATAGAACCATTGCCTTTTTAAATTTTGAAAAACGGACACCGGAAGGCACAACTAGAGCCTAACATACACATTCTGTGAAATTTTGATGAAAATCGTCGCAGAAATAATGGCTGTAGACCGCGTACAAACTTTTTCACCTGACGTCAAATCTGACGTTATATGACGTCATATGAAGATGAAATTCATTGCATTCGAAAGCTCATGGTTTGAAATATATGCCCTAAAATTTTCATTGTTCTGGACCATTGGCAACGCATCGAAATTAACACAAATACAAGAGGAAGAAAAAAAGAATAAGAAGAATAAGAACTAGATGTCATTCGTCTAAACGAATGATAGGACTTTCTGTAACCTGTGTTAATGCAAAAAGCAGGAGATAGAAGTTTCATGTAATGACTCACCTCTGGTAGTATTTCATGTTCATGCTGATTAATTAACATTATATTATAAATAAGCGTTTAGTTACGAAGAAAAAAAAAATAAGTAGCAGTAGTAGTAGTATGCTTATGACGTCATATGACGTAACGACTCAAAATATATTAAGAAATTCTGCAGAACTGCAAACTGTGTAAGTTTCAACTTTCTATCTCATCCCGAAGTTCTTTAGCCCTAAAATGAAATTTTTGGTCCTTTGTTCGAATCTTACTTCAGCCACAATACTTCGGTTTTTCGGAATTAAGGTTAGCTGACAAAATATTCACACCTTAGTTTCAAGATGTACCATTTGTAAAAATTTGAAGAAAATCTGATCATAAATGGCGGCTGTAGAACGCGAACACCATTTTTCACTATGTTTAGCTCTGACGTCACGTGACGTCATAGGGTGCTGAAAATGCTGTTGCTTAAAAGCGCATACTTTACTGCAATAACTCTGAAATTTTCATTATTCTGAACAATTGGCATTATGTCGAAATCATTGCCCCAAATTAAAAATAAGTGGTATGCTTATGACGTCCTCTGACGTCACGATTCAAAATATTTGTAGAAATAATGCAGAACTACAAACTGTGCAAGTTTCAACTTTCTATCTCATCCTGAAGCTCTTCAATCTTAAAATGAAATTTTTGGTCCTTTGTTCGAATATTACTTCAGCCACAGAACTTCGGTTTTTCGGAATTTCGGTAAGCTGGCAGGATATGTACACCTTAGTTTCAAGGTGTACCATCTGTGAAAATTACAAGAAAATCCGACCATAAATGGCGGCTGTAGAGCGCGAACACCATTGTTCAATATTTTTAGCTCTGACGTCACATGACGTCATAGGGTGATGAAGATGCTTTTGTTCAAAAGCGCATACTTTACTGTCATAACTCTAAAATCTTCATTATTCTGAACAACTGGCATCATGTCGAAATCATTGCCCTAAAATGAAAATTAAGAAGTATGCTTATGACGTCACATGACGACATTTGACGTCACGACTCAAAATGTATGTAGAAATTCTGCAGAACTGCAAACTGTGTAAGTTTCAACTTTCTATCTCATCCTGAAGCTCTTTAATCCTAAAATGAAATTTTCGGTCCTATGTTCGAATCTTATTTCAGCCACAGAACTTCGGTCTTTCGGAATTTCGGTTAGCTGACAGGATATGCACACCTTAGTTTCAAGATGTACCATCTGTGAAAATTTGAAGACAATCCGACCATAAATGACGGCTGTAGAGCGCGAACACCATTTTTCACTATTTTTAGCTGTGACGTCATGTGACGTCATAGGCTGCTAATAATCATTGAAATCAAAATTTCCTCACGTGACTAATAACCCATAAAAATTTCATCGTCCTAGGACTATTGCAACATATTAAAATAAGCGTTTAGTTAGGAAGAAGAAAAGAATAATAATAATAAAAAAATGACGTCACGTGACGTCATATGACGTTTATTTTCACATAATTGTTAGACACCCAGAGACCTACTAACTGACAAAATTTCAACTTTCTATCTCAAATAGGACAGTTTTTATAAGCATTTAAAAATTGACGTCCTTGGTTCACTTGCCGATTCGTAGTCAATTTCAAATGTGACGTCATATGACGTCACAGGCTTCTGAAAATCATTGAAATCGAAATTTCAGCGTCTGAATCATGTGTCATTAAATTTTCATTGCCCTTCGACAATTTCAACATATAGAAATACCCTTGTTAATATTAGAAATACATTATCATATAATGACGTCACGTGACGTCATATGACGTTTATTTTTACAAAATGTATAAGACTCCCAGAGACCTATATACTGACCAAATATCACTTTTCTATCTCAAATAGGACCGATTTTATGAGCATTTAAAAATGTACGACCTTGGTTCGAATCTTGGATTCGCTATAGAACCATGGACTTTTCGAATTTTGAAAAACGGACACCGCGATGCACAACTAGAACTTAATATACACATTCTGTGAAAATTTGATGAAAATCGGTTCATAAACAATGGCTGCAGACCGCGTACAAACTTTTGTTGCATATTTCAAGTGTGACGTCATATGACGTCATAGGCATATGAAAATCATAGAAATCAAAATTTCAGCGTTTGAAGCATGTTTCATTAAATTTTCATTGCCCTTCGACAATTGCAACATATAGAAATATTCTTGTTAATATTAGAAATACATTATCATATAATGACGTCACGTGACGTCATATGACATTTATTTTCACAAAATGTTTAAAACTTCTAGAGACCTATATACTGACTAAATATCAACTTTCTATCTTAAATAGGACAGATTTTATAAGCATTTAAAAATTTACGACCTTGGTTCGAATCTTGGATTCGCTATAGAACCATGGACTTTTCGAATTTTGAAAAACGGACACCGGGATGCACAACTAGAGCCTAACATACACATTCTGTGAAATTTTGATGAAAATCGGTCCAGAAATAATGGCTGTAGACCGCGTACAAACTTTTTCACGTGACGTCAAGTCTGACGTTATATGACGTCATATGAATATACAATTCATTGCAACAGAAAGCTCATGGTTTGAAATATATGCCATAAAATTTTCATTGTTCTGAGTCAATGGCAACACCTCGAAATTAACACAAATATAAGAGGAAGAAAAAAAGAAGAAGAAGAAGAAAATAAAAAAACAGTACAAACCCAATATGACTTTCTGCCTGTAGGCAGAAAGTCCTAATAATAAAAAACATAACAAACCCAATAGGACTTTCTGCTTGAGGCAGAAAGCCCTAATAAAAAACAGTACAAACCCAATAGGACTTTCTGCCGAAAGGGCAGAAAGTCCTAATAATAAAAAAACAGTACAAACCCAATATGACTTTCTGCCTGTAGGCAGAAAGTCCTAATTACCGTTTCACATTTTACCTTTAATGTAACAGAAATAAAATTTAGAATACTGCAATTGATCCAACATATTATTCTAAATTTTATTTCTGACGATATGAGAAATGAATATTTCGTAGAAAAGGAATCTTGTATACCTTTTTAGCATGTTAAGAGGACTAGTGATACTTCATTCCCTTGCAGAACACGAAGATTGAGTATTATTGTAGTTATCTTAAAGATGGTTCTGGAATAATTAGCATTATGAAATTATGACTGAAAAGAAAGACACATATTCCCTTATGAATGCAATGACTTTAAAATTTAAATTATGTTCTATGACATCACAGATTTCCTCTGCTATTTATTTATGTTTGCACTCTACAGCTGTCAATTCGGGACGGTTTTTCTTCAATTTTTGAAGATGGTGTATTTCAGAAAACTAAATAAGTATGATCAGGTTTGACATTGTTTGCAGTGCAGAAAGCCCTTTCTTTTGTCCAGAACAAAAGAAGTCTAGTTCTTCTTCTTATTATACTTTTTTTCTTCCTCTTATATTTGTGTTAATTTCGATATGTTACCATTGACTCAGAACAATGAAAATTGTATGGCATATATTTCAAACCATGAGCTTCCGAATGCAATGAATATCATATTTATATGACGTCACATAACGTCAGATTTGACGTCAGGTGAAAAAGTTTGTACGCAGTCTAAAGCCATTATTTCTGGACCGATTTTCATCAAAATTTCACAGATTGTGTATGTTAGGCTCTAGTTGTGCCTTCCGGTGTCCGTTTTTCAAAATTCAAAAAGGCAATGGTTCTATGGCGAATCCAAGATTCGAACCATTGACGTTATATTTCAAATGCGTATAAAATCGGTTACAAATCAGCTAGGAAGATGATATTTGGACAGAATATAAGTCTCAAAGGTTACTTTACATTCTCTGAAGATGAACACCATATGACGTCATGAGGTGAAAGGTAATTTCTAATTTTTACGTGTTAATTTTTATATGTTGTACACGTCCGAGCACCTTGAAAATTAAATAGCATATGCTTCAGATAGAACTGTTTGCATTTTAATAATTTTCATTTGACTATGACGTGTTTTGACGTCAAACTTGACGTCGTCTAAAAATGTTTGTACGCGGTCTACAGCTATTATTTATAGGCCGATTTTCTTCAAAATTTCACAGAATGCGTATGTTAGGCTTTAGTTGTGCCTTCCGGTGTCCGTTTTTCAAAATTCGAAAATGCAACAGTTCTATGGCGAATCCAAGATTCGAACCATTGACGTCAAATTTCAAACGCGTATAAAATCGCTTACAAATAAGCTAGAAAGATGATATTTGGACAGAATATAAGTCTCAAGGGTTTCTTTACATTCTCTGAAGATGAACGTCATAGGACGTCATATGACGTCATGAGGTGAAAGGTAATTTATAATTTTTACGCGTTAAAAGCAAGTTTAAGGCTGGAATTTCACATCCTTTTACTTTTTTTGCTTTTAAGTGTTTGACAAATGTAGCAGAAAGTCCTATCATTCGTATCAACGAATGAAATCTAGTTATTATTATTCTTTTTTTCTTCCTAACTAAACGCTTATTTTTCTATGTTGCAATAATCCTAGGACGATGAAATTTTTATGGCTTATTAGTTACGTGAGGAAATTTTGATTTCTATGAATTTCATATGTCTATGACGTCATATGACGTCACAATTGACATATGCTACAAAAGTTTGTACACTGTCCAGAGCCATTATTTATGGACCGATTTTCATCAAATTTTCACAGAATGTGTATATTAAGTTCTAGTTGTGCATCCCGGTGTCCGTTTTTCAACTTTCGAAAAGTCCAAGGTTCTATAGCGAATCCAAGATTCGAACCATTGACGTTATATTTCAAATGCGTATAAAATCGGTTACAAATCAGCTAGGAAGATGATATTTGGACAGAATATAAGTCTCAAAGGTTACTTTACATTCTCTGAAGATGAACACCATATGACGTCATGAGGTGAAAGGTAATTTCTAATTTTTACGTGTTAATTTTTATATGTTGTACACGTCCGAGCACCTTGAAAATTAAATAGCATATGCTTCAGATAGAACTGTTTGCATTTTAATAATTTTCATTTGACTATGACGTGTTTTGACGTCAAACTTGACGTCGTCTAAAAATGTTTGTACGCGGTCTACAGCTATTATTTATAGGCCGATTTTCTTCAAAATTTCACAGAATGCGTATGTTAGGCTTTAGTTGTGCCTTCCGGTGTCCGTTTTTCAAAATTCGAAAATGCAACAGTTCTATGGCGAATCCAAGATTCGAACCATTGACGTCAAATTTCAAACGCGTATAAAATCGCTTACAAATAAGCTAGAAAGATGATATTTGGACAGAATATAAGTCTCAAGGGTTTCTTTACATTCTCTGAAGATGAACGTCATAGGACGTCATATGACGTCATGAGGTGAAAGGTAATTTATAATTTTTACGCGTTAAAAGCAAGTTTAAGGCTGGAATTTCACATCCTTTTACTTTTTTTGCTTTTAAGTGTTTGACAAATGTAGCAGAAAGTCCTATCATTCGTATCAACGAATGAAATCTAGTTATTATTATTCTTTTTTCTTCCTAACTAAACGCTTATTTTTCTATGTTGCAATAATCCTAGGACGATGAAATTTTATGGCTTATTAGTTACGTGAGGAAATTTTGATTTCTATGAATTTCATATGTCTATGACGTCATATGACGTCACAATTGACATATGCTACAAAAGTTTTGTACACTGTCCAGAGCCATTATTTATGGACCGATTTTCATCAAATTTTCACAGAATGTGTATATTAAGTTCTAGTTGTGCATCCCAGTGTCCGTTTTTCAACTTTCGAAAAGTCCAAGGTTCTATAGCGAATCCAAGATTCGAACCATTGACGTTATATTTCAAATGCGTATAAAATCGGTTACAAATCAGCTAGGAAGATGATATTTGGACAGAATATAAGTCTCAAAGGTTACTTTACATTCTCCGAAGATGAACACCATATGACGTCATGAGGTGAAAGGTAATTTCTAATTTTTACGTGTTAATTTTTATATGTTGTACACGTCCGAGCACCTTGAAAATTAAATAGCATATGCTTCAGATAGAACTGTTTGCATTTTAATAATTTTCATTTGACTATGACGTGTTTTGACGTCAAACTTGACGTCGTCTAAAAATGTTTGTACGCGGTCTACAGCTATTATTTATAGGCCGATTTTCTTCAAAATTTCACAGAATGCGTATGTTAGGCTTTAGTTGTGCCTTCCGGTGTCCGTTTTTCAAAATTCGAAAATGCAACAGTTCTATGGCGAATCCAAGATTCGAACCATTGACGTCAAATTTCAAACGCGTATAAAATCGCTTACAAATAAGCTAGAAAGATGATATTTGGACAGAATATAAGTCTCAAGGGTTTCTTTACATTCTCTGAAGATGAACGTCATAGGACGTCATATGACGTCATGAGGTGAAAGGTAATTTATAATTTTTACGCGTTAAAAGCAAGTTTAAGGCTGGAATTTCACATCCTTTTACTTTTTTTGCTTTTAAGTGTTTGACAAATGTAGCAGAAAGTCCTATCATTCGTATCAACGAATGAAATCTAGTTATTATTATTCTTTTTTTCTTCCTAACTGAACGCTTATTTTTCTATGTTGCAATAATCCTAGGACGATGATATTTGGACAGAATATAGGTCTCTGGGAGTCTTAAACATTTGTGAAAATAAATGTCATATGACGTCACGTGACGTCATTATATGATAATGAATTTCTAATTCTAACAAGATTATTTCTATATGTTGAAATTTTCGAAGGGCAATGAAAATTTAATGCCGCATGCTTCAGATGCTCAAATTTCGATTTGCGGATTTTGTGAAAATAAACGTCATATGACGTCACGTGACGTCTTTATATGATAATGTATTTCTAATATTAACAAGAGTATTTCTATATCTTGAAGTTGTCGAAGGGCAATGAAAATTTAATTTAATTCGAAAATGCAACAGTTCTATGGCGAATCCAAGATTCGAACCATTGACGTCAAATTTCAAACGCGTATAAAATCGCTTACAAATAAGCTAGAAAGATGATATTTGGACAGAATATAAGTCTCAAGGGTTTCTTTACATTCTCTGAAGATGAACGTCATAGGACGTCATATGACGTCATGAGGTGAAAGGTAATTTATAATTTTTACGCGTTAAAAGCAAGTTTAAGGCTGGAATTTCACATCCTTTTACTTTTTTTGCTTTTAAGTGTTTGACAAATGTAGCAGAAAGTCCTATCATTCGTATCAACGAATGAAATCTAGTTATTATTATTCTTTTTTTCTTCCTAACTAAACGCTTATTTTTCTATGTTGCAATAATCCTAGGACGATGAAATTTTTATGGCTTATTAGTTACGTGAGGAAATTTTGATTTCTATGAATTTCATATGTCTATGACGTCATATGACGTCACAATTGACATATGCTACAAAAGTTTGTACACTGTCCAGAGCCATTATTTATGGACCGATTTTCATCAAATTTTCACAGAATGTGTATATTAAGTTCTAGTTGTGCATCCCAGTGTCCGTTTTTCAACTTTCGAAAAGTCCAAGGTTCTATAGCGAATCCAAGATTCGAACCATTGACGTTATATTTCAAATGCGTATAAAATCGGTTACAAATCAGCTAGGAAGATGATATTTGGACAGAATATAAGTCTCAAAGGTTACTTTACATTCTCCGAAGATGAACACCATATGACGTCATGAGGTGAAAGGTAATTTCTAATTTTTACGTGTTAATTTTTATATGTTGTACACGTCCGAGCACCTTGAAAATTAAATAGCATATGCTTCAGATAGAACTGTTTGCATTTTAATAATTTTCATTTGACTATGACGTGTTTTGACGTCAAACTTGACGTCGTCTAAAAATGTTTGTACGCGGTCTACAGCTATTATTTATAGGCCGATTTTCTTCAAAATTTCACAGAATGCGTATGTTAGGCTTTAGTTGTGCCTTCCGGTGTCCGTTTTTCAAAATTCGAAATGCAACAGTTCTATGGCGATCCAAGATTCGAACCATTGACGTCAAATTTCAAACGCGTATAAAATCGCTTACAAATAAGCTAGAAAGATGATATTTGGACAGAATATAAGTCTCAAGGGTTTCTTTACATTCTCTGAAGATGAACGTCATAGGACGTCATATGACGTCATGAGGTGAAAGGTAATTTATAATTTTTACGCGTTAAAAGCAAGTTTAAGGCTGGAATTTCACATCCTTTACTTTTTTTGCTTTTAAGTGTTTGACAATGTAGCAGAAAGTCCTATCATTCGTATCAACGAATGAAATCTAGTTTTATTATTCTTTTTTCTTCCTAACTAAACGCTTATTTTTCTATGTTGCAATAATCCTAGGACGATGAAATTTTATGGCTTATTAGTTACGTGAGGAAATTTTGATTTCTATGAATTTCATATGTCTATGACGTCATATGACGTCACAATTGACATATGCTACAAAAGTTTGTACACTGTCCAGAGCCATTATTTATGGACCGATTTTCATCAAATTTCACAGAATGTGTATATTAAGTTCTAGTTGTGCATCCCAGTGTCCGTTTTTCAACTTCGAAAAGTCCAAGGTTCTATGCGAATCCAAGATTCGAACCATTGACGTTATATTTCAAATGCGTATAAAATCGGTTACAAATCAGCTAGAAGATGATATTTGGACAGAATATAAGTCTCAAAGGTTCTTTACATTCTCGAAGATGAACCCATATGACGTCATGAGGTGAAGGTAATTCTAATTTAGTGTAATTTTATATGTTGTACACGTCGAGACTTGAAAATAAAAGCATATGTTCAAAGAACTGTTGCATTTTAATAATTTTCATTGACTTGACGTGTTTGACGTCAAACTTGAGTCGTCTAAAATTTTGTACGCGGCTACAGCTATATTTATGCATTTCTTCAAATTTCACAGAATGCTATGTTAGTTTATTGTCTTCGTGTCTTTTTCAATTCGAAGCAACATCTATGGAATCAATCGAACATTGACTCAAATTTCAACCGTATAAATCGCTTACAAATAAGCTAGAAAGATGATATTTGGACAGAATATAAGTCTCAAGGGTTTCTTTACATTTCTGAAATGAACTCATAGGACGTCATATGACGTCAGTGAAGTATTATATGTTAAGAATTTATAATTTAACTACTTTTTTTCTTTATGTTGAATTGCAGGCCAATGAAAATTAATATCTTTCGATCTTCAATTCTGATTTGCGATTTTTGGTAAAATTAAATAAGTCATATGACGTCACGTGACGTCTTATATGATAATGAATTATTCTTCAATATTTAAGAATCGAAGATGAAATTTAATGATGCTTGAAATTAGGTTGTGCAATACGTCGGCTCAATTGTAACAATTTAAATATTCATAAATTTCGGGATAAATGCAAAGCAACAGTTCTATGGCGAATCCAAGATTCGAACCATTGACGTCAAATTTCAAACGCGTATAAAATCGCTTACAAATAAGCTAGAAAGATGATATTTGGACAGAATATAAGTCTCAAGGGTTTCTTTACTTCTCTGAAGATGAACGTCATAGGACGTCATATGACGTCATGAGGTGAAAGGTAATTTATAATTTTTACGCGTTAAAAGCAAGTTTAAGGCTGGAATTTCACATCCTTTTACTTTTTTTGCTTTTAAGTGTTTGACAAATGTAGCAGAAAGTCCTATCATTCGTATCAACGAATGAAATCTAGTTATTATTATTCTTTTTTTCTTCCTAACTAAACGCTTATTTTTCTATGTTGCAATAATCCTAGGACGATGAAATTTTATGGCTTATTAGTTACGTGAGGAAATTTTGATTTCTATGAATTTCATATGTCTATGACGTCATATGACGTCACAATTGACATATGCTACAAAAGTTTGTACACTGTCCAGAGCCATTATTTATGGACCGATTTTCATCAAATTTTCACAGAATGTGTATATTAAGTTCTAGTTGTGCATCCCAGTGTCCGTTTTTCAACTTTCGAAAAGTCCAAGGTTCTATAGCGAATCCAAGATTCGAACCATTGACGTTATATTTCAAATGCGTATAAAATCGGTTACAAATCAGCTAGGAAGATGATATTTGGACAGAATATAAGTCTCAAAGGTTACTTTACATTCTCCGAAGATGAACACCATATGACGTCATGAGGTGAAAGGTAATTTCTAATTTTTACGTGTTAATTTTTATATGTTGTACACGTCCGAGCCACCTTGAAAATTAAATAGCATATGCTTCAGATAGAACTGTTTGCATTTTAATAATTTTCATTTGACTATGACGTGTTTTGACGTCAAACTTGACGTCGTCTAAAAATGTTTGTACGCGGTCTACAGCTATTATTTATAGGCCGATTTTCTTCAAAATTTCACAGAATGCGTATGTTAGGCTTTAGTTGTGCCTTCCGGTGTCCGTTTTTCAAAATTCGAAAATGCAACAGTTCTATGGCGAATCCAAGATTCGAACCATTGACGTCAAATTTCAAACGCGTATAAAATCGCTTACAAATAAGCTAGAAAGATGATATTGGACAGAATATAAGTCTCAAGGGTTTCTTTACATTCTCTGAAGATGAACGTCATAGGACGTCATATGACGTCATGAGGTGAAAGGTAATTTATAATTTTTACGCGTTAAAAGCAAGTTTAAGGCTGGAATTTCACATCCTTTTACTTTTTTTGCTTTTAAGTGTTTGACAAATGTAGCAGAAAGTCCTATCATTCGTATCAACGAATGAAATCTAGTTATTATTATTCTTTTTTTCTTCCTAACTAAACGCTTATTTTTCTATGTTGCAATAATCCTAGGACGATGAAATTTTATGGCTTATTAGTTACGTGAGGAAATTTTGATTTCTATGAATTTCATATGTCTATGACGTCATATGACGTCACAATTGACATATGCTACAAAAGTTTGTACACTGTCCAGAGCCATTATTTATGGACCGATTTTCATCAAATTTTCACAGAATGTGTATATAAAGTTCTAGTTGTGCATCCCAGTGTCCGTTTTTCAACTTTCGAAAAGTCCAAGGTTCTATAGCGAATCCAAGATTCGAACCATTGACGTTATATTTCAAATGCGTATAAAATCGGTTACAAATCAGCTAGGAAGATGATATTTGGACAGAATATAAGTCTCAAAGGTTACTTTACATTCTCCGAAGATGAACACCATATGACGTCATGAGGTGAAAGGTAATTTCTAATTTTTACGTGTTAATTTTTATATGTTGTACACGTCCGAGCACCTTGAAAATTAAATAGCATATGCTTCAGATAGAACTGTTTGCATTTTAATAATTTTCATTTGACTATGACGTGTTTTGACGTCAAACTTGACGTCGTCTAAAATGTTTACGGGTTTTTTAAAATTGGTTGGCCTTTTTCAAAATTGAAAATGCAACAGTTCTAGGCGAATCCAATTAATTGACGTCAAATTTCAAACGCGTATAAAATCGCTTACAAATAAGCTAGAAAGATGATATTTGGACAGAATATAAGTCTCAAGGGTTTCTTTACATTCTCTGAAGATGAACGTCATAGGACGTCATATGACGTCATGAGGTGAAAGGTAATTTATAATTTTTACGCGTTAAAAGCAAGTTTAAGGCTGGAATTTCACATCCTTTTACTTTTTTTGCTTTTAAGTGTTTGACAAATGTAGCAGAAAGTCCTATCATTCGTATCAACGAATGAAATCTAGTTATTATTATTCTTTTTTTCTTCCTAACTAAACGCTTATTTTTCTATGTTGCAATAATCCTAGGACGATGAAATTTTTATGGCTTATTAGTACGTGATGAAATTTTGATTTCTATGAATTTCATATGTCTATGACGTCATATGACGTCACAATTGACATATGCTACAAAAGTTTGTACACTGTCCAGAGCCATTATTTATGGACCGATTTTCATCAAATTTTCACAGAATGTGTATATAAGTTCTAGTTGTGCATCCCAGTGTCCGTTTTTCAACTTTCGAAAAGTCCAAGGTTCTATAGCGAATCCAAGATTCGAACCATTGACGTTATATTTCAAATGCGTATAAAATCGGTTACAAATCAGCTAGGAAGATGATATTTGGACAGAATATAGGTCTCTGGGAGTCTTAAACATTTGTGAAAATAAATGTCATATGACGTCACGGAGTATAATGTAAGAATTTCTAATTCTTACAGTATTTTTATATGTTGAATTTCAGACGGCAACTGAAAATTTAATGCATGTCAATGCTCAAATCGTTTGCATTTTGAAAATTTAACTATTGACTACGTGACGTCTTTGATCATATATGTATTTCTAATAAAAAGGAGTACATTTCTTTATTGAGTGTCGAAGCTATGAAAATTTCACAAAATGATTCAGTTGACCTGATTCGTTTTCAAATTTCAAGAAGTTCTATGGATTCAAGAGTCGAACATTTGAATGTCGAATTTTACACACAGCGCCCTTATAATGGCGATTTACATAAATTTACAGAATGTGTATATTACGTATTATAGTTATACGGTTTCTTTACAAAATTTCCCAAGTCAGAATAGCGTATCATAGATCGACAATGACGTCAATATTTAAAGATTATAAAATATGTTCCGTATTATGAGATAGAAAGCTGAATTTTGTCTTGTAGTTTTGTTGTCTTAAATTATGTGAAAATTAAAAAGTCATATATCGTATCAGACGATTTGAAATCTAGTTATTATTATTCTTTTTTTTTCCTAACTAAACATTATTTTTCTATGTTGCAATAATCCTAGGACGATGAAAATTTTATGGCTTATTAGCTACGTGAGGAAATTTTGATTTCTATGAATTCATATGTCTATGACGTCATATGACGTCACAATTGACATATGCTACAAAAGTTTGTACGCAGTCCAAGCCATTATTATGAACCGATTTTCATCAAATTTTCACAGAATGTGTATATTAAGTTCTAGTTGTGCATCCCGTGTCCGTTTTTCAAATTTCGAAAAGTCCAAGGTTCTATAGCGATCCAAGATTCGAACCAAGAATAATCGTAAACGTTATCCAAATATTTACAAAATCTGGTCTCTTTATTTTGAAATACGATAATGTATATGTTATTTACAGTATTATAGGTTCTCATGTGGAGCTTCATTCAAATCGATTGCATTTTTGAAAATTAACGTCATAATGACGTCACGTGACGTCTTTATATGATAATGTTTTCTAATATTACTAGATATTTCTTATATTTGAAAGTTTCGAAGGGCATGAAAATTTAATGACAAATGATTCAGATGCTGAAATTTCGATTTCAATGATTTTCAATATGACTATGACGTACATTTGAAATTGGCTACAAAGTTTGTACACGATCCAGAGCCATTATTAATGGGCCGATTTTCATAAATTTTCACAGAATGTGTATATTAGTTTTATTGTGTTACCGGTGTCCGTTTTTCAACTTCAAAAGTCCAAGATTATGGCGATCAAGATTCGAAACCAAGTGACGTAATATTTAAATGCTTATAAAAACGGTCCTTTTGAGATATGAGTTGATATTTGGTCAGTAATAGGTCTCTGGGTCTTAACAATTTGTAAAATGAACGTCATATACGTCACTGACGTCATTTCTTTATATAAAATGTTTTTCTTTTTTTAACAAACATTTTTTCTATGTTGAAAAATTAGAACGATGAAAATTTATGGCATATTGTCAGATGGGAAATTTTGATTTCTATGATAACAAATGCTATGACGTCATATGACGTCACAATTGACAATGCTACTAAAGTTTGTTACGCGTCTAGAGCCATTATTAAAGGACCGATTTTCATCAAATTTTCACAGAATTGTATATTAGGTTCTAGTTGGCATCCCGGTGTCCGTTTTTCAAATTCGAAAAGTCCAAGGTCTATGCGATCCAAGATTCGAACCAAGACGTCAAGTTTTCAAATTCTTATAAAATCGGTCTTTTTGAAATAGAAATATATTTGTCAGTATTAGGTCTCTCGGGATCTTAGATTATGTGAAAATTAACGTCAATGACGTGACGTCATTGATGAAAATTATTTCTAATTTACGAAATTCTATATGTTTAAATTTCAGAGGGCATGAAAATTTATGAACAGCTGCTTTAGATGCTGATATTTCGATTTTTTATCCATGACGTCCATATGAAATTGACTACAAAAGTTTGTACACTGTCCAGAGCCATTATTAAATGGACTGATTTTCATCAATTTTCACAGAATGTGTATAATAGGTTTTAGTTGTGCTTCCGGTGTCCGTTTTTCAAATTTGAAAATCCAATGTCTATGGCGATTCCAAGATTGAACCAAGGACGTCAATGCTTATAAAATCGGTCCTTTTTGAGATATTTGGTTGATATTTGGTCAGTATATAGGTCTCTGTGAGTCTTAACGAATTTGTTAAAATGAACGTCATATAACGTCACATGACGTCTTTATATGAAAATGTTTTTCTAATATTAACAAGAATATTTCTTTATGTTGAAATTATTGAATGGCAATGAAAATTTAATGACATATGCTTCAGATGCTGAAATTTCGATTTCAATGATTAACAAAGGCTTATGACGTCATGTGACGTCACAATTGAAATTGACTCTGAAAGTTTGTTCACCGTCTAGAGCCATTATTAATGGGCCGATTTTCATCAAATTTTCACAGAATATGTATATTAGGTTCTTGTGTATCCCGGTGTCCGTTTTTCAAGATTTGAAAAGTCCAAGGATCTATGGCAAATCCAAGATTCGAACCAAGGACGTCAATTTTTAAATGCTTTTTAAATCGGTCCTATTTGAAATAGAAATTTTGTCAGTATGTAGGTCTCTCGGTGACTGATATTATGTGAAAAAGAACGTCATATGACGTCATTGCATGAAAACTTATTTCTAATGTTAACAAGAAAATCGTATATGCTACAATGGTCCATGGGCAATGAAAATTTATGAACATCTGCTTTAGACGCTGATATTTCGATTTTTATAGGTCCATGACCTCACTATGAAATTGACTACAAGAGTTTGTTCACCGTCCAGAGCCATTATTAAAGACTTGATTTTCATCATATTTTCACAGAATCTGCATAATAGGTTCTAGTTGTGCGTTCCGGTGTCCGTTTTTCAAAATTTGAAAATTCCAAGTTTCTATGGCATATCCAAGATTTGAACCAAGGACGTCAAATTTTAAATGCTTATATTATCGGTTCTATATTATATATAAAGTTGATATTTTGTCAATATGTAGGTCTCTGGATACCTTTTAACATTTTGTAAAAATGAACGTCATATGACGACACATGACGTAATTACATGAAAATAATTTCTTATATTAACAAACGGTTGAATGCGCTCTACAGCCATTATTTCTGGACGGGTTTTTGATGAAAATTTCACAGAACGTGTATATTACAATGTAGTTGTGCATCCCAGTCTTCATCTTCCAAAACCAAAAAAAATGACTAAGAATCTTTGGAAGAAGACAACGTCAAAATCTATTCAAGTATAACATCTTATCCAGATGAGCTAGGATACTTATATTTAGATAGCATGTGTAAAAGTATCAAGTGACTCAGTCGCTCAAGTTTGACTCAGTGTCGCAGAAAGTCCTATCTTTTGTCAGAACAAAAGAACATCTAGTTTTAATTGAATTCATACTGTCAGCATTTTGAATAACATAAAACATTTGTAACCAAATTTTTATATTTTGTTTCGTTCCGTTTCGCAAAGTACCAATACCCACACCGTAATTGGTACTTTGCGAAACGAAACGGAACGAGCAAATTTTAATATGTTCAAGAATTATATATTTAAATATATTTATTTGTAGCCCTGTCGAGCTTCGATCTGCAACTTGTCTTTTTATGTATGAAGATTACAGGAAAATTTGTATGTTCGTGACATGTCCTGAATACTTTATATGTATTTCTTTGCATGTAACTGCTTGTACTGAAATTAGCGTCTGAAAATAAGAGAGAAATAAAGAATCCCTAAACAAGGTACATAACGACACAATTAAAATGTTACAGGCTCGAATTGATTGAGCCTGTTTATGGACATATATTTCCTGTCTCGTTTCATTCCGTTTCGCAAAGTACCAATACCCACACAGGTATTGGTACTTTGCGAAACGGAACGGAACAAGAACATTTTTATGTATTTATACATGAAATATTTCAGGCATACATATTTTATAACCGTTTAGGGTTGCCTGTACAACACTGGTCGAACCTTGATTGGTAAAATCATTGATTGGTAAAATCATTGTTTTTCAAGTAATTGCCTTTAAAACAAAGTCATAATCCGAAATTACTGATACAATACTGTAACTTTATACATGCCTACGTACCATCATAGAGACATATACCTTCCTAAGATATCTCGACATGTTATAGAGCCGCACATTATCGAATTAAAATAAATCTTATCCTATCTTACATATTAAATAATAATTAATTCATGAATGTATACATGTGTAACGGCCTTGCCGCATCCGAAAGTTTAGATAAATATGATTCTTCATGTCGGCATCTTGAATTAATTTACATCATACATATATAACCAAATTAGCCCTTTCTCTCTCGTTTCGTTCCGTTTCGCAAAGTACCAATACCCACACCGGTATTGGTATTTTGCGAAACGAAACGGAACGAGACAGTTTTGATATATATTTTCAAATATGAAATAGTTTAGGAATTCATATATAATAATCTTTTATGATTGAAAGTGCAAAAATGGTTAAGTCATTATCGGAAATTACGGGTTATCCACTGTAACTAAGTATACGTATCTTAATATATACATATGTACCTTTATTTGATACCTCAACCCGACATGCAATAAAGGGGCCTCCTTGGCAGAGTGTTAAATGTCGCTAACTTCAAGCCATTTGTCCTTTATTGATGTGGGTCCGAGCCTTGTCGGGGCATTTAATTCTCTATGAGAGGAAAGCCATCCAGCTGGCTTGCGGGCGGAAGGTCGGTGGTTCTACACAGGTGTTCATCTGTGATAAAATAATGCGGAGGGGCGCCTAGGTTCTTCCTCCACGATCAAAGCAGAAAAGTCGCCACATGACCTATGATATTATCCGCGCGACATTTAAAAAAAAAAAAAAGCTTTTCCTATCTCGTTTCGTTTTGTTCCACAAAGTACCTACACACACACTGATATTGGTACTTTTCGAAACGGAATTAAATTTTTATTTATTCATATGAAATATTTCGAAAATATCGAATAATTTTTTATATGTGTATTTTGTACACCTGTCGATCTAAGATCTGCACATTCATATATTGACTGATCTCTTTGATAGTTGTTTTGAAAGTCCTGTAAGTTTTAAGCCTAAGGATTTGAATTAAAAAAAGGCTCAATGGTAGGATCCCACTATGATCTCTTGTTGAAATTTCAAGCTTTCCACACATTGCAAGTTTACTCTTATTTTGAAGGCCTATCAAAACGCTATGAAAAAATGTAAAAAAAAAAAAAAAATGCCGGTGTTTAACATAATGCAAGAAAACCATGGTTACGTGACGGATATATGGTATCTTAACATGAATAGTTAAATGCATGACATGAAAAATACCACTTTCACCGTCGTTTTGACTCGGTCAAAGAAAATTCTTATGCAAGCGGGTCATACCACGCGCGCGCATCCTAAAAAGGTAATTTGAACAAAAACGAGTCATGTAAAACAATCAGATTAGATTTGAATTTAATTTCTTTTGCAAAGAAGATGTCCTTACTTCTAAATTTAAATACTAAAGGCCGTAACACAGCTCATCCATTTCTCGTCAGTATTTTGCGTTGAATGAGATTGTGTTACACCCGGCGTTGAAATGTTACAGAAATTGAGAAATCGTCAATGAAACTGAAAGTTTCAGATGACTGGAAGTTAGTTTATTGTAGAATCTATTTCAAAAATATATTTCAATCTTTCTTTTTTTTTCTTTTACACGAAAAATCTCTTAAAACGCACTATTTACAGAAAATATACATTTTGATATTGCGTACACACTTCAAAAAAAAAAAAAAAAAAAAAAGATACCGCGTTATTGATACTGCTTAGCAGTCTATACCTATAGAAAATAAATGGATGCTGCTTATGTGGCGAAGTCTTCTCCAGACAACATGAAGGACGACATCGGCAAGAGGATCCTTACAAATGTGACCCTTGTAGGCATGTGGCTTTTTTCTGAGCAACATTCCTTGACATATTCGAAGCATTATACCTCTAAACAAAAGTTTGATGCCTTTGTGGAAAATGAGAATAGAAAGAGAATATTGCCCACGAATTTCGTATTCACAACCTCTAATTTAGTTCAGTGCTTTTAAAATGTACCAGAAAACCTTCGCACACTTGTAACGATTATTTATCAAAAATAAACTATTCTAAACTAATGGTAAATAATTCACATTACACAAGTTGTTTATGAAGTTCTTGAATACTGATATAATATATCCTTTTTTTGTCCTACGCAGAATGCGCAGGGATGGAATGCAACATCCGTTTCTTGGGAAAATTCGTATCGTAAAAGGTCTTTATGTTCTTAGGCAAACAAGTTGTTAAAACTCGTGTGATAAGTAAGGTAAGAAAAAATAAATTTCCGAGTGGTTCAATTAGGAAATATATATCTTAATTTTGAGTGATCTGTGCTATAATAAAGCACGGTATGGAGTTTAGATGCGCAGTAATATAATCACAAAGGCCGTAGGCCTACAAACATCTAAACGGCATATCGTGCTATATAAGTATAAAACAGAGCGCACAAAAATCAAGATGTTTTTCATTCTAACTTGTCAAGAAAAAATAAAGTTGGACTACATTGTATGTGGTTAACTTTGTTCTCGCCTCAGAGTTTCTTTCCAGTCGGTTGAAAAACAACAACAACAAACACCAATTTTATTTTTTGTCATTAAAGAACTTGACCATGATTTACCTTTTTCAAAGACCTGGCACTTTTCACAGCAGGGCTGCAATGAGAGGCCCCTTTCTTTTTTCTACCCATTCTGGCGCAATGCACATGTAATGTTGTGCTGTAATTCTCAGTCTACAAAAGAAAAAAATGAAAAAAAGTGTTCATAAAAATATATAAACAATCGAATGCATAGTGTTAATTCCAATAAAGTTTTCACATGGATTTTTTATGACAATAAAAATCTCAGAATACTTTTTAAACTTGATTTATTTCGTTTCATTTAGCCATTTTCATCGTATATTTGGGAGAATTGGGCTATATTGGAGTATTTGGGTATTTGAAGTGCTTTGAGGCGATCCCCCAGTTTGACTGTATGTAGTGTAACGGAAGTGGTTCGAAGGGGGGGGGGTTGAAATATTGCTGTCATACTACCTATTAATAGGCAATGTCATATTAATGGCACAATGGAACGATAATTTGATCATTTATGCTCATATTCATATCAAAGTCAGCATCGTTACCTTCTTCAGACAGTTGAAATCAGTTGTCAATCGTTGAGGACACGTTTTGCCGCCATTAAATTTACCGTTTCGTTGAAGCGCTTGGTTGAAACTGCACGCGGCTATTGATCCTGAATGTTTACAAGAGTTACGAAAAAATGAATTTGGCAGAAAAGTGTCTGCTTTTCACGACCACTAGTAAATTTTTCTAATATTCATGGGTAATTTGAAGACAATGAGTAAAAACGTCGAAAATGTGCCGGAACTGGTTGAATGTCGGAACTGGTTAATTGACTGTAATAATACAGTTAACTGGGTTTTTTTCCTAGCGGTGCAACGATGTACCGGTATATTGCAATATGCCTCGAAAGTGTATCGTATCGCGATACGGAAAGAGCGTACCGGATTTTTATGTATCGTCAGAAAACTGCAGAATCTTACTTCTATTTCTTCGTTTTAGTAGGAAAATTGAATGTTAACCGCTAAATCGGCACTGTAAAACCTCCGAAGCTCGTAGCGGCTTGGACACACTGTGTTGACGTTTAAATCCCGGTTCCCATTTGCAATGTTCAGGATAGAACTTTTAAATGGTTACTTACGTAGAACTTTTAAATGGTTACTTACGTAAAATCCTGCTTTGAAGTTTCTATTATACTATTCACATAAACTAGACAGACTAAAATAAAGATACAAATAATCGTTAATTAATTCATCTCGATAAAAAAAAATGCAATCTCAAAGGCGCCGGTAATAAACCACGTTGTATTCAAGCGTCCAAGCGTCTATCAACATGATAAGAATTTTCCCGCAAAAATGTCATCACAGGATGATGCTTACGATATGTTGGAAACCTAAAAGCTACGAGTAAGGTATGGGAGCACTTCAGTCCTAAAAGACCCCGAAAGACGGTGAAATAGAGCCAAAACCTAGCTTTCTGCAAACTAATGTTGGGCAGAAGTAAAGTACAGCGGCGGCACAGCACTTTGACCGTCATCTCAAGAACGCAATGGCATTGAATGTCCGTCATACTACTGCCGCTTCATCTACTTAATGTCTGTCGGAATCCCAGAAGTATTTAACAATGTGTTTGCTCAAAGATAAATGTTTAAAGAAAATAACTCAAAGGCTCTTTCTTTCATTGCTGCAAGTGGAAGGTTCGTGGTGAAAGATTTAAGACCATACAAAAAGCCATGTTGCTTTAGTTAATCTTTTTTTTTTTTTAAATCATTATTTGCCTATGTTGTGTCTGTAATAACACTATAGTATTAAGTATTATTATGCTATTATAACCTTCTACTAGTTAAGTCTAGTCTGTAGCCTTGTATTAACAAAACCACAATATATTGCAATATATATTACAATAAAGCATTGGCATATTGCAATATATCGCAATACGGCCCGGCTGTATCGTTACTCCCCTAGTTTTTCCTCCTAATATTATTCCAGCGAAATATTACACATGTTCCAGAATGTTACCTGAAGTGAAATTCATGTACCTACTTTGAAGGTGTATTATTTTCCCTTGAGCTTGAAGTGTAAATTTGTCTATGGGCATATTCTTTCCATGATAATTTTATTAAATATGGGCTGTTACTATTTGACAATAATACTTTTAATGACAATAAACTAAAAATAGTTACTTTGAAACGTTTTTATCCAAAATGAAATTTTCTATGGGTATTTTTTTGTTTTGTAGAGGGTATATAACAGATCAATATGCTAAAAGACATGATGTACATCAGACAAATGGAGAAGGTAATGGAAAGAAGGATGGTACTGATGTCAAAAGCAGGTATGTTAAAATCATTCTGCAGACTGTAAGGAAATGTTTTGAAATGAGCACCCATAGTGATGTCAAAAAACAAAAATGAAAATTAAGCGATGTTTCACCTATTTCTTTTATTGTTTAGAATGCACAAAGTAAAATATTTACTGCCATTACTTTTAATGTGGTCAGTCACATTTGAACAATAATTTATTACTTTTGCAGGTTCTGTTAGAGATATATTTAACGACTAAAAACCCATTTTGTAGAGTTAGATCTGTTTTATTACTTTTCTTGAATTTTTATAATTACCTCCCTTTAAAATGAAAGATATATAAAAACAGGACTGTTTCTTTAATTGTAATGTAATTTCTAGTTTTATATTTGCATTTGATAGATATTTGAACATTTTGACAACTTTGACTTCAAGTGAAGTTTTGAAACAATTTTGTAGATGCTGAATTAATGTATTGCCAATCTATCCTGGTTTCGCAACCTAGAAAGGCAAAGGGAGCTAATCATAATTGTACAAACTTGACTTTTTATTGAATTTCGGCTTAATATACTATCAATGTAAATCTTTGATAATTATAATACAATAGTTCTTATACTCATATCATTTCTTTGGCAAGCTATGCTTATTAAATTTATTCTTTATAGGTTAGAATAACTGTCTTGGTTAGGCAACCAAGATTTTAAAATTATCTCCAGTGAAAATCTAACAAAACGATATGGTCTAGGGCTTTGACATTAGTCTGTAGTTTCACCTAGAGGTTCTCTGCTAAGATATTTCATATCTCCCCCCACACACACACACACTCACAGGATCAAATATGGTCCTGCCCTGGGTGCCACATGGTTCAAATAGACTTATTTAAGGAAAAAATTGGAAATCTTTTTGTCCAGTACCACAGGGCATACATGAAGGGCTTTGATATTTGTTACCAGAGTGAAGCATCATTAGCATGATTACCAGGATTATTTACATTTTCCCACTAGGATCAAATATGACCCCATCCTTGGGGTCACATGATTTACATTATACTTAAAGGAGGAAAATTTAGAAAATCTTATTGTACAAAACCACATGGCCTAGAGCTTTTATATTCAGTAGCTTTGTGTGATAGTTCTTTACCAAGGTTGCTAAAATCATGGCACTGATATGGGGGCAATATATGCAATATATGCCAAGGGTCACTTGTATAACCTTTACTTAAGCATTAAGAAGGAAAATATAAATATATTATCAACATGTGAAGTGAAGTTTTATTGATAAAATTATTTCAGTATTGATTCAAGAAATGCTTGCCCAGACAGAAACATCTTCGAGGTCCTTAGTGACAGCAGCTGGTGCAAGGGATAGCAATGCATCAGGTTTGGTGCTTTTAGGTTATTTTCTGAACAAACATACATTAATTTTTAATTTATATATTTTGTTATCTTGAAAAAGTCATATTTGTAAAAAGACCATACCACTTATAGAAAAAGAGGATGGCTCAATTATATCTGATCAAGAAGAAATATTGAATGAAACAAAAATATTTTGAGAATCTTTATAAAGAACAGATAAATAAATGTGAATATAACTTGGAAGATGAATTAAAGGGTCATGATTTGAAAAAACACAATACCTCTGAAGCAAATGGTTTAGAGGGTCTATTGACTCATGAAGAAGTGACAAATACTTTAAGGAATATGAAAAATGACAAAAGTCCTGGATGTGATGGTTTTTCTGTTCATTTTTATAAAATGTTTTGGAACAGAATAGGTCATTTTGTAGTAAGGGCCATTAATTATGCTTTCAAAGCAAACACTTTTTTCTAAGAAATATAACTCTTATTCCAAAAGACAATAAACCAAAGCAATATTTAAAAAATTGGAGG
>CM037777.1:63067795-63117795 GCA_021229015.1 Solen grandis
TAACTACGAATTAAGATTTTAATATATAAAACGTTTATCTAACTTAAAAAAGCAGCCATATTTCCCTCACAAACCACTCAGATTGCATCCCCTTCTTTTATCCAGGGTAGCAAGTCCCCGGTTATATTTCAACTCCTGTTATGATCATATTACTTCCCAGAGTTCCGAGTATTCAGTTTCCTCCCATGAGTAAAAACGAAACGCAGGATATTGATACTACGAATTAACTTCTTTTTGATTATTCTGTCCCAGATGAGGCAGTTTAGACAGTTAAATGTAAAACAAATGTCACATTGATGGTTGCTAAACAAAACTTTAAAATATAACACCACCAAATTATGACACATGAAATCCAAATCATTAACTGATGCAAAATACACAAGAGCATTAGTCAGTAGACCGCATTGATAAACGCACATAACATAATGCAGCATACCACTTGTCAGTATGACAAAGGCAGAATGTCACGTGTAAACATGGACTTGTAAGACGGCGAGATGCAATTTTTGCCCTAATTCTGTTCCATATATTTTGCTAAAACATATAGAATTGGCCTTATTTAAAATCAGACGCCATGCAAATTCATTGTTTTTGCTTCACACGGATGAAATGGTAGATCTTCGTAGTTCATTTCAGGCACTAAGTAGAACAACAAGTACAATTACTTAACGTATTTCATTTCATGAAGTGCCACTGTAGAACAGTTATTCCGGGCATTGAACTTCATGCATTTAGTTTACGACAACCTGTTCCTCGTATATAACTGTTCTAGTATGTAATGGGAAAAGATAAGTAGAAATACACTCATTTGTGTGCACCATGCATTTCGTAAAATATTGGGTAACAAAGTACCAAAATACCAAAAAGAGTCAATCCTGTCTAAAGCGGTCAGTGAAGGGAACAAGAGAAAATGACCGCTTAACAGAGATGGCCGCTAAATGAGGATAAACATATTACACAAGTCTAGTTTGTTATTATTCAAACTGACCGTTAAATGCAGGTTGACCGCTTAATACAGGTGGTCGCTAATACTGGAAGATGAAGCGTTTCTAAATTTAAAAAAATCCGATTTATTATTTATTATACCACATTTATATAACACTTTTATTTTATATTTACTAAAAAAACTAGGAAATACTGTAAAACATCAGTGAGATAAATTCATATCATCCACAAGGTGATATAGTGAGTGATTTAGCTCTGCCGGAACTACTTTTTACTTACGATGGGTATGCATAGGGACATATAGAATTCCAGTTTTGGGGCAACGTGAAATTGTAAAATTGTGTCTAATCCCGAGTTTATATATTTGTTAAATGGATGCAGCATTTTCGAAGATCTTATTATCTGTAATATTATGTAGTTATGTATATTCCTTAAATAGGTCACGCCATGTCGTTTAATCTGGATACGTAAATTCAATTCCTCACTGCTTTAGAATTTAGCAAAAACATTATTTTAAAGTCGGTACTTCAAACGTTATAGTCTGTTGAAAAACATTTCAGCCATACATGTAATTATGGGATATCAAAGGCTTTAGTAAGTGGTAATGTAATTGTTCTTGAACGTGAACACTAACCACTTTAAAATTAACAGAAAAAATGCGACTGCCGATTGATGCACTTCAGTTACACATTAATATCTACTGCTTCTGAAACTGCAAATGTATATTATGGTACAATAATTATTAAAATTACAAAGGTATCCATCCATCATTAAATTGTGATCTTGGTTCATAATTTTATAGAAATTACAAGCTTTTATAGACCAAGAGCAAAAGAGCTTGTAACTCCATGTCAATGGATGCTTGCATATGCCTTTCAAAGCATTTGAAGGATCATGATATAACCTTACTATCACGTGTTTTTGTTTGCATTTTATTCGTGTCAAAAATAAATACTACATTTATTCTCTCTATACCGTATATATGATATCTTTTATTACATTATTATACACATGTACATGTATATAATTACATGAGGTATCACATTTATTTTATTTATTTGAATAAAAAACAAACAAATTACCCGAAATCATTTTTTTTACCGAAGTCAAACATAAGTTATTTTTAGTTTAAACATATTTATTCCCATCATATATTACAACACAGTATACAAAAATTCAAATAATTCGGATAGGATGTGAACGAAAGCAAAGCTTTACAATGTTCTTCTCCTAGAAACACTTAATTATACAAGAAGGCAGCTTATTAAAAGGATATATGGGAAAACATCTTGAGCTAAATTTATAATATAATAAGAGGAAAATAATATTTTGAAATGAGAGGTAAAAATGCTAGTATGAAGTGGAGATCTAATGAATAGTTTTGGTGAAGAGATAAAGCAAAAAAAGGAGATAGTTAAGAGGAGAAAGAGATGTAAAAGGAAGTCGTCCACTAACATTTAACAATGAGCAACGTGCGTATCAAACCGTTTCGTATTTTGAATGAAAGTCTGGACACTTTGAAATATAAGTTCACTTTGTATAGTAGGCAAAAGAGGGTCACCATAAAGTTATTTTTGCTAGTGTATTTGTGATATTATATTTTGTATTTTACGTATTATTCAATACCAATTTATGTAGATATTTATTCCTTGGTAAAGAAATCAGTTTGATAGAAAATATAGGATTCACACAATTTGACTAAGGTTAAGCAAGTCTTCAGATGTTAAGTGAATACGGCAAAAATCTAATAACCTGATAGAGTAGAGGTCCGCAACTCTGATATAGGTAAAGAGCAAGCAAGTCAATATAAGCTCTCGACCGCGAGATACGTGAGATTTGTAATATTGCTCATATCAGTTATAAAAATACCGAGTTTTCTTTTCAGTTTATTGCCGATTGCATGTCTCTTATTAGATCGAAGGTCTCCCTTTTTGAGTGTTATAGTAAAGCGCCTGTCTGTCAATCGTCTGCAAGCGTCTTCAAGAGATTAATTGTCTCAGCGATATCTTGTTCAAATCCCGTGTTTTTTTTTGTTTTTTGTTGTTTTTTTTGTTACGGGAAAAGTATATTTCGGACCGTTTCATACCTCTGTTACAAATAGTTTTTTGAGTAAGGTACCGTTCCCTTATTATGCGGCGAATAGAATATTTATGGAAATCGTGTGATTTAATCATGTCGTCGTATATATCAGTATGTTCGTCATTGAAATCCAAGTGATTTATAATTCATTTTTAAAAGATTTATAAAGAAATATTGTCACAAGTAATTGATATGATTCTGATAATCATGTAGTTGATGTAAGTGATAAAGTAATTCCTATATCGACACGTAACTTATCCATTGTTCTTCAATGTGTTGACTGGATTTAATCAAGATGGCCGTGTCGTACCTTATAATTCATCCAATATAGCTCCAGGACACATCACGGGGTCCATGTTTACTCCATGTGGTACAGGCAATGACAACAGGGCAAAGAAAATGGCGACTTAGACTTCCTTGCAAGGCATTGATTTTCCGCGTTTACAGGCGCGTATATTGCATTGCACTCGATGCACGCTGCCATGGGGACATTAATGCACGAGCTTCGTATCAAATATACCCTGTACACGTATTGCCGGATGTCGTTGTAATAAATATAGTTAAGTTATTAAAACTTACAGGTCGTCCTACTTGATCGTCCATTGAAAATCATGTTTTCTTTCAGCAATATATTGATACAGTCAACATCATACATGCGACCACCTGTATTAAACGATTTTTTTTATTTAACGACCGTTATAAATCCCACCCGAACGTTTTTACTATATCAATTTATCCCATTAAGCGACTTTTTTTTATTATGCGACCAGCGACCACATAAACCAAATCCCAGCACGTAAGATTATGCACAAATTAAACTTTTTTGAGCGACCGTGTTTGATTCCGTTGCTAATCATCGTGTACGCTGGAGCATGTGTATATCCATCTTTAAAAAACAATTATCCCGATCATAAGTGCTCACCTGAAACCCAATTTGTTTTGACCACGCATGACTGCACCATGTGCAACTAAATTCTAAATATAGTTCCTGGTTCCCGTTTCAACAGTTACTAAGCATAACATAGGTGAAACCATCCCTCCAAATAGAATATTTTGGAATAAGGTAAATTAATACTTCCGGATGCAATGCGTAGCATTTATAATTCGTATCTATAAGTATGTACATTGCGTCTTATGATACGCGACCAGGGCGCACGGTTGAAATAAATTTATCGGGGGTTTCTGGATTTATGTTAGACAGAGACATAAAGAAAGCTCATTGCTAAATAATATTTTTTCTTGAAATTTTCTGAATCCATCCATGAATTCGATGTCAAATGTTGTGTTTTTCCATCGAACACCAAATGCAAACCTCAGCCAATGATCCAAGGTATTATTCCAACATAAAAACTAAAAAATTGAAAGATATGACAAAAAATAAACGTGTTTATTCGTATAAAACAACAAAACATTGTGTAGTTTACATCTATTCATGTTGTAATATAATATAAATTATGTTACAATTTAGCTTACAGTTTGTATATATGACTTGTTTGCCTGGATTTCCAAAAATGTCTAAGAGACCATTTCATTAAGCGTCCACTTTTTGGCAGTCCATTGAGCGGTCTCTTAATACAATGACTATATTAAAATGAATCGTGAGTTTACATGGAGAAAACAGGTGATTGTATGGTGACAACGTGACCTAAGAGCATTAATTGTGATCTTGTTGCGAGGCGACTGATTACTCATGTTTTGTTATATGCATGTTCATCTATTTAGCCCCATAAATGTACTAAGCGACACTGACTCAAAACCGTACTGAAACTGTCAATCCAACGGGAAGCGGTTCCATAATGCGAGGTCCATCGCGAAGCTGTATGGCGTACGTGACAAACTGTAAATATGTTATCGTTTATATTCTAAATGGAGCGCTCAGCTTCGCGTCGCTTGCGATAAATTCCATGACAGTCATGTATTTGCGGAACAATTTTAAAGGCGTTTCAGCGTTTTTTAATTGTTTGTTTGTTTGTTTGTTGTTTTTTCTAACAGACTGATATTTTTAAAATATTGCACTTAGTTTAGACTATATTTAAAAGATATTGAGCCACAACGCTCATTTGAGAGATTGAGCTTATGGGAAAACATCACTTTTTGCTAAAATTTGCTGAAAAAAATCAAAGAATAAAAAAAAAAATGAAAGATTGCATTCTAAATACTTTAATAACACATCAAAATAATATTTTCAGAATTATTTAATTAAAATTTGTAATTTATCATGTGTATTATAGGTTACAGGTGAAAATATTGTCAAAATGCATGGAAAATAAACAACGAGCAAAAGTAACCATTGTGTCTGGACCAAAATGTAGGCCTAAACAAAAACTATATATGTTTTTCTTGATTAAAACAAATAATAAACGGACAAATTTCTTATATTTTTTCACTCTGATATAATGGCTTTCTGAAAATGTAAAAAAAAAATGTACTCCTCACTAGATCTACGTTTGTTTTGTTTTTGTAACCAAAACTGATTTTTTATTGAAATTTTAGCCAAATTTTATTTAAACACTTAGTCCACAATGTAACTTTTTGGACCCTCAACATTTGGCAAATATACTTTTAATCATGTTTTTAATACAGGAATCTTAAAATTGTGGGTTTCCTTTCACATTCTACTCAAAATAACTGAGAATTAAAAAAAAAATACCAAGACCGGTATTTTGGTATGAAGCGCAAAATACAAGTGTAAACCATAAAGATCTAAGAAATTACTTCCAAATGACGTCAAATATGTTTAAACAAATATGATAGAAAAACAATATCCATCATTTTGTCACGGGCGATTTAAATCAATTCATTCAATGTTTATCAACAATGCGGTGGTAAAGCAAAAGTAGCGTCTCCCTATCCTCAGTGCACTCCGGTCACTACTAGAAAATCAACAACTAGCCGAGATTGGCTGGTAATGATTCAGAATGGATTGTAGATCAAAACAAGACCGATAATGTTGGATTATATGGCTCATTAAGTCACGTCTAATTAAAAGGTCGTAAAGCAAGGAACAACAGGTGCTCGTGTCTCCCCTAATTACTGTATCACCCTGAGTGATTCCGAAGAAAATGTGAATAAAATTGTACTAATTTGCGAAAGGGTTCCAAATGTATCAGTTGACATAATTTGGTGTCGGATTGGAAAACATTGTAGGGGGGCATTGTCATCAAAACATCACTTGTAACATTTTTATAACGCTCAGTCAATAAATATGTTTATGATGTATTTCCATGAATTTATCGTATGGAAATGTTCTGACTTATATATCCATGTACTTTGCTTGCAAATGAAATATCTGTTTTGTTGTTGTGTTTTGTCAGTATTTTTTTTAAATTTTACATCTGTTCTATTTTTTAATATCAACGGCTTGCACAGAATAGAAAATGCAGTGCTGCTTAAGACTCACTCACTCACTCACTCACTACTCACTCAACTCACTCACTCACTATCACTCACTCACTCATCACTCATCACTCACTCACCACTCACTCACTCACTCACTCACTCACTCACTCACTCTACTCACTCCTCACTCACTCACTCACTCACTCACACTCACCACACCTCACTCATCACTCACTCATCACTCACTCACTCACTCACTCACTGTTGTCGGTTTGAATCCCGCTTGGGCTACCCATCGTCGGAATCCACATATATATTCCGTTATCACTACTGAGTGTGAAAAAATGAATTTAAGTCAGACTATGTTGATAGAAGGAAATGTTTTGATCAGGTTGTTCAAAGATCCAAGCGTAAATACTGGTATGTCTTGCAGCATGATTTAACCCTTTCCCTCATAGAGGACACCATGAAAAGACCTATGCGAACAGCATAAAACCAGATCAGCCTCCGAGTAACTCGCAGGCTGATCAGGTTTTATGCTGTTCGCTGCTCCTCAGTGGTCTGGAAATGAGGATTTTGTAATCAAATTTGGTAAGGTTTAACTGTGGTTTTCTGCAGATCAGGCTTTATGTGATACCTATTGAGGACGTCAAAATGAGTCTATATGAGGGAAAGGGTTAAAATGAGTCTATATGAGGGAAAGGGTTAAGTAACATTATCGAAAATAATAATATAGTGTTTTGGAAATCTATTGGTAAAATTGGAGTTGCCCATTCAAAGAAAAGTAATTTACCTTTCGAAATTGAGCTAGAAGACGAAGCAATTGTAAGAGATAGTAATGTTGTGCTTGAAAAATGAGATCTTGTTTTTATAATTTATACAACCCTCAAGCTACAACCATACATAAACAACATGAACAAACTTTAAATGTCATTGCTTACAATACCCAACAGAATCAAGACGAGGAGCGAGCTTATAGTAATGGTATATCTACAGATGAAGTGAAACTTGCGGTTAACAATGCAATACAGGGGTAAAGCCTGTGATTTTGATAAAATGCATGCTGAATTTTCTAAAAATGATACAGCTTTTTCCTTTTTACATATTTGTTTTAACTCAGGAAGAATTCCGACAGACTGGGGTAGTTATTAACCCTATACCAAAGTTTGGACCCACAGACCCCGGGACCCACTTAGTTACCGAGGTATTACGTTAGCCCCAGTCATGTACAAGTTATACTGCACTGTTTTAAATAATAGGATATCGAGTGGATCGAGTCAGAAAATGTTTTAAATGGTGAACAAAATGGCTGATCATTTATCTACCTTCACATCTATAGTTGAAACCAGAATGAAAAAGAAACAATCTACCTTTGCTGCTTTTATAGATTTTAGAAAGGCGTATGACTCGATTGATTGTGGTTTCCTATGGAACAAACTCCATGCTATGGGCTTAAATGGGAAAATGTTGAATGGTATTAAATCTTTATATTCATCTTTTACATCTTGTGTTAGAATAAACAACATGTGTACAGAGTGGTTCGATGTCGCAGTCGGTCTTAGACAAGGGTGTTGTGTTTCACCGAACCTTTTTTATTCTTTAATTGATGACCTAGCAACTTTATCAAAGAACTTGGGAATAGGTATTATATTGGTAACGAGAGAACTTTGTATTTTAATGTATGCCAATGAAATCGTCTTCCTATCTGAAAATGAGCAGGATCTGCAACTGCTCTTAGATACATTGTCTCAGTGGAGTCGGGTCAATCGTATGAATATTTAATGCAAGAAAGTAATGTTGTACATTTTAGACCACCCTCAGTTAGGCGAACTTGTGGAAATGAAAATATCAGTCTATGTGATAAATGTGTATATCTCGGTCTACACCTAAGTGAACACTTAGATTATAATAGAATGGCAAAATTTGTTTCACAATCTGCTAGTGGAGCGCAATCTCCACGCAGTTATCTCCCCTTCATTCTTCGGCATTCTTCTTTTTGCTAAGTGAGCGTGCAAGGGAGATCACTGTGTGAAGTTTGAGTAGAGCCTTGGATCATTTAATTGCCAAATACAAAAGTGCGGGAGGGTTACCTTATAACGTTTTTACATAACTCTTTGACTCCATGGTCTGGCCAGTTATTATTATGGGGCTGCTATGTTGGGTACCAGTATGTTTTCGTGTATTGATGCGGTTTTTAACAGAGCAATAAGGTTTTATCTTGGCACTGGTGAGCATACACCTAATGCAGCAATCGTTGGAGATATGGGGTGGGAGCCAGTTATTGTCAGACAGCATTATTCAGTTTGTGCATTCTGGGCAAGATGTGCTAACATGGAAGAGAACAGAACAAATAAACAAGTCTTATATATTGTGCTGGATATCTGCCCGGACGTGTAAAAACAGGTTTTATAGTATCTCTAAAATTTTAAAAGATTATGATTTATGCAATTTTACATGTATAGAGAATAGGATTTGTGAAAAGACTCTAGTTTGTTGTAGTAAAACAGCGGCCTTGGAATGTTTTGTATGCCAACGGAGTGATACAATCAACAGAGAAGAGTCTAGATCTGGCAATGGAGGTAATTAATTAAGGACTTAAAAACTTTTTAAACAAAACTGTGGAACTGAAAATTTTATCAAAACCATACTGCCAGCGAAACACAGGTCAGCTTTAAGTAAATTCCGTTCAGGTGTCGCTCCACTGCGCATAGAAAAAGATGGGTTCGAAAGGTTAGCAGAAGAGCACAGAATATGCCCATTTTGTAGAAACTGTGTTGAAAACGAATTCCATATGGTTATGAACTGTGATACTTATAATGATTTTAGGAATATTAGTTTTACAAAGGCTTCTGAAGTTGACATTCCTTTTAATTCAAGGAATGATAATGATAAGTTTGTTTTTTATATTTTCAAATGAAAATTTGATACGCACCATTGCCAAATCCTGCCATTTTATTTTAAACAAACGCAAGAGTCTGCTATATAACAAAGTGTAAATATGATATTTTGATCGCCACACTGCATTTGTTTTCTCTCTTAATTCTGATGACTATGGACCTGTTTAATGTGTACTATATATTATGTCTTTGATATCTAGCAGAAAATTCATTTTCAGTATACAGTTCTATTATATCAGTCGAATCCCAAATCTGATTTGGGGGTAGTAAATGATTTTTAAGATCATTTCATAAAGGTCTCATTTTTGCTGATATTCATTTGTCAATTCTTGAATTATTGTCTTTAATGCAGATTTTATCAAGGGAATTACTGTGCATATATATGTGTGGGTATATGCAGAGTGTTTCAGTTATAGGATTGTTAGAGACAGTATATATCTTAAAGTGTTATTATGTAACAAGTGCAATATTGTGTATGGTCTTTTTTTTTTTTGTTTTTTATGTTGTAACCATGATGAAACTTTAATAAATATTTATATATTTTATCAGGGACTTCCTCCAAATCAACAAAAACAACAACAACAACAATGTCAACAACAGCAATGATCACTCAGTATAATCATATTTTTATTTCACATATCATGATGAAATGGGGTTAAACCAAAAAGTTCTAATCAGTATCCCCTTATGTTTACAGAAATATTTGTGTACAAAGGCAATTTAAGACAGTTAGAGAGAGAGAAAATTGTCAGTGAAGGAATGAAAAAAATGTTACAGTTCTGGTAGTATGTGATCAAACTAGACATCTCGGCTAGCACTCACTCACTACTCCATTTACTGGGAAAAATATATAAACCATGTAATACATTTTCTGAGAACAAGCTCTTAATGAGATTAAAAAATCATTAATGAATTTATGAGCCTCAACTATAACTACGTTTTCATCAAAAGTAAGTTGGAAAGAGGAAATGTTTTTTTCTTCTTCTTTTTTTGTTTTTTTCTTGTTTTTTTTTTTTTTTTTAATTCATAAGATTAAATTCAAAGTCGGGGCTTCTTTGAGGTCTAACTCTTAAGTGTACCAAAGATTTATAGACAAAGTAATACACGCAGAAGATGTTTCTTCTGGTAAAGAGACGCCATATCATTTAATTTCTATAATTGTAAGAGGGTGTTTTCGATATTTACAGTATGTCGTATTTAATCGTTCACTGAAAATGTTTGTATTTTGTTCAAAATTTGAAATTTACAGTTTGTTCGACTTAATCGTCTAATGAAATGCTTGTATTTTGTTCAAAATAAAAACAAATATAATACATAAAATGATTCGCGAGGTCTTGATATGAAGGAACTATAAGTGCATGCTGCCTACATGATCTTTGAACATAATGGGCGGAGCTTGTTGCGGCGACAGATGATTACGTCATGTTTTTCATGTAGTCTTATAAAATGATCCCAGTGATACTGAATCTAAACCATCACGTGGACTGTCAGTCTAACGGGGGTTGGTTCCATAACGCGAGGTCAAAGGTGAAGCTGTATGGCGTACGCGACAAACTGTAAATATGTTATCGTGCATATTTTAAATTTATGGACCTATGGCAGCGCTCCGCTTCGCGTCGCTTACCATAAAATCTAAATTATAAACAATAAATAATAATATATATTACATAAATGAACCATGAGGTCTTGATGTGGAGAAAATACGAGTGTTTAGTGCGTATGGTACCTACAATGACCAATGCGGATTATGGGTGGAGCTTGTGGCGTCATGTTTTGCTAGCTCAAAATACAAATGTACGCAACGACACTAAATTAAAACACCACGTGAAACTGTCAATGAAACATTAGGCAGGTCCATAATATGAGGTCAAAATAAAAGTTGTATGGCGTACGTGACAAACTGTAAATATGTTAACGTTAATATTTTGAATTTTATTAATTTATTCCAGCTCTCCGTTTCGTATCGCGTGCGATAAATTCCATAACATTTAAGATATAAACGATTACTACGAGTAATATATATTGGTCAAAGATATAAATTCAAGATTTTATTCCTATATCCCATAAGGTCATTGACCAAAGTAGACATACAATGTTTGTTTACAGACTAATTCATATATGTGTAACAAAATATATAGGCAGCCACAAATGCAAAATACTAAACGTAGCTTGTGGAATTGTTTGCTATCATTATTCTAGTTACTTTGTGTATGCTGGCTCATATCGTCATTTTTTATGTACATTCACTTTGGCAAAATGCTTAAGCCAATTTTCATTACTATCTCAATACTTTAATTTTCAAATGATTTTAAAATGATTTCTCTTATCTAAATCGTGTGCGGTTATCGTTTAAAATAATAATAATGATACAAGTTATACTAGTAGTTATTAATCATGATAAATTGATTAACAATTAAATGTGATGGAAATGTAGCTTTTATCTATTTTGTTATGTATACTGGAAGAAATAAATATCGACGAATGCAGTATGTCTAAAACCTCCAATATCTTTTTCGTGTTTCTTAATCTAAAAAAGAACAAAAACAACAACAAAAAATAAATAATACAATAATAATAATAATAATAATAATAATAATAATAATATATATATATATATATATATATATATTTTTTTATTTTGTTTATAGAGAGAGAGAGAAAAAAATTGGAGGAGAAAGAGTCGAAGTGCAAAATATCATTCTAATATATGTATTTTTTTGTAATTTAATTTGAAAGATAACAATATTTATAATTAGCTATTATATATATAAATATAATTAAAAGTAAATCAAAGACCACCTCAGTATTTGGAACAGTTCATTTTAGACCACCTTTACTTGTATCTTGTTATCTCAGAACAATCGTATTAGATTCGGATGACCTCGGACCCAAGGGTGACATTTTTACTCAGAGTTTTCTCTCTGTTTAAACGGTGTTAATCTAAAATTTGTTTAAAAAAAGAGAAAATAATAATTAAACGCGTGACACCATTTCAATGCATTCCCTGAAGACATGCATTTTAAACGAGAAAAATTCTCACCAGACCATAGAGTCAAAATTAATTTTTGAATTAGGATTTGATTTTTTTTTTTACTATTTTCCTCGATTGGGAAACAACCTTATCTGACTCATATTATATCCAGTCGACGGTTACTGGGTTGGACCAGCACTTTTCTCCATAAAATGTCTTGAACTAATTCTCGCTCCTATACAGAGGTGACTGAACTGTTTCATTCATTTTATTGACCATTCGAAGGTACATCAGAAAGTTTCTGACCTGGTTGATTTTTTTCCCCAAGGCATTGACCAAGAAAATTCATGAAGACAAGAAGAATACTCTTGGTGATGACTGTCTTTCATATTCTGGTATTGAAAATGTGACTTAAGAGGTAAAGCAGTGAAGAAAATTCAAAAAATCCTCAAGTAACTGTAGCAATTAGCTTGGTATTGCTTCGATATCCTACCTCACAATTCGTATTACCCAGATTCAGCGCCCTCTTGTTTTTATTTTATTTTATTTATTTAAACTTTTTTGTGTGTGTAAGGGGGGGGGGGGGGGGGGGGGGGCGGAGAAGAGAGATGCACTGGATGTGAATAGAATCACAGATTCTTGAGTCAGTCGAAAAATTAGCATGTACTAGTAATTAAATGCATTCATTTGATTCTTCTAATTCCCAATATACATTATTTAATATAGGTATGTGCGTTTTATACAATAGCTGATGGAACATAATTCAATGTCATGATTGCTCCTTAATGCTGTCTGCTATCATCACATTGATGACTTCAGGGCAATAATAATGTATTTAATCAAAGTTATCCATTCAGTTATATTAACAATACAAAAATGGCGTAAAATAACTATACATTCAGCATATCTTACTGTTAAACAGCATTTTTGACTGCGATAGATAAGATCGCATATGACATGGAGAAATAGCTATTAAACTTTAATTGAACGTACAGCGATTGTCAGATTCATTTGATAATATGGCCACAATAATCCTATTTAGCTCCAGTAATGAAAATATACACTATTAACACATGTATTTAAAAATATAACATACATGTATATGCATATATAAATAGTGTTTGCCGTGTGGAAGGTGATTGTATAATGCAGAGTGTCACAAACATTTCAATTGTATTTAGTACCCAAAACTTCAACATCTTTTATATCAGCTTTAGGTATTTTAAAGGTCATTTTCACCAAAAATAAAATAATGGAAATCTGAGTCATGTTTCAGAAAAACATGAAAACATAGCGCAATAGAAAGAGGCTATATTTATTTGTGTAAGAGAGAGAGAGAGAGAGAGAGAGTATGTAGTCCCTGAACACCATTGTACTTTGCGTTCTTAGTTATTGCAGATCCATGCAGTGTGTCATTTTCTTTTCAGCATCACGTGGGATACCCCTATCAGAGACATCCTTGGTCACACATTTCACCTGAGCGACACGTTGCGGACTGAAAACGTGAATCTACGAGACTTGCTGGCTCACAAAGTTGGTACCCCGTCTAACTTCCATGCCCTGCTTGTAGGATTCCCGGCCAATATCACTCGACCAGACCTCGTTAGGTAAAACTGATGAACATTTTTTTCCAGTTCAATTTAGTAACCCTTAAAAATGAAAATTATATAAAGCAAAGATCTATTAAACAAATAATACAAATGCACGCATCATATTGTCCAATTCTCGCAAAGTCAGGTTTTCAAATATCTACTTTTCTATCAAAGATATGTGAAAGTAAATTATATCTTACAATAGAACATTACATTGCAATCAAAATATCTATTAATTAAATAAAGTCAATGAAAGAAAATAAGTTTTTATGTAAAATGAAAAAGTACCTGTATGAGCTAGAGAATTGTGTAATTTTTAGAAGCGAAAGATTCTAAAGTCAGACAGTGGATTTTCTACTTACGATCTCATTACCGACACTTATCCATACATTCGCGTTGAAAAATAGTACCACTGGTTATAAAAGTCAACATTGCAGTTTTGATAAAAGTTAGATATATTGCAGGATTTTGAAAGCATTGGATATGATCACAATTTCTGTGCAAATAAAATTGTAAGAGAAGCAACTTTATAATTCAGTGTTCATCCGCAGTTTCATTCATTAAACTACCTATAAATAACCTTATTTGGAATAAGCTCAATTGGTAAGATCGTCGTTCAGTATTTTGTTCTTGTAAGGGGTCGTGAGTTCTAGTCCAGCTGAGACCTTTTTTTTCTTTCTTTCTTTCTTTCTTTCTTTCTTTTGTAATACTTTTTTTTTTTTACTTATTATTTTGGTTTGTCTACTTTTTGATTTTAATCAAGGACCACTGGACCCTGATATTCATTAAAAAAATAACCTCTCTATATAAATTATTTATGGAGAGGTCGATTTTTCTAATGAGGTCCTGCGCATAGACAGGTTCGGTTATATATAAGGTCAAAACAGTAGAAATGAGAGGGGGACAGTATGTTTAATGTAAGCCGTCAATTGAATCATTTAGTTTTTAATCTTTTCTTGTTAGTCTAAATTGACTGTGGTGTCTCTAGTAGCATCTGTATGTCACAACTCAGACAGTACTTTAGGGATTTAGTTTATACTTTATACAATGGTCAAACTTTACTTACCAAGAACAATAACTCTTCCTTGCTTCATCCCTATTATTTGTATGGTGAAATTTTGTTTTTGAAGAAATATTTTAAAAACTATTGCAGGCATGGATATCATTCTTTACACATGGGAAGGATGTGGAGTGACGAGGAACATTAACATTATCCTGTCCCATTTTCTTGCTTTTCTATTAAAATTATTTCTGTCTATAGCAAATTCATGAAGTATTAAAGGTATTGAGAGGATCAATACTAAGAACCACTATTCCTTATCCATTTTTGTTTAAATTGACAGAGACCAATAAATAAAAAATCTATTTCCTGGTTTTAAATTTTCACAAAAAATAGGGATTGACTTTATAATTCACACATTTTAACTTTCGCTTCTGACAGTGCTCTCAGTGCTTTGATGTTATTTTCCGCTACGCAGGTTAAATTTAAACCATAATTTAAAATATCTTTAAACAAAATCAGACTGAAAATAATTCCTTGCATTTGAGAAATTATTATTTCATAACAGCGTTACATTTTCCGCTGTGATTTTTCAATGCCTTACTGAAATTTTACAAATTTCAAGACCTACTGTGTTCCTAAAATGAACATGAGTTTCGTATCTATGTTTAATAGGTCTTTGTATAAAGTGACTCTAATTGCATCAGCTACTTTTCAACTCCGTTCGACAGAGCTACTGCATTTCAGGTTGGCTCTGTATTATGCAAGGTTACCGAGACATTTCGCCCCAGGTTCATTTCTCCAATTTGTCCTCCTAAACGGACGGCTTTCTTAGATCATTGTTTACAGTAATCTTTCTTTTTTGTTTTGCGGCCAATCGAGAGTTTAAGTCGAGAAGGACGAAGACGAATTTAAAGTCAGATTAAATGAAAGACTGCATTTTCATGACATGTTTGTCCCTGGTCGAAGGGCAATTATACCGAATCTTAAGATAAAGCATGAAACCAACGTTTAGTCAAGTGCCATCGATGAATTGGAGGCGGCGGATTTAAATCATGTTGAATGTAATTCCGCCATCATTAAACTATAATCACGTGGTACTTCAGTGCAGGTGCAAGCATCCATTGACTTGGAGTTAAAGGCTATTTTGCTCTAAGTCTATAAATGCTTGAATTTACTAAACTATTCATACAATCACTTTATGGCCTATTATCACAATTTAATGATGGATGGAATACCACACCATTTTTATGTCCAATTATTTATTTATCTATTTAATTATTTGCATATATCCATGTGGTTTGCTTTAATTCTTTTATGATTTATGTTCTTAAGCTTTTATCCAGATTATTGTTTAGTCCAAAACAATGGAACGTCAGTGTCAAACGTAGATTCCAACGAATGCATTCTGTAGTTACCAAACTATTTAAAGTCACTTTTTATCAGTATTTCGGCAAAATTGTCATTATAAAGGGAGAAATGATGTACGTCGTGTCTGTATGACGTTGGCGTGATTCGTAACGAGTATATGGCGGCTGTATATACGATTACAGTGTTGCAGTAAAATTCATGTTTATTCCTTGACAAAGGCATTTTTGTCGAATATTGGTATAGGGTTACTCAAATTGTTTACTGAATTTCTTCCCTCTGGAAATTCCACATTATTATTTAGAACCAATAAATTATCCCTTAGAATATTGAAACGATTACTGCATATTGCTAGAAAGATTTGTCATATTGCAATATAGTTTTTCCCGTATATAAATTTTGATTTCATTTTAGGCTGTTGCAATATATGCCCGCATCGGCTGACTTCCGGACGGAGTTCCGGTATAGCAATTACATGTACATGTTGGCTGGTTACGTAGCGGAAGTGATAGCTGGTGAATCATGGGAAAACATGGTGTCTGCTCGGATATTCGACAAGCTTGGTATGCATGACACAGGATTCATTGACCACAAAGAAAAACTTGACGACATTGCAACTCCATATGTACACAAGAATAAGAAGTTGGTTCCCGTTTCAAAGGAACTCCTTATGTGAGTAAGAATAAAAAGATCCTTTAAAAAAGGAAGGAAGACTTGTCCAGTTTATTATTATCTGGTCTAAACAAAGTATATTTTGCTTAACTTTTTATCTAATTTTGTTCAATTTTTGGTTCCAGATTAATAATCAAATACCGTGGTACCGTAGTTAATTTCTGGGTAACCCATTGTGCCCACAGAATAAACCGCCACGCTTTTTCGCTCAAAGAATCATGGGATATGTACAACTTTCATCATGGCCGCTCTCTTAAAACGTTTAATGAAAGATCATTTATTTCGGCCTAATTTATTCTGGTTTGCAGTATGACCATAGTTTCCCTTTTCTAAACAACATTGAGAAGACACATCATTTGAGATGATCATTTATTGAGATTTATCCGAACTTAGATATTTTTATGTCGATTAACAACGGATTACTTCTTTGCGCAAACGCTTGGCAGTAATCAGGCGAGCATGTAGAAAAAGCCAGCATCGGCTTGGTGATGCGTCAGACGAGGAGAGTTACGTCACCTCTACATGGTAGAATGAGGGTAATTTGCATGTGACAAATCTCCACGCAGTTATCTCCTCTTCATTCTCTGCCACCACGAGAAGGCATTTATCAGAATTTTAAATTGTTAAAAAAACTGTTTCGATGTATCAGCTTAGTTTTCTCTCATTCATATAAAATTGATTATGATGAAATTAATAAAAATGATAACAAATAAAATTATTTAAAAAAAAATATGAAATAACCGTTAAGTTTTTTTTTAGTTTTTTTTTTTTTTTCAAATTCTTTTTATTTTACAGCGAGTTGCATTTTCTTAAATGTGATAAAAATAACCTTGTAGAAAATAACTTTTTCTGTGCATGGAGATCTATAAATAATAAATCTTCGCCATTTTGTAAGCCTACCATCATCGCAAGACATTTGTGACGGCAGTGATTCTTTTTGCTAAGTGAGCGTGCAAGGGAGATCACTATGTGGAGTTTGGCATGTGACGTGCACACAAACGGATAATCTCAGCTATCAAATGCAAACATGTCCGAAATGTTACGGGAAAGAATCCGATTAAATATGATGGCAAAACATATAGGGGTTAAAACGCATTTCATTTTGCACGAAAATTCTGTGTCCGTCTACCTCTCGAACCGAAAACATGTCCTTACCTTTAATGAAGAACAAGTTCCCTTTGTTTATAAGACCTCAATTTTGTTCACAAACGGTTCGTTTCAAACCGTGGCTCATTCTAAAAGTCAACCAATTTCCCCCCGATTAGTCCCTTCAGCCTAATCAGTATATTTCCATCCTTCCAGGGCAGTTCTCCATCCGGCCCGGCTGGTTCCATATACTCGACAGCAGCCGACATGGCGAAATGGGTTCGATTCCACTTGCGATCCGGGCGGGGTCCCCAGGGTCACCAGCTTATCGAGCCCAAATGGCTCCAGGAAACCTACATCTCTCAAATGACACACCCGTTCTCAGAGAAAGATATGATGCGCCCCACCCACCCAGTATGTGACGCATCCATATCCTACAACATGGGCTGGATGTCGTCAATCTACAGAGGTTTGGAATTGATCTTATTTATTACAATCAGGAAAAAATGTGGTCTTTATGTTAATATAATCTTTTCTGTATTTGTCTTCACTCAAAAATTGATCCTACTATCACTTGAACGTATTCGAACAATGACCTAATTGCGTAGCTGGTAACTTACTCACTATGACATAGTCCCTAACCGCTGCGGGCTCGAGTCCCGGTCTGGCCATTTGCACAGGGGCTCGAAGTTGCATGGGCTAAATGGTAACATTAAAAAAAGGATGGGAGGACAGTGTTTTGAGACCAAAATTGGAAAAGGCGTATGAGTAATATGAGGGAGCCTTCTACATGACTTTCAGTTAGTCTGTGGTGTTACTGAAAGACCTTTTTTTTTCTTTGGTGACGAAAACAAATTTGAACGAGATCTCGCTAAGACGCTTAACATCTTGCAGATGCTTGTATGCGCGTAACAGATAGACGCTTTACAGTACCACTCATACAAGAGATCTGCGGTCTAACGAGAGACATACATATTTGGAGAAAACTCAGTATATCTTTAATTGATATGAGCATTTTTACATATCTCACGTTATCTCGCATGATATGATTGCACTCGTAACTGAACAAGAGCTTCTCTTGATTTGCTCTTTACCTATATCAGAGTTGCGGATCTCTGTTGGGTTATTAGGTTTTTGTTTTTGTTTTCCTACACGTTTTACCATGCATGACTAGAATATATGGACTATGGAATTTTCCTGACAGTCTGTAAAGGTTTGGCTATGAAATGGATTATGAAATCATAAACATGCCATAAACAGTGTAAGTTAACATGGACACTTAAAAAAGGAACAGTTGACTTAATTAATTTCTAATTTTGCCAGGTTACCGTAAGTTGTGGCACTCCGGTGGTATCGTAACATTCACTAGCCAATTATGGATTCTACCGGAAGTGAATGCTGGGGTGTTTGTCACGGCAAGTGGACCACTCTCACCGTACGGATCCGCAGCAGTGAAGGTCGGTAGGCCGTGTTGAAGTTTAATTTCATCTTTATCTAAACCAGTAAACAAATTTAACAAGTAAAACAGATCACATTTAAAATGAAATGAAATATGAATAAATGAATCGAATAACCTTTCTATGATATAGCATGATGTTAATGAAAGTTTATTTATTTTATTTTATTTTTTTTTCATACGAATTGTACGCATTTGCGTATGTGTATATGTATATGATGCACCCCCTTTGAGAGTATATCACTATAGAAACGGAACAAGCTGACTTCCTGTTTGTATTGAACATTAAACATGAATATTAAAACAAATTAATTTATGACCATAGCTTCGATATCATACCCCCACCCCTCCTTTTAACTCATAAACTTTAGTTTTAGTATAAAAAGTAGGACATTAAACATGCAACTAATCTCTTGCTGACATATACCTTATTAAATTTCTAAATAATCTAGAATCGTTTTGAAAAACACGAAATAAAATGCTCGAAAGTTTCCCAAGTTGATGCGTTTTTATAGTCCTTGAGTATATATATCTTATGAATACACAATTTACCTCCTGATTTTTAAAACTTTAAAAATATACATCTGCAAAAGCTAGAACAAATCACCACATCAGTTGCACACGGTCCAAAGTCTCCCTGATAAAAATGATTACCGGAAGTTATTTTGGGACTTGAAGCATTATTACATGTATACGTATTTTCTTTCTTGACGTCCGCAGTCCATCACGGCGAGAGCGGCTGACTTCCTGCTGGGCGAGGATCCCTGGCTGAATCTGACGACCACCTGTACCTACCCGGTCCCCTGGGGAGACCCCGTCACCGTTCAAACAGCCCAACCGCATCTCAAGTTTGTGTGGAACATCAGCCGGTCAGCGGTGGAATACACTGGCGTATTCGGTGATATGGGATTTGGTTCTATTTCCATCATCCTGGAAAACGACTCCTCCCTTATGTTGTATTTCGGACGATTCGGAAAAATGAGGTTGCAGCCTTTGTCTGAAACCTATTTTTACGGATATTACGTAAACAAATTATGGTTTGCAACTAACTCTGATGGCAACACCAATCCTATACGGATGGAGTTCGAGTTTTCCGATGAATTCGAAATAACGGGACTTTTATTTCCTATAGACTTTTCCGAACATATGACCTCATTTAAGAAAAACTTTAAACCGAATACACTTGAAAACCAGTCGTTATCGTATACCTCAACATCTTGTGTCTCAGGATATTCTGTACTTGTTACAAATGTCCCTTTAATGTGTTTGGTGGTGTTTCTTTCACTCGCGTTGTAGATACCGATATCATAGTTTATACTGTACATATCTTGTATATACACTGTAACTGTATCATATCTCAATTGTTAAATTGCTTTGTTCATGTCTCATCTGTGTTTTTAAGAGTCATCTGATATTGCCGTTTACAAATTGTTCGTTTTTTTTTTTAATTCATGACCATGGAACCGCTGCTATTTGAAAATGAAAAACAAAAATACCATGATATAATGCTGATCGTTAAAACGGAATACAATTTTATTGTTCCATTTTTTGTGTCAGTTTGATAGCATTTATGTGAATAATTTTCTTTAAAGTAGCGAATTGGGCGCAATTACATTGCTTCATCCAATCATACCATAGCCAGCAAGATTAAATATATGTAAATATCGCTTTATCCGGAGCATAGTGGGGCCATATTCGACATATAGCAATATGCATAGCCAGTTTTTATACATGATTACTGAAACAACTATGAGTATGAAACACACACGTGTGTGTGTGTGTGTGTGTGTTGTGTGTGTGTTCGCGAACCTTGAAAATAAATTATGTAGGTTTCCCCAAGTTACTTTTACTACTAGTAAACGAAAGTCTCAGATCAAAATCTAAGACCGGTTGGTTCCTCATCTACTTCGTGTAAAATCATTATATTTCGTTGACAATAAATTTCGCTGAATCTACTTTTTGTATATCAAAGGTAATTTCGTTGGTAATTTATTCGTGGATTTTTGGTTGTAGTTATCATGTAGTCTGCTATATAAACATTTTTTTTTGCGGTATTCATGTTTATGGCTAGAGTGAGTATAGTCAATAAATCAATACCAATATCAGAAAATCAGTACCCCACGAAAATTATTAACAGTATGTGCCAATCTGAATCAGGGAACGAAGTTGGACAAGAAAATGACATTTTCAAAAGTTCCTAAAATGCTCTAAAAGAGAACAGGGGGTTCAAATTTTATTATGATTTACAGTGTGCATATAGTGTTCAGTTAATTTCGTATCGAATTAAATACATAGTTTAAAATGGCAATATTGATTTTTATTCCCTCCCTACCAATGGGCAACCTCTTCTGTGGACCTAATTGTTGAAAAAAGCTAGCTACTCCCCTGACAGTGAGATGCTTCTACTGTCTATATGTATAAGTATTCAGTTACTAAAGTATTTCTATAACAATTAAATTCAGATTAACGTATACGATTTAACATTTGACTGATATTCACGGGGGCGACTAGTGTACTAAACTGGTTCTAAATGCAACAGGTTTGTTCACTTGATTGCAAGTAACAGTGTAGAATCCATGTAGAATCCATTTAGTAAATGTCAGCGAAACCGATATGTGGACGAAACGTCTCGGGACCGAACACATTTTTTTTTTTTTTTTAGCTGACTAAACAATATTATGTATGACGATCACACATTTTCAGGGAAAACGTGAGGTGGATAATGTTTTGTGACTTTTTTTTCTTCGCGACTATTAATCCAATTATTTCTTAAGTTCCAGACACATAAAAAACATAGTTGAAGGCGTACAATCAACTGATTCAATCGTCCATGTTTGCGCAGTTGTCCTTTTTTCCCCTCCCCAGGTTGTAGGGCATTATTCAATCAAGTATTGCATCCACGTGATGAGCTAATAATTATGGACACAGAGGAACAATTAGTCAAGATTAAGTCTGTTACCGTAGCAACAGGTTGTAGGAGTTGATATTAAAATGACTCCCACGCGCTCAATTTTTGTAATCAGTTTTGATGAAGTGAAGTTGTCCTCGAAGGAAAATTAGTTTTTTTCACTTCAAAAGAATTACAGAGGGAACTATATGTGTCCTTTTGGCTGTCATGAGAACGAATATGATTACGTGTCAATAATATGGATTGATTTGTTTTAAGATTAGGCAAAAAAGATGTTTGTTTCCAGTAACATCTTTGAAAAAAAAAGGGTTTGGTAGATCTAGGTCGGCCTAACTTCTTTATTTTTAACTTTTTTTTAAAGGATGTGACGAAAAGTTGAAGCATTTACAGTCATGATTACACAAATGCTTCGAAAAAAAAGTTTAGGGTCGGTCGGGTTAGTGACAAGTAACTTTTCTTTTGTCTACAAAATGCATTTAGAGATTTGTAATAGCAGTAGCAGCAGCAACAACAACAAAACTTATTTTTAGTTCCTCTGACAGCGGAAGTCATGTAGTAGTTCTAATGTTTGGGGACATATTAACAGAGCAGAATAGAACACATATTTCATTTAGACTTGAGCATATCAACTCACCGCAATACAACAATGATTAAAAAAATACATGTATATTTTATAGAAAAAAACTGGTTTGAACATAATTATCCTAGTATAATAAAACATGTAAAGTGACTATGCTGGACGAACTTTGGAAGTGGTATATATATGTACCAGTTTTATGAGCTTAAACGTAAATCTAAGTAATTAATATGCATATGTTGTATTTTACATTTGTAATAAAAATGTTTTTTTTTTATATTACTTACAGTGATAATAACAAGAGGGCCAAGATGGCCCTGTGTCGCTCACCTGAGTAAGATGGCTGTGTTAGGCATAATGACAAAAAATCTAGCATCTAAAAGTGTTTTTCTAACATTGGACTAAGTGACCTACATATTGATCCTACCTGAATTTGCACTCAACTGGGAATTCATGCAGTCATCATTCATATTAAGTTTAATGAAGACTGGGACAAAAATGTAGGCCTCTAGAGTGTTCACAAGGTTTTTCTTAGATTTTACCTGGTGACCTAGTTTTTGACCTCATGTGACTCATTTTCAAACTCATCCAATATATCAATTAGACAAACATCCTGACCAAATCTATTGAAGATTGGGCTAAAACTGTGGCCTCTAGAGAGTTCACAAGGTTTTTCTTAGATTTGACCTGGTGACCTAGTTTTTGACCCCACCTTACCCATTTTCGAACTCATCCAAGATATCATATAGACAAACACCCTGACCATTTTATGAAGATTGGGCAAAACTTGGCCTGTAGAGTGTTCACAAGGTTTTTCTCAGATTTGACCTAGTGACCTAGTTTTTGACCCCACATGACCCAATTTCAAACTCATTCGAGATATCATGTAGACAAACATCCTGACCAAATTTTATGAAGATTGGGCTAAAACTGTGGCCTCTAGAGTGTTCACAAGGTTTTTCAAGATTTTTCCTGGTGACCTAGTTTTTGACCCATTACCCATTTGAACTCATCAGATATCATAGACAAACACCTGAATTTTATGAATTGGGCAAAACTTGGCCTGTAGAGTGTTCACAAGGTTTTTCTAAGATTTTTCCTGGTGACCTAGTTTTTGACCCCATGTGACCCAATTTTGAACTCATCTGAGATATCATGTAGACAAACATCCTGATCAAATTTTATGAAGATTCGGGCAAAACTATGGCCTGTAGAGTGTTCACAAGGTTTTTCTCAGATTTGACCTAGTGACCTAGTTTTTGACCCCACATGACCCAATTTCAAACTCATTCGAGATATCATGTAGACAAACATCCTGACCAAGTTTCATGAAGATTGGGCCATAACTGTGGCCTATAGAGTGTTCACAAGGTTTTTCTAAGATTTGACCTGGTGACCTAGTTTTTGAGCCCACATGACTCAATATCGAACTCATCTGAGATATCATGTAGACAAACATCCTGACCATGTTTCATGAAGATTGGGCCAAAACTGTGGCCTCTAGAGTGTTCACAAGCAATTGTTGACGACGGACGACGGACAAAAGGCGATCACAAAAGCTCACCCGAGCACAAGTGCTCAGGTGAGCTAAAAAGAAATAAGCGAAACTGGGATCTTCATCAACAAAGAAAATATCTCAACCTTTAGTCGCAGCCCTGCACACTTCCTCTGGAACACGGTACCAGCAATTAAACAAGGGCTCGAAGTTGCTTTGGGCGAATCATACCGTCTATATACCGTCTATATATGTTTATTCGGTGTCCCCAAGCATGTTTATTAATAAAGACGCACGTTTGTAACTGACACCATTACGTTAGTCAACTAGATTATTTTACAGTGGAAGTTGATCTTCCAATGAACATGAAACATTTCCAGGTATAGTTACACAGCCGCGATGTTCCCAGCAGCTAAATTCAGAGGAATACCATTTTTAATTCATCTTGTGATTTTCTTCCATACTCGACAATTATCATCTATTTATTTAAATTGTAGTAAGGAGAAAACACACCCAATTTTCCGAACACCTCGTTTACCCGGCCGCGGGCATTACTTTCATTCCTTCAAACACGGATAACCGCGATCTTACTGTATAGTATATATATTGTGATATTTATTCATTTTTCACGCAATATTTTGTTCATTTCACAAACCTTTTATTGAATAGGATGTTTTGATATACAATATGACCTTGACATTCTGAAATTTTCACAAATGTTGAATGTTAATATTGAATAAAGTTGGTTAGTCTTCTTTTAATCATCTCATATCGTATATATTATATACTGATTTGTTTCAAGTTGTTTTCATTGTATATACATGTGAGTTTTATGTGCTTCTTTGATAGAATTTAATAAAATATATTTGCAGACGTGCCTTTTGTAAAGCATACAAATAACTTCCTTTTTTGCCGAAAGAAGTGCGTTTAAAAACTTTTGGTAAAAAATATTTTCCCTATGACAACGACTGGAATGCATTTGTTAAAACATATAATAGATAGAGAATACTAGGTTAGTGTTGGATAAAGATAAGTTTATCCTGCTCGGCAAAGAAAAAAATAAACCGCTCGCCAAGGCTCGCGGTTTATATTTTCTTGGCCTCGCAGGATAAACTTATCTTTATCCAACACTAACCTAGTATTCTATTTATCCTATCATTCTAACTAATAATCTGATAATTTTAAATTAGATACGAAAATAAAAGAAAAAAATCTGGATTCTCCCAACTATCTGCCCTTTAGTATTCTTCCGCGTGTGCAAGCAAACAAACCGTTCTGCGTACACACCTAAGTAGTCCCAGGATTTAAAAAACGGTTATAACAATTCACGAACTTTTCGAAACTTTTTATTAAGCATATGCGTTAAGCATTTTCAACTTTCAAATACTCGACAAGAAAAAAATATATTTAAAATGTATAGTATCTTACACGGTTGAGCCCAATACACAAAACACATTTGAACGCAAGAAAGTAGTTCCGATGACGTCAGAGTATATAAAATTTCACGAATGAGTATAAAGCTAAGTTTATTCGATAGGCAGTTTATACCACGATGAGAGTCTGATGATAGGATAAAATAAAAAAAACTGTTATTTATTTGATGATTTTACAAAATCCCCCCCCCCCCCCTGTTATTGTTCGAAACAGCATAAAATACATTTTTTAAGTATTTCTTAAAATGTTATTTACACCACTTTTTTTTCGTGAACAATACCAGTACTACTTGTTATAATGTGAAAATTATGTTTTCTTCTACTAATTGCGGAAAAAATAGTTTCTAAATTATTGTTAAATAGTTCTTTGTGCTTGAAATAATTTCATTCACAGTTGCTCCCAGGAATAAGATTTTAATTTGGCATTTTCATAGAGCTCCTTTCATATTTCGATTCTGTCTAAGGTATAGAACATTTCACCAGAGGATCGGCAATACCCGGTATAATTTGCCTATTAATATTGACCAATCAGTGACTGGGGGAAAGTCTCAAGTGTATGTTTATTTTTCCATTGAACGACCTGTGGAATTCTACACCAGCGTGTAAATTAGAGTGTTCGGGTAGTGCTCGTTCATTTACGTAATTTTACGTCTCATTTTTTTTATTGAAATGGTCTTAACGATCAGACTCTCTCACAAATATGTATCGCATTTTCACACCAAATCATGAAACGGAACTGTTTAAGGTAAGGTCCCTGTAATGACTCCTCTACATTTCGGACCTAATAGCCTTTCATGGAGATAACCAAGATTTCCTAATGTTTCATTAGGGAACCTTGGTTATCGTGATAGAGGTTAAGTGGTCCAAGACGTAGCGAACCCTTACAGGGACTTTACCTTAATATCAATTGTTTTCTCTTCGGAAAAATAATTATTGGTTTTTCAATCATTCAAATTATTAATATTGTTGTCACTTTGTTGGTGTCTTGTTTTCTACTGGTAAAAAAAAATGTTGGTATACTGCATGGGTACAAAGCTTGAAATGGCATTTCAAGTTGAAGATTAAGTGTGTCAATGAAGAAGTACAAGATATTTGTGACTAATTTTGAATTGTTGAAATAACACTTCGGTCTAACATCAAGGTCACTACTTTAAATGGAAACTGCAGATATTTTTAGAGCGCTGTAAATTTTTAGCAAAGAAAAAGTCTGCAATAGTATTTTGGGGACATTTATTTTGAAAAGGTCAGTTACGACGCGAATGTCCTTCCGTCAAAAATGCGCAAAGGGAAGCAGTAATGTGACTTGGTATATTCAGTCCAGAGTGCTAGTAAACAGGCTAAAAAAAATCTTTTTCGGATGGTCAGACATGGGATACATCATGAACAATGTACCCGTCCAGTAATAGAAGGATTAATAATAATAGAAACACCTCTGTTTTTTTAACGAGTGAGATATCCCAATAAGTCTTATTAATTAGTCATGATTTTTAGCTCACCTGAGCACAACGTGCTCAAGGGTGAGCTTTTGTGATCGCCCTTCGTCCGGCGTCCGTCGTGCGTCGTCAACAATTTTGACTTGTTAACACTCTAGAGGCCATATTTTTAGGCCAATCTTCATGAAACTTAGTCAGAATGTTTGTCTCAATAAAATCTTGGACATGTTCGAAATTGGGTCATGTGGGTTCAAAAAGTAGGTCACGAGGTCAAATCTTATAAAAACCTTGTTAACACTCTAGAGGCCACATTTTTGGCCAAATCTTCATGAAACTTGGTCAGAATGTTTCTCTCCATAAATCTTGGACAAGTTCAAATGGTCATTAGGGTCAAAAAGTAGGTCAAATCTTAAAAAAAACCTGAAAAGACAAGTTCAAAAGTCGGTCATTAGGGGTCAAAAAGTAGGTCAATATGAAAAATCCAACATATGTTGCTCATTTATAACTTCGTGAGCGATTCAGGGCCATCATGGCCCTCTTGTTTTTATTGAAATCCTACGTTTATATGCATTTGATTCTCATATTTTTATTTGAGCATTCTGGTACAAAATCATTTTCTATTTTCAATTCATTACATAAACTACACACACTCTCATTTACGGCTACAGGTGAATGTTTATAACCTCTGCTTCGATTTACAGGCTATGAGATGACAAGCGAAGTCGACTTAGAGCAAATCAATATATCGGAATATTAAATTTATTTAAGTATGAGCTAAATCTAAAAGTATTAATACAAATAAAACATTGGCTTTACTAGAATTTATGGGAAGCTTAGTTCTGCCTCATTGCGATTTCATATCGTAGATAAGAGATCCAATCACATTATCCTAACATTGGGTCAAGCGGTCCTGCAGTAATGAGAGCCAAGCACAAATACGATATACCAGTAACGTTTTAACGCCTTTGCTATATCATGGCCAGGTATCCTAAGTACTGTTCAGAGACGTTGTATGCTTTTGCTATTGACCCAGATTTTTCACCGGATTTTGACTAATCAGAATCTTACTTTCTAAGCTCACCTGCTTAAAGACAGTGCTTTCATTGGTTAATAGTCTAGGCTGGTTTATTTACTGTGTAACTGGACATGAAAAACTGTCAGCAAAAGCAGAGACACAGACTGTTTGCCATGTGATGCTACGTTTACACGATGTTCCCGGCGGTCACGGCTACCACGTTTCAGGCCACCGTGGTCAAAATGGAATGGTCGTGAGAGAACGTGTGGGATCGAGATGGGCAAAGATTCTTAAACTGTAAAAAACATACGCCACAACAGTCACAGTGCGGATTAGAAAACTTCTGTAGTAAAACGAGGTGAACGCAACAAGACGTGACAGAACGTAATAGGCCGTAACAAAACTTAGAGGTGGTCCGTAGTGGGACGGGGAGCATTCGTGATGTTGTCTCGTACAAAGATCACTTTTTCTTTGTATTAACATTTTTAAAAACTAAGTTCTATGGTAGCACACATTAGGCATCGAACATTTCGGGTCTATATTAAGATAAACGTATTTTTTCTCCTTTTTACTACGCAGAGATATAGATCAGTCATTTTGTTTCACCTAGTGATATTAATTCTTATGTATATTTAAGTACGGTTTAATTATGGAAAACAGAATTGAAATGTGCAAACAATTTATGCTGGAAATAAAATGTTCAATAAACGGAAATAAAAAAGTGAATGTGCTAGCGAGTAAGACGCAAATAATTAGGAGATATTTGAAACATTGACAACTGCAATTCCATCACTTGTAATTGCCTATAAGTATGCGTCTCAACTGTCGCGCTAGTTATATGCAAAGTTTGATTGGGGATTTCGAATCTAGCTGGGGAAATTTTGTAATGGTAAACCTATTAAAGATTGATAAAAAATCAAATGTAATAAATAAAAGAACTAAAGTAAAGCAAAGCACTAAGCAATGCTTTGCTCGGGCCAGGGAGTGGCAGGGTGACCTTGTGGATTCTTTTTTTCTTCAAATCTTGGGCTTTATCTATATATTGTGCGGGTTTTTTTTTTGTATTCTATTTGCTTGCTTTTTATTTAAATACTTAAATATTTAAATAAATCTTATTAACTGTAAGAAAGAGAGAAAGGGGGACAATGTGCTTATGGAAACAAATGTTGTGTTCACCTTTTTTGTTACGACCCTGTTTACGCAAACATTTTCATGACACAGGGATTACGACATCGTTTGAAATACGAATAAATGCCACTTTAGTACGTACATTTTTAAACATGTTCTCTCAGCGGTATAGGCACTTTGATTTATACCGTGTTTACGAACGTGCCCCAAGTTGCCCTGAGTCCACGTTTCATCGGTAGAAAGCCTTGACAGAACGTAAGAAACGTGTCAGACCTTGCTCAGAACGTGAGAAACGTAAGGGAACCCATCAGAACGTGGCGGACCGGGAGGGAACGTATTGGCTTCCTTGGTAGACCGCTGGCCGCAACGTCGTCGTAGTGCGCCTTGTTGCCACCGGGGCTCAGTCCTTTTCCCCTCCACGGTTCGTCACGGATATACCGTGAGAAAACTTGGCAGGACTGAAAACGTCTTGTATACGGAGATAAAAATGACCGGAGTCCCACGGCGCACTACGTTTGGTGAAAACGGGGTTGCCGTGGCTGCCAGGAACAAAGTGGTAACGTAGCATAACGGTGCCGGAATGAACTACAATATTCGGTACTACTAGCGGCTAAGCATTCCGCCAAATATCTTGTTTTTTGGTGTGTTTTTTTTTAAAAAGATATTTCTTGTTTAGATGCAGGCTTGCACTACAACTACGTATTTTTCTGTTACAAATGCTGTGATTAATCATCATATCTAAAATTTTAGTCACTGACACATTCACTCTTCTAACTTCGGCGTCTTACGCATTCCACTATACAGGTGTCAAATCAAAACAATCCAAGATGACTTTTTTGTATTTAATGCCTTTATTATTTACACAAAATATTACGGGTTTCTTAAAGCCGCATAGAAGTGCACAAATACAAAATAAATTTTATAAACCATATTCACTTTGCCTTCTCTTATACCAAACTGTCTCAGAGGGAAAGTAACAACTCTCGGCATTTAACACCATTCATTTATAACACTAACATACTTGTACAAGTAATCCTGCATATAACTCATCTTAACAACATATCCCATCATGCACTATCAAGAGACATAAAATGGATGTTATGAACTTATGGATGATGCAAGACAAAAAATGTGCATTTGCTTTCTGATGCCTAAATCTGCTTCTTGAAATAGACCTACAGGCATTTTTTTTTTCAAAATTAGGACTATCACTGAAAGTGATAAATACCCCAGCTAAGAGGATGGTCTGAGAAGAAAGGTTAAGTGACAGGATGGGATGCAGCAAACGTGTTTACTGTATAGCCCCACTATGTAATGAAGTCAGCAGGGATTCATTTAATTTTGTTTGTAAATATTGTGAAATAACTCATCATGTCATGAACAATGAATGCTTTCCAAAGTGTTTAACAGTAGTTGTGTAACATCAAATGACCCTGTAAATCACAACACTTTCATTACATACACCTTTTCTAAGTGATATTTATACTGAAAAGCACAAATAAACATATCACAAATATAAGTACATAAAACATTCCAAAATAAACAGTCCAAAATAAACTGAATGTAATACTTGAACTGAAATGTAATACTGATTTTTGTGGTCAAATAATGAAATAATACAGTATCCAAAGTGAAAAAAAAACATTGTAAATTACCATACATTTTCATACTGCTTTAACCCTTTCCCTCATATAGACTCATTTTGATGCACTCAATAGGTACCACATAAAGCCTGATCTGCAGAAAACCACAGTTAATTCTTACCAAATTTAATTATAAAGTCCTCATTTCCAGACCACTGAGGAGCAGCGAACAGCATAAAACCTGATCAGCCTGCGAGTTACTCGCAGGCTGATCTGGTTTTATGCTGTTCGCATAGGTCTTTTCATGGTTTCCTCTATGAGGGAAAGGGTTAAAGAAATCATTTTTTTTCCCAAGAAAATGAACTTTGTCACAAGTATAAAAGCTGATCAATTTCAGGGAACTAAAAGTCCTTATACATTTATCTTTTCAATCTAGACTCAATAAATGAAAATCATGAGGTTTCATCCAATCCATCAGCATATTAATGAAAAGGATTGCATTTCTTTAATGAAAATGCAGTGAGCATAACATGGTATGCATATTTGTGTGAACGAAAATACAAATATTTCACAAATTAAGAATTCTGAATCTAAAACTGACTCACAAAATAAATGATTTTGGACTCTGCTTTCTTTCTCTTCATCTCGAATAACTTTGAGGACTGAAAGGTAAAATACAAAATCTTGGCATAACATGCTTGCAGTCTGACTGGCATTTCAATGGTATTCCAAAGAGTAAACATTGGATACATAAGGCATAGGGTTACAATAGAAGAAATTCAGGCATATATCTATCAGTTCTCTGTCTCACTGTCAGACATACAATTGAGGCAATGACGCCTACTTTACATACAGCTTGTGTAATTGATGTAACTGTCTTCAACTTAGAGTTTTGAAAATCTAGAGCTTCTTTATTTACTGGCTCAGAGAAAAACAATTTTGAGTATACAGCGTTATAAGGATGTTCTTACAGAAAACTGTTTTTAATTGTTCCAAATTCTGGTGGACGAAATCTGAAAATTTTGAACTAAAAATAACCGCAATTTGAGATACTTTGGGAAACTCTGAAGAGGTCAATTGATATATGAGTTTGTATAACACTTGAATCGTTCAAATATTTATTCAAAATGCTTTAACAACAAATTATACTACCCATAGATTGATCATAATCAAATTTAAACAATTGCTATTAAGAATAGCACAATGAAAACTGTGTTTATTGGCAAAAAATAAGAATAAATCATGAAAATCAAAATATATCTTGAAAATATTACCTGTAAATCTGGACGGACTAAAAAAATATTAAAAAAATCTTTAAATATGAGAATACATAAAAAATAACAAAGTGACAATTAATTGTCAAAAAAAGTTCTACAGCAGTATACATGCACACGCCAGTATCAGCTTGTACCATTATAAAAAAGAAGAACAACTGATGAAGACATCAAACAGGACGGAGACCAATTGCAGATTTGTTCACAGACATTCATCTATCAATTTCAGGTATATATATTGTAAATATGTTTCAAGTCATCCCCGGGTTATACACTGAGAGTTTAACATTTCTGCAAACAAAACAATATATCTAAATAGTGTTTGCTTCTCAAGAAAAAATCCAGGGATTTTTTTTTGTCAAGTATCAATGATTTATTCCAGTAGAAGCAAACAAACCCTTAGCCTCCTACCTTTTTTTTTGTTTACTAAATTCCTGTGAAAAAAAACATAGCCACAAATATGTCAAAAGTAAAGAGAAAAAAAGAGTAAAAATGAACACGAAAAAAAAAAAAAATTAATAAATAAATAAATGACTGAAACTTTTCACTTGTATGACATTTATCATTCTTATTGACAACTTCCCTAACATCATCAATTTAAAGGACAGATACTTCATTGAAAAACCCGTCCAAAAACTATACAAGCTCCGGTAAGAGCCTAACCATTCGGAATGTCAACCTGGTCCATGAATTTCACAATATGCTTGTAATATCACATAATAAATGGACACATTATCACAAAACTCGGTGTTATTTAATCACATAAATATAACAAGTAACTGGTGTTCCCTACGTGAGGTGCATAGCTTTACAGTTACCATAGCAACTAGGATTTTGGTTCGAAAAAAAAAAAAAGTGACGTGCAGAATCTCCATACTACCATCTATTCATATACCAAGTTTCATAATATTATCTTAAATGGTCTTTAAGTTATCGCAGGATCCAGATTTCCGGATATCCGGATGGACAGAAGGACACACAGTCAGAGGGCAAACCTATAGTCCCCTCCTGTGTAAACACTGGAAGGGGACTAATAACCTTTCTCTTTCACAGAGACAGATTTTCAGGATGCATTATTATGAACAACTTAAGTGGAATATTTACTTTTTATTTTGAATATGCCAACCTTGACCTTCGAAATTCTGAAACAACAACAACATTCTATATGCAACCATCTTTCAAAGAGTATCCAAAAAATACGACGGAAACAAAAGAAAGTCTGTAAGTGAATTACACTATACAGTATAGCTCCATTCCTACACAATCCATTATAACATGGATGCCATTACAACATAACTCAAACCATGGACCCAAAATCTCTCATTTATTTATTTTGGTGTTCCAATTTAGCACTATATCTAGGTTTTGACCCAGCATATAACGTTATAATGGAGCTGCGAAGTGCAATGAAATAACTTTAAGTTGATTGTAACATCATGAGAGAAAATGAAACAGCATCAATCCTAAACATTCTTTAGATTATCTGAAAAAAATGTTTTTGTGAGATTAATTTTCATAATAAAAACCATCCACAAAATAAATGAAAATAAATCTGCGATGAAAGTTAATGTTCATATTGAAGTTAAATAGAACTCTATCACACAACTGTGTTCAGGCATCTACCTTGAGGTGTTCACATTAATTCTAGCTCTACATACAGAAATCAGTACAATGGACAAGTTGAAACAGAAGGCACATCTGAACAAATTAAAAAAATGTATTTGCAACTGTACAAAAGAAGACATTAAAAGCATGACTACACAGAGCCATTCCCTCAAACATTAATTGCAGAAAAAAAAAATGACATTTAGAATAAAATAGATTAAATATTCCCAAAGGTGATAACAAATAAAACATTTTATCCTACACATTTTCACAGATTCAGGCAATAAATTATGTTAAATGTAACAATTTTTCTCCTGGCAAGGAATTACATAAAAAATTGTACAAAAAAATTGCTGTTTTTTTATATGCTTAAAGTGGTATCTTTATATGAAATAGCACATTTTATCAAAGACAGTCCATTCTTTCCTTCTAAATGTAGCAATGTAAACATATTATCTCCTGGAGGCAGGAAGTCACCAAACACTTGGTATGTACACAGAAGACTGCAGGGCTTGGATCCACCACCTGGTAACATCCTATTTTGCGTGTGCCATCCCCACCCCTAGCCATCCTCACCCTAGGGTTTGCTGTATAAATGCTTGGTTGACCTGACTGCACTTTTCTCTTATCCAATCTACACTGTTCATAGCAGGTTGTCTGTAGGGGAGAGAGAAAAATGTCATTAAAATACCAATACAAATATAAACATTAATTAAACCTGGCATGTATAACGAGCAGGTGTTCAAGTAAAATGTCTAAACCACATTCCAAGAAAATGATAAATTTAATTCTCTATCTGCACCAATGAAATCTAAGATTTTCCCAAGGTTTCTCTAACTTAAAATGTCATGAATGTCGAACAAAATGAACTGATTTACTGGTATCCAAAGATAAAAGTAAACAACAACAACAAAAATATATACAGATTTGGAAAGTGGTCTTGGTTGAATCACCAATATTCAGAAGTCAATTTCCATTATGCACATTAAGTAGCATGAATTCAACACTATGATCATTAGAATATAGTGCAGCTGCTACTTGCAGAGCCCCTTAATCAAAAGTCTACTTGAAAGTCTATCTACTTCACATTTATGTCTTATATATGTTGATTACAGAGATTGTTTAAGGGTAACTGACAACAAATGATTATTATATGTAAGTATTAATGCAGAATGCATCATTTTTTAAAAGATGAAAATAGGTTTATGACAGTATGATGCAAGTCCCTTATAGCTTCTAACCTACTATGGATGATAAAATAGAGCCTGAATCATATATCAATATAAATACTTTTTTATAAATTGTAATGCCTATACATATACCAGGACATAGATACATGCATATGCCTACACATATATAGATAGATGCACAGATAAAACATAAAAAAAACAGATACATATGTAAATGCATATATGCATATTGGCACACACACATACAAATTAAATAATTATATAATTTCAATTTATCTTATCGAGAATGATAAATTTATAATGAGCACAAAATGTTATTGTACACATAATTTTTTTTCTGACATAAAATGCATACTCATTTTCATCCTTACATGAACATATTGACTAGTTCATATTTATAGTATATTTTCATAAAACTGATTTCCATGCAAATAGCAAGTTTTTTGTTACGTTATCATAACGTCATGATGTCATCATTTTCCCGTAATTTCTAAGCAAACAAAACTTTATTACATCACCTTCAGTTTGATATTATAAAACATCAAAATTGGATCATAAATGGAATTTTAACAGCCACTTGTAATGGTATCAGATATTCTAAGACATCATGTACATACATTATGTTCATACATATAAAACAAAATACTTATATTTCTGTATATTAACACAGTTACTTACATATGTAACTATGTATATAGTCATAGAATCTACATATATATTGGTTAATGATATGTGTTAAGCTCTGGGTATGCTGCCAAGATGACATACAGACATGTTACAGACATCAAACAACAAGCACTACTCTAGTCTGGCTATTTCAACCACAGCAGTACAGCTGTACCATGTATCATGCACTCAGACCATCTGGTCAACTCCTTACACCATGGGAGTTCCTTCTGACACATTCCATCAGGGTGATCAAGTGGTAACATGTATGACTGAAGATCTTAAGGTTATGGGTTCAAAACCCATTGGGAGAGAGAAGGCACAAACAATTGCTTGTATCCAAGAGAAATTGGAAAACCAGTAAATTATAAGAATTTGATTCCTAATCAATGTAAAAAGATTTTTTTTTTTTCTTTTAATGATCAGCAAAACTTTACTGTTTACAGTATACCGGTTTAAATTATCATTCCATTAGATACCGATTGAAACATTTAAGCATTGCCTTCCATGGTGTAAAGGGATGAACTACATAAAACACATACTCTGGTTACTGTATTACTTTATCGGTTATCATCATTTTTATCTTATGTTATGGCAAGACCTATATCATAAAGTTTAAGCAAACTCTCTAAATCCTTGGACTTAACTGGTACTGCATCTCAGAAAAGTTCTCAACACTCCTCTTCCCTCAATTTCAAAATAGAAACACTTCTCTGCATGCCTTTGATGTTGTAACATTTACAAGTCGATAAAATAAAATAAACAAGAGCTGTCAGAGGACAGCACGCTCGACTATTCAATATGCTTGTTGGTAAATCAAATGAAATCTATTTCAATTCTTGCCCTTCACATACCCTGTATATAATAATAGTCAAAAATAATATACCTTGATAGTCTGGTTCCCTTAATATTTTTATGAAGTCTAAAATCAATCCCATGCCTAGTTACTGAGACATAAGCATAATAACACTGTGCATGCAAAACTTTAACCAAAAATCCAAGTTAGAAAAGGGTCATAATTTGCATAAAATTCAGTCCAAAAGTTATCCTCCTTGGTTTTCTGATGCCCTTGAAGACATTCCTTAACTTATTAGTCAAGCAATTTCTGAGATATAAGCTGGATAGCAGCTTGAATGCAAAAATTTAACCAAAATTATAAGTTAAAAGGGGGTCATAATTTTTAATATATTCCATCAAGTGCTATCTTCCTTTATAGTATGATACCCCTAAACATATTAAAGATGTTTCAAATCAATCCCATGCCTGGATACTGAGATATTAGCATGAAAGTACCTTGCATGCAAAACTTTAACCAAATTTCTAAGTTAAAAAGGGGCCAAGAGTTATCTACCATGAAAGTATGATACCCCTAAACATGTTAAAGATGTTTAAAATCAATCCTATGCCTGGATACTGAGATATTAGCGTGAAAGTACCTTGCATGCAAAACTTTAACCAAATTTTTTAAGTTAGAAAGGGCAATAATTTGTAACATATTCTATCAAGAGTTATCTTCCATGAAAGTATGATACCCCTAAACATATTAAAGATGTTTAAAATCAATCCTATGCCTGGATACTGAGATATTAGCATGAAAGTACCTTGCATGCAAAACTTTAACCAAAATTTTTAAGTTAAAAGGGGCCATAATTTGTAATATATTCTATCAAGAGTTATCTACCATGAAAGTATGATACCCCTAAACATGTTAAAGATGTTTAAAATCAATCCTATGCCTGGATACTGAGATATTAGCATGAAAGTACCTTGCATGCAAAACTTTAACCAACATTTTTAAGTTAAATAGGGGCCATAATTTATAACATATTCTATCAAGAGTTATCTACCATAAAAGTATGATACCCCTAAACATATTAAAGATGTTTCAAATCAATCCCATGCCTGGATACTGAGATATTAGTATGAAAGTACCTTGCATGCAAAACTTTAACCAAAATTTCTAAGTTAAAAAGGGGCCATAATTTGTAATTTATTCCATCAAGAGTTATCTTCTTTGGTTGTCTGATGCCCCTAAACATATTCATAAACTTTCAAGTCAATACCATGAATGGTTATTGAGATACAAACTAGATAGTAGCTTGCACGCAAAACTTTAACCAAATTTTCTATTGCATGCAAAACTTTAACCAAAATTTCTAAGTTAAAAAGGGGCCATAATTCATATCAAATTCAGTCAAGAGTTATCTACCTCGGTTGCCTGATGCCCCTGAACATAATTATTTATAAACGTTCAAGTCAATACCATAAATGGTTATTGAGATATAAGGTTGATAGTAACTTGCACGCAAAACTTTAACCAAAAGCTGCAACGCCGACGCCAGGGCGACTACAATAGCTCTCATATTCTTCGAATAGTCGAGCTAAAAATAAAATGGATGGATGGTTCGTTTGTTTCATCCAGGAAAATCAATTCCTACAAAAATAATTAATTAAGAAGATCTTGTATTTTCTAAACATGAACCTGGGAATGCTGTATCCCCTAAAAAAGCTTTAACTTCAAATACAGTGAAATTTAATGTTAATGAAAAATAAATCTTGTACAGTTGTATCTTAATAATTTAGAGACTCAATAATTGAATTTAACCCACATGGTTAAGTAGGAGGAAGGTGAGGGAAATTCGAGTTAAATTTTTCCACAAAAGCTGATTAAAAAATCTTTGCTGAACATTCGATGAACTTTTAACTTCAGGCATATACTAGCACTCAATATATTTTAATTGAAATATCTTATTCATGTAGTTGAGGTATAAAATGGCACTTGTGCTATCTTGCCGTGGCTATAGTTTTTGTGGCAGTTTGGTTGAGTGCCTGACTTGCATGCTGAGGGTCCTGAGTTTATTTCAAGCTTAAGATGGTAGTATTTTACACAGTTTATATATATATGCACATTTTGACCCTTTTCCCTCATATAGACTCATTTTGACGCCCTCAATAGGTATCACATAAAGCCTGATCTGCAGAAAACCACAGTTAAACCTTACCAAATTTAATTACAAAATCCTCATTTCCGGACCACTGAGGAGCAGCGAACAGCATAAAACTAGATCAGCCTGCGAGTTACTCGCATAGGTCTTTTCATGGTGTCCTCTATGAGGGAAAGGGTTAAAGCACAAATAGATATGAAATTAGATACACATGCATTGTACGTACACAATGTACCTGGTATTTCTGTGGGATGAATTGAGGTTTAGTCTGCAATGGAATGAATGTTAGATATGAATCAGTGATTCATATTAACACTTAACAAAACTTGCAAAAATGCAACACTTGTGCTTGATGCAAAACCATTGTAACTGTTTCCTTACTTATATAGTTACTCTAGTTTTGCCCTAAGACCTCAAACTGGTATTACATGTGTGTTAATGGTATTCCATATTCATTTCATCATGATTGCAATGTAAATGAAAATGAAAGAATTTGTTAATTAAATTTATTTCATCATCTAATGAGGTTATGAAATGCATTCTATACTGCACTGAAAAACATAACAGCTGAGTCTATGTTTAATATTCAATTAAAGACCTAATAACCTAACAGATATCTGCAACTCTGATATAGGTAAAGAGCAAGTCAAGAGAAGCTTTTGTTAAGTTACGTGTACGATCATGTGACCTTGAGATAACGTGAGATGTGTAATATTGCTTATATCAATTATAAATATACTGAGTTTTTAATTTATTGCTGATTAAACCAAAAATGTACGTCTCTCATTATACTGCAGATCTTTTTCATGATTAATACTGTAAAAGGTCTGTCTGTTAAGCATCCGCAAGATGCAAAGTGTCTCAGCAAGATCTCATTCAAATCCTGTTGACATTTTTTTTTGTCTTGAGAAAAAACATTATATTTTGGACAGTTTCATATCCCTGTTGAATAGGTCTTTGATTCATTGCTTATTCTTTACAATTTTTCTATACACAAAAATATAAATTTATCATAAAGTATGGTAAAAATAATGTACTGAACACAATATTTTGAACTATCATGTACTGAACACAATATTTTGAACTATCAAATCTTGCAAGCTAAATGTAAAATTACCAAAAGTAATTAAATCCTGTGCACCAAAAGTGTAGATAAAATTAAGGGCTGACCACAAAACTGTTCTAAATGTATAATTGTATAAATAGAAAAAGATCCATTAGTTTTGTGGTCATCCCTTGAAACGACAGCTGTTTTCCTCATTTAGCACAGACACAGGCTCTTCTCTGATGTTTCTCTAAGAATCATCAAAGCATTTACTTATTCCAAGAGATGACTACAAATGATGCACAAATATACATTTAACTCTATAAACCTTTAGAAATATGTTTGCATAACATACCTAAAAACCAAAAGAAGCTCCCCCCCCCCACCCCCCAAAAAAAAAAAAAAATAAATAAAAAAAAAGCAAAAAAAAAAGCTTCACATTTCATTTGATTCTTTTTCATGTATTCCAGTAGGAATTATCAACTAGCAAAACCATAAGTAGCAGTTTGTACTTCAATATACTATCAACATACATGTATTTTGAAACCATGGATCCAATCTCTACCTGGCACTGGCTTCAGTAGTCTACCTTACAATCAACAAGTTGTTTTCACTACAGTATAACCAATCTGTTACCAAAACTTTAGTCAGATCCATCAAAACTCCCTGTAAGCTCTGAGAGCCATCCTGTTAACATGGAGAATTTCACAGAATATCAATCACTCTAACATCATTTGGATTTTAACAATTCTCACCTGTACACTGATGGAAAGCTCTAAGCAATCAGTTTTTAAATTATCTGTTTTGACTTTGACTTTTGAGGGTAGCTTTACATCAAAGCTTACTGCAATTATAATTCGCAACCACTTTCAATGAAATTTTGCACATATTGTTCACCTTTCACATACAGTAAAATCAAATAAAATTTGGTTCTTATAATTCCCAAGGTTTGAGATATTTTATAAATTTTAAATAATTGGTTAGAACTTTTTATCAAACAAATATCCTCTATATACCCGACATTTATAAGAATGCAAATATCTTTGTACTTTAAGAAATTATTGTATTGACAGTTACGGTCAAGTTAAGTCATAGTCAAGAGAGACATGGATTTGTATTGAGACTCAAATGTCTTGAATTTTATGCATTTTAATTAATATGTTAAATGAGAATATTGTCAAATATGAAAAATTCTGTAAATGTTAACCCTCTACCTCATATAGACTCATTTTGACACAATTGAAATCAGAAAAGATCCAGATCAGACAACTCTGTTAGTCTGATCAGGGTCTCCTATGTTTGCTCATACAATATTGTAGCTCAGTTTCTAAACAGTCTGAACAGTAAAAAAAAACCACTGCTTCATAAAATTATTTCATTTAAAGTTTCAGTAAATAAATATCATTAACCCTTTCCCTCATAGAGGAAACCATGAAAAGACCTATGCGAACAACATAAAACCAGATCAGTCTGCAAGTAACTTGCAGGCTGATCAGGTTTTATGCTGTTCGCTGCTCCTCAGTGGTCTGGGAATGAGGATTTTGTAATTAAATTTGGTAAGGTTTAACTGTGGTTTTCTGCAGATCAGGCTTTATGTGCTACCTATTGAGGGCGTCAAAATGAGTCTATATGAGGGAAAGGGTCAAAATGAGTCTATATGAGGGAAAGGGTCAAAATGAGTCTATATGAGGGAAAGGGTAAGTCATTAATTTGTGCATGAATACCATGAGGTAAAGGGTGACGGAAATAATGATTTAATTAAAAAAGAAAAACAAACAAAGTCTTTCTCCTCCATTGATACCTCATTATCCTGCACAGTATGGTTACACATCATATACCCATTCACATTGTGTTGCAAACATTTTATAATTACCACTTTACAACTTTTATACTTCTGTATTTTATCTTTGTTTTGTTTATGAGGTTTTCTAAAATAAACTAAACCAGTGACATTTTTCCACATGTATTTCAATTGATTCTTTTATGCAAACATCTCTGACACAAATCCTTGGGCATGGTTATAGGAGTGTAGTTTAAGGAAACTTTCAGTCACTGCCATGTTTCAAAATATATAATAGGATATAATTTCTGTATTAATAAACAACAATGCCCATAAACATGCAAAACTGCAAAACTTGGAAACAGAACATGCGGTTGGTAATAAACATTCTGAAACTCAACTACAGAGTAGAAACTGTAATATGCCAGAAATGCCTGTATATACATCACTATTTACTTCGTAGTGTCTCTGCAAGTTCATCAAAATCATAGGCACTGTCTGAAACAGGACATTACACAACAGTCATAGACAGTTTGCAGTTTTCTGTTACTCTATGTATATCCTGATTGCCATCATAAAGTAGCCATGAATCTTCTGGTTTATTAACACCCACTTCTATTTTTATTTCAAAGACCCTCAACCATTATAGCCCCTGGGATTATGTGCCGTCTGCTCTACTGCTATCTTTGGCAATGTGTATTGAAAGCAAGATTATAAGTTCAAATCGTTTGGTGAGAGTGAAACTAGGCTAAGTGCTTATAAATATATATGCACTTAGCCTAGTTTTGCTTTCACCCCTAAAATATTAATCATGTAATGAAGCAACCAATGAAATGGCTGTATTGAAAAAAAAAATATTTTGAAAAATATTTAATCTATAGCTAATTAAGGCTTTTCTAAAAAAAACTCCTTATTCATAGAACTATTTCATTTTGTGTTTGTTGTTTGATTATGATAATGTAAAGGTTTGATAAAAAAAAGGAAGACATTCCAGTAAACAGTACCTCAATAGGTATCACATAAAGCCTGATCTGCAGAAAACTACAGTTTAACCTTACCAAATTTAATTACAAAATACTCATTTCCAGACCATTGAGGAGCAGCGAACAGCATAAAACCTGATCAGCCTGCGAGTTTATCGCAGGCTGATCTGGTTTTATGCTGTTTGCATAGGTCTTTTCATGGTGTCCTCTATGAGGGAAAGGGTTAATGTTTCTAATACATTCTGTTATATAATGTGTAGGAATCCTAAAAGTAGTGCACACAATGGGTGTAAGATCAGGGTCATTTTCACCAACAATTCCTGGCGCTAAGTAAAACTTAAATACTTAAGGGCAAATTTCATTAGTCTTGTTTCTCTAAAAGAATACACAAATATTTTATTTCTTAACAATTATTGTTAGTTATAAAGGTAATAATTCATTTCAACTTAGAAGGGTACCTGAATATTTCATAAAAAAGTAATGGTGGAATGTGTATCTATCTAGTTTGAGAATTTAAGTATTACTTATTGTTAAGTATTGTTGGTGGAATTCGAGCAAGGTCTTATAAGATAAAATTTTAATAAAAATGATGAAATTTTCTGTCTGGTCAGTGAGAATGGGTTTCCAATGAGAACCCTGACTGATCTTTTAAAAATAAAATCATGTTAACATTCTAACAAAATTCAAATATCTTATTAACATAATCTAAAAATAACATTACACACATTCAAATCTTCAAAATCAATCTCCTGTGGAACCCAGACCATAAACAGTAGCTAATGATATCCACACAAGAGGTGAGGACAACAAGAGTGAGTTACACTCATCACAAATATGTGATATTATGCAGGTGCTTTTTGCGATAAGGAAGACCCAAAATGCACTGAGGCATCTGGGTAGAACCACTGTCCAACTGCCAGCCAGTTGCAAAGCTTACTCACATGAAAATCCGAATGACCCTGCTGGGACCCGAACCCATGCAATGAGGGGCTGAGTGAGTGTAAAAGTCAGCGACATTACCCTCTCAACCACAGAGGCCCTTAATTTCTGTTATCATGAGAAATGTGACAAAATGAAGGTGACCAGGTCCAGTGGTTGTATTTGTTGACTATGAAGCCCAAGGCCTTCAGTTTGATCATCACTGGGAGCAATAAACTTTCATGACCTTCCAAGACACAAAGCACTGGACCCAGAGATAATCAAGGGGGAAAAATGCTAGTAAGTTGTAAAACTGATTTCTTACTGACATAAAAGAAATGTTTTAAAACTTTCATGTACATGTATACTTTGTATTATAGAATTTAAGGTGATAATGCACAGAGGTACTCAGGTAGAACCATCAACCTACCACAAGCCAGCTGGAAGGCTTCCTAAATCTGAGTGACCCTACCAGGACTTTAACCCTTTCCCTCATAGAGGAAACCATGAAAAGACCTATGCGAACAGCATAAAACCAGATCAGCCTCCTCAGTGGTCTTGAAATGAGGACTTTATAATTAAATTTTGTAAGGTTTAACTGTGGTTTTCTGCAGATCAGGCTTTATGTGGTACCTATTGAGAGCGTCAAAATGATTCTATATGAGGGAAAGGGTTAACACACAGCTGTGAGGGCTGAGTAATAAGTGATTGATTATAACCACACAACTATGGAGGCTGCATTTACTCTATTAATGGAGATAATGATGAGGACGATGATGATGATGGATGTCTGTACAGTCGCCATTTTGTTATTCAACATTTATTAAACATTCTTCCCTCATTTTTCTTGAGAAAGGCATATTTTTGCTGAAATACTGAAAAAGATTGAGGATGGGTATATGTTGACAATTGCATGTGATCAATCAGGGGGAGGAAGTGGGAGAGGAAGTCACTGGTTTTGATCAACTAATTTCCTGAAAAATGTCAGGTACAGCTCCAGCATATAATGGTTGTCCCAAAAGGAAAATCAGAAAGGTAAGAAGTGAGCTTTTTGATTCCTTCATGAAAGTGAAAGACAACATAAATGTTTCAAACTGACTTCACATAGTGCACTGTGTTTACCAGAGGTTGATATATCACCTGGATAACACTGCCTCTAGGGGCCGCAGTCCACCCTCTGTCGATCTACGTATAAAATCACAAGAGAGATGTCAAAACTAGTCCTCCATCCATTTAAATCAAGAAAGCAAAAGGCAACTATATTGCAGTTCATGATGTGTACTAACCCATCACTCCTAGAAGCTCAATGACTGAGGGACTATCATAGAAAATCAAGGATATGTCTGTTATTGTATGTCTATATCATGGTTGTCAATTATCTTGCAAAACAAAAACCTCAAAGTATGTGACAGAGTTCCCTTTTTTAATTTAATAATTTGACTGAAAATGATTTTATTTAATTTACTGCCACACTGGAATTTTAGTTTTGGTGTCATAGATGAAGAAAGTCCAAAGTGATTTTCCACTTTTAATTTTCTTTGATGTTCACAAACACTAAATTCTATATACACTGGTGATAATTCACTAACTTTTCTATTTCACCATTCTGAAACACCTTTCTAACTTAACATTCTAAAAAGATACACCAAACTTTAAACATGCCCGGTCCTTATATAGGTATCTGCTCCGTTCAGACCCATGTAACATGTAAAACGCATGAAACTCAAGATATATCATATACTGTGTGATAAAAAAATAAATGCTCCGTTGCATAAGTATGAACATGAAAATAATGAGAACTTGACTTAATAAACAAGTGTCTCCATTACATGAGTTTTACATGAAATACAATGACTAACTGAACATTAGGTATAATTACATTAGCGTATCCGTTGCATGAGCTTTACGTAGAATACACTTAAGTAGAATTATACTAACATCTACGCTACATGATTTTCATGAGATTTATGAAAATTATATTTATTGCAATATCGTGAACTTCACGACAAAGTATGCAACCTTTAGCGCCTAGTAATACTTAAAATCTTCAATAACATTGCATTACATTCCACCACTCATATTTTACCAAAAATTGAATTTACCTCACCAGTTAAAAAATGAAGTATTTAGGCCTTTTTTAAAAGCAAAAAATATGACAAAAAATGTTCCTAAGTGCTAATGAAATTGGAGCCAGCCTCATAAGATAATAAAAGATTATGTAGTCATCATGTAATTCAAACAATTTGATTTTAAGATTTTGTTAAGATCAAATTCAGTTAGATTAAGGAACATGAGGAAGAAATTCTAAAACAAGGTAGTAAAATGTATGTATTTCACAGGAGTGAGGGGTTAATTCACTAAACATACGACTAATGGTGAAGGCGGAGCAGACATGTGTAACCAAAAGGACGTACCATCAGTGAAGGCTGTATCTGCCATGACCAGCTGGAAGATCTTTGGGTACAGGTGCTCCTTGTCCTTGCCAAGCAGTTCCTGTGCGATCCTCGCCCCTTCCTCCATGTTCTCATCCTCATCTTCCTGCAGGGCCTGCGAGTGACAGAAAAATACAGGGGGTTGTCATGGAAACTCCTGGGGTGTTTCTTTTTTTTTAATTTTTTTTTTTCAGTTTACCATCGCTGCGACAGTATTTCAGTTATATAGTGATGTCCAGCTAATTACAGGTGGAGGAAGACCCTAAATGCACCTAGGCATCCAGGTAGAACCACCAACCTACCACAAGCCAGCTGGAAGGTTTCCTCGCTGGGGTGTGGATTCATAGTTCATGGGTAACCAATTTAGGATGTATGTCTAATGTCTTTTGTACTGATTCATTTTTTTGACCTTTTAAGGCTCAAAATATATATTCTACCCACAGAGCTTTAAGAGGAATTTATAAGATAAATTCTTGATAAATATTTATTGTCCTATTTTGCTTACCATAGTACCACTGCTTTTATAAACAATGTAACTTTTCAATCAAAAGTATAAATATATTGCGTTTGAAACACAAACATGTAAAACATTAAATACTGAACGTTTTATAACTAAGGGGCCTTAACTCCTTACAAACTCAATTATAATTTTGTATAAGAACGTAACCTGTAATGGAAGCCACCTGTATAAAGAGGCCAATCAGATTTATTATTCTTCAAAATGATATGTTATGACATTATACCCTCATCCCTCATTTAAAAGCCACCTTGTCTAAGCAGCTACTCTTTCCTGTTCCCATGACTTGTCTGACCGTATATAAAAAATGCACTAAAAATCTATATCTACCATTAGAAGGTGTTAAACCCTACCTGCACTGTCTTGTAGACTTGTATCAGTTTCTCCGCCCCCAGCTCCTCTTCCAGCTTGGCCCTAGATTCCTCCAGTCTCCCAAACAGGTCAAAGTCAGCAGCAGCATCGTCCCCATCGTTAAACTCACTGTCACTCTCATCTGGAACACCAAATATTTCATTCTCTGTGAAACCATTAATTTTTATGGCACACTAATTTTCATTGATTTCATGGAGGGTTTTATCCACAAATTTTATCCCCAACGAAAAGTGTTTACTTACAGACCTCACATTCTCAAGAATATGAATCCATGAAAAAAATGTACCCATTAAAAGTCCCTATTCAACAAAATCTAATGTCAATGAAAATCTATGGTTTTACAGTAGTTGAATTTGTGTTGGAATAGTTATCTAAGTGGGAAAATTTAAGATTTCAATTGTTTTCCTTGTGGTTGGTATAACTTCTCTATAACAAACTACCTGTCATGAAAGCTTGACAAATTTTTCATTACCTGAAAGTTTTATTGGTAACTTTCATATTTTTCCAATACAAGTTCTTTCTTTAAGTATTGTATACATATTGATTTGCAATATTTTCTTGCATTCTCTTGCTTATTGTCATGCATGCATTGATTGTTGTGATATAATGATATTTTATTTTTTGTTCGCAAGATATATCAATAAACTTCTATACTATAGCTGTTATAAAAAGACAATGGGCCATATTCATAAAGCTCCATAGGAAAAAAAATCCCTTATTTTCTAAGATTTTCCTGAAAATCTCATAGATTTCCCTTAATTGTTAAGGATTTCCTTAAGTCTTATTTATAAAACACTTTAGGAGATTTATTCCAGTTCCAGAATTATTTTCCTTAAAAAAAAGGAGCTTTATGAATACGGCCCCATATCAAATTTCACCTTTGTAAAATAGCAAGTCAAGGGCTGACTAAAAATACATTTCTATATGCCCTTAGGATAGTTTCATGGTCAGCCCTTGAGGTACTGACCTGTCTGGAAGAGGTCAGACAGCACATCCCTCTCGTCCGGTGTCTGTGGATTCTCATTGTCAACAGAGTAGGACCGCTGGACACCGCTGTCTGTCTCATCATGTTCACCTGGTCAGGGGTGAGAGTTCATAATGTAGAAGGTTCAGATTTATACAATGAGTTAGTACCAGTATACAGTGATTTTTTTTTTTTACTTCAATGCTTTACAAGGATATACATTGCAGACCCATTATAATTTTTTATCTCTTTTATTTTCACATATCATAAAGCATATTTTGACAACAAGAGGGCCATGATGGCCCTGAATCGCTCACCTGAGTACCATTGCTTCAACTGATGTCAAGGTTTTTAAACAGACAAGGATTCTGATATAACTTAATCTAAAACATTTTACCCCTGACAATACTACACACCAAATATCTAAGCAATGGGCCATATGGTTTCAGAGAAGACTTGGGCGCAGGGTCATTTATCACCGTAGGGCCAAGACTTTGAAAATCTTTGTAATGAACCATTAGATGCTACTACATACCAAAAATCTTAGCTCTAGGCCTTATTGATTCATAGAAGAAGATTTTTTAAGATTTTCCTATTTAACTCTATGTAAAACAAGTGACCCCTGGTGTGGGGTCATTTATCACCATAGGGCTATGATTTGTACAATCTTGGTAGTGGCCCATAAGATGATGCTACATACTAAATATCTAAGCTCTAGGCCTTATGGATTCATAGAAGAAGATTTTTTAAGATTTTCCTATATAACTCTGTGTAAAACAAGTGACCCCTGGTGGGGGGTCATTTATCACCATAGGGCTATGATTTGTACCATCTTGGTAGTGGCCCATAAGATGATGCTTCATACCAAATATCTAAGCTCTAGGCCTTATGCATTCATGGAAGAAGATTTTTTAAGATTTTCCTATATAACTCTGTGTAAAACAAGTGACCCCTGGTGCGGGGTCATTTATCACCATAGGGCTATGATTTGTACCATCTTGGTAGTGGCCCATAAGATGATGCTACATACCAAATATCTAAGCTCTAGGCCTTATGGATTCATAGAAGAAGATTTTTTAAGATTTTCCTATATAACTCTATGTAAAACAAGTGACCCCTGGTGCGGGGTCATTTATCACCATAGGGCTATGATTTGTACAATCTTGGTAGTGGCCCATAAGATGATGCTTCATACCAAATTTCTAAGCTCTAGGCCTTAGCATTCATGGAAGAAGATTTTTTAAGATTTTCCTATATAACTCTATGTAAAACAAGTGACCCCTGGTGCGGGGTCATTTATCACCATAGGGCTATGATTTGTACAATCTTGGTAGTGGCCCATAAGATGATGCTACATACCAAATATCTAAGCTCTAGGCCTTATGGATTCATAGAAGAAGATTTTTTAAGATTTTCCTATATAACTCTATGTAAAACAAGTGACCCCTGGTGCGGGGTCATTTATCACCATAGGGCTATGATTTGTACAATCTTGGTAGTGGCCCATAAGATGATGCTTCATACCAAATATCTAAGCTCTAGGCCTTATGATTCATGAAGAAGATTTTTTAAGATTTTTCTATATAACTCTATGTAAAACAAGTGACCCCTGGTGCGGGGTCATTTATCACCATAGGGCTATGATTTGTACCATCTTGGTAGTGGCCCATAAGATGATGCTACATACCAAATATCTAAGCTCTAGGCCTTATGGATTCATAGAAGAAGATTTTTTAAGATTTTTCTATATAACTCTATGTAAAACAAGTGACCCCTGGTGCGGGGTCATTTATCACCATAGGGCTATGATTTGTACAATCTTGGTAGTGGCCCATAAGATGATGCTACATACCAAAAATCAAAAGGCTAGGCCTTGTGGTTTCAGAGAAGAAGATTTTTTAAATTTTCATTTTTAAAATCTATTTTTAGCTCCTGTGACCTAATTATGCGATGGACCAGAACCATTTATACAACTTTAGTAGAGCTTCATCCAAGGAACATTCCTGCAAAATATTTTTCAAATTGGCCAAGCTGTTTAGGAGGAGATGTTGTTTGAAGCAATTGTTGACGCCGGACGCACGCACGGACGCACGCACGCACGGACGCACGGACGCACGGACGACGGACGCCGGACAAAAGGCGATCAGAAAAGCTCACCTTGAGCACGTTGTGCTCATGTGAGCTAAAAACAGAACAAGTGATACCGATTTGCTAGAATTGGGGTTATGACTTAAGCTCAAATTTTGAAGAAGAAAAAAACTTCCCAGTATTGTTAACATAGCCTTTACAAAACCATATCATTTGAAGACACTGAAACACTGTAAATCAGATA
>CM037777.1:63117895-63167895 GCA_021229015.1 Solen grandis
TTGTGAACTTAGAAATGCCTGGTTAAGATTATGCATGCAAATTCAATCTCCACAACCACCAAAGGTATTCATTTGAAACTTCACACATATCTTCAGGGTCATAATCATACACCAATTACCAAGACCCATGACTCTAGCATGGATATTTACTGAATTATTCCCCTTTGTGAATTTAAAAATTCCTGGTTAAGATTATGCATGCAAATTCAATCACCACAACCACCCAAGGTATTCACTTGAAACTTTGCAAATGTAATTGGGGTCATAATTGTAGCTCACTGACCAAGATCCATAACTCTAGCATGGATATTTACTGAATTATTCCCCTTTGCGACCATATAAAAATGCACCCATAAATATTTCAAAGTCATGTTATTGCTTCAGCAGCATAAAATGCAAGGAGTAGAAAAGGGCAGACATTATCATGTATATGATAATGAGACAGCATGGCTTTATTTTATACTATGAAGCACAGAGAGAGAATAGTTGAGCACGCTGTCTCCCCGACAGCTCTTGTTAAACTCTTCTAAGATGCTTATTTAAAGCAAGGATACCACAGTTTAGTCAGTCATAGCCATTATGATCAATTATCTTTTATGTCTTTCTCAGTCACAAAGCATTGGTCCAGTGCTAGAACTGCAAAAATATTAATACTTATACCAATTTCCCATTCATCATGAACACAGATTTGTAAAATTTCAAATAAATTTTCACCAAGTTGATGTTAACTAATAATGTATGGATGGTATTTAGGTCGGCCAATGTACGGTACGTACGGGAACCAGTCTATGTATGCCAACCCCAACATGGATCTCCAGAACCTGATGTTACACGGCCAGGCCAACCTGGGCCAGGCGGCAGTGCTGCAGATTGTACAGGATCTCAAGGCCAGGGTATGTTGTCTCTTCATCGGACATCTTCATGTAATAGTAGTAGATGTAGTCTAGCACACTGTTGAAAGCGATGTTAGAAAATGCGGTAAGTCATTGTATCATCCTATACTATGCGACAAATGATATGGAAAAGGAATGACTGTCCTTATTGTAAACATTGCTAAATGCTTAGGTGCATTCATTGTGATGGCTCTGTGTACAAGTATCATTATGGTTTGCTTCTAAATGACATCTCTGAAACCCCTTGGCAGAAACTGACATTTATTCTGGATGGTCCTCTACTTATTTGCTGTAAGCAAATTTGATCTCAGCAAACCTCGGTGTTTTTTCAGAATTTTTGTTCACAATCACCATTGAGCATTAAGCAGTATAAATCCTACTCAGCCATTGTGTGACTTACCTGGCTTTACCCTGAATTTCATTTTATCATCTGGGATTGTTTTTCCTCAATGAAAAGCCCTCATAATGAAATGTTGCAGTTCCCCAACCTGCCACCAGAGATTTTCCAGCAGCGAGTTCAGGCCGTCTTGCGGCAGGTGCTGACACAGCAGATCATGCGACAATCTGAGATGCAGCGTAGACAGGTATGCAATGTTCTCTTTATCCATCACTTAAAGTTAAAATATCCTTCACTTAGTGGGCATATTCAACTATTCATTGCTGTTAGTATGAATGTATCATGCTGTACAGTCAGATGCACCTGCTGACAGAGTCCATTCAGAATAGATCTGAGAGTTGTTATCATTACAGATTGACCAGCAGAAGATGAATGAGTTGAACCGACTGAACCAGATCAAGCAGCAGATCCAGCGTCAGCAAGCCATGCTCTCTAATCAACAACAAGGCTTGGGGATGGGCTCGTCGTATGCCATGGGCTCGAACGCCGCCTCCTCCATGATGTACGCCAATCCCATGATGCAGTACGGTTCTGGTGGACAGGGAGCCTCGGCATCCTTGATTGCGATGAACCGACAGTTACAGAACATGCAGAATAACCAGCCTGGGTCCGGATCTGGAGGTGGGTCTGGGGCATCAGGAACCGGAAGATGAGGCTAACGATCACTGTGTAGGAGGGGATAGCTCAGTAGCATTCAAGCATAAAGACTTAGTCATTATATGGAAAGGCATTAAATGGATTTTTTTTTGTTATATGGCTACATCTGTGCTGGATTTTTTTTTCCCCCTTAAGTTCTGAAGTTCAACACAGAAACGTGGGCAATTTGTAATTGTTGCAATTAAATTGTACTGACTTTTGTCTTTGAAAATTGTGATTGTGCTGTAATTGACTGCTATTTTGTGTGTGTTGACCTTACAGAAGATTCTCATTTTAGCTTGTCTGTTTTTCATAGAAAAAAGAGTCAAGATATTGTCATCACTCTGGTGTCATTGTCGTTGTTGGCATCATCATCTTTGTGAAAAACTTTAGCCTTGGCCACAGCTTTTAAACTTTAATATACTTCTTCACTATCACAAGGGCTACATTCCCATCAAGGGCTATTTCACCCCCCCCCCCTTTTTTTTTTTTTCCCCTTCAAAAAGAACCCTACCAGACAAGCTTTGACATCTGCATACTATGCTCTTGGTATTCTTTCCAGTCCAGAATAATCTGTTTGAAGATCTTAATTTCCTTAAAAGTATGTCATTAGAATTTTAAATGTGTGAGTTGGCACATTTTTCTGAACAGGCTATTCTGCTGTAATTGTGAGAGAGAGTAATAAAATGTGTAGTATTATATCTGAATTGGATGGGAATTATTGTATGGGAAAGTTAATTGTATCCTGATCATTGTCAGAAACCCATGTTAGGTTACTTTAACATTTTATTTTGTTATTGTTTCCCTTTAATACAGCCATTTCTTTGGTCACCTTTTTATGGTTTGACTCTGATTGAGAATTTAATACACATCTCAAATGGCAGTAAAGAAATTAGTGAGAAGTAAGTAGGTGCTCAATAGTCCTGTTAATTATGAGAAGCAGTATTTCATGTTTTGGATGGTCCTAAAACAAACAACAACAAAAAAACAACAACCTTAATTTGAAATGTTAGGTGAATTGTGGTTGAATGTGTATTCCTTAGTGTTATTATTTATCAAATAATTTATATGTCTTGAAATTATCTGTTCCAATAAATACTGAGTATTTTTAAAACGTTTTAGCAATATTTTAAGAAATCATCCAAAATCCTGTTTAATATCTTATTCCATTCTGAATCATTGTTTTTACACTTTTTAAAGTTAATCAATTTCAATAAACACATCATTTTTACAATCACAACTGTCAAACAATATTCAAGTTCTTTTTTTCTAATGTGCTTGAACCATGATTTATAGAACTGCGAATGTGTTACAAATTAGCCTGACAGATCATTTTTGTCATGTTTTGTGACGGATTATAGAATGATAGTTTATAACTTATGTTGTGTACATTTGATCTGGAAATAAGAGTATTTTCTTATACATTACATTACTGAGAGTGTGAGTGATACAGACATCATATTCCACAAGTGTTATATATTTGTCTTGATGATTAAAGTAGTATTTTCATCACTTTCTGGTCTTGTCTTTCTTCTGTTCATCTTTTTCTAATCGTTAAAACAAAATCTCAAGTTTTCACTCAAGTTGTTTCACTTTTTTTCACTTGTTGGTCACAAATTTAAGTAAATTTGTAAGAACACACAAATTGTGACATTACAAATTTGTTTAATGTCTAATTCATGAATGTATTCCAAATCTGTTGGAATTAAATAAGAAGCATAAAGTTATTAATTACAGTAGAATTCAAGCACCAGTTGAACCTGTATTAGCAGCCACCTATATTAAGCGGTCAACCTGCATTTAGCGATCAGTTTTGATATTACCATATCAGCACTTTGTTTATCGACCACCTCTATTAAGCAGGCACTTTCTCTTGTTTCCTTACCTGACCACCTAAGACAGGTTTGACTGCATTAATGTGACATATGGATGATACTTGGGAACTTGAAGGTTGCAGATGAATTAGATGCTTTCTTTTAGGAAAAATAAGAGATCCAAGACGCGTGTTTACCATGAAAATAAAATATTTAAGACCTGAAACAATGTTCTTAAGTATTCTATATCATTGTATTTTAGTGTACATGTATACAGTTAAACCTGATAGCTGTTCACCTTTTACCTCATGAATATTCATGTTCAAACTTATGCATTGATGAATATTAATTGATTTAAAAATGGTTTAATTTAACAAAGGATTTCTGTTTGTCATGCTGATTGCATAGAATAGTGGTAAGGCATCAAGACAAGTATATATGGTAAAGGGTTAAGCAGCTAACTTGTCCAGTTGTCAAGCTCATGTATCTATAAAATAACAGAATTTATCTTAAGCTAACTGGTGAAATACTGGGCTCTAACAGTGAGATGAAGTCCATATCTCACAGTGTGGGTGATACAGATCTACACAAAATAGTTTCATACTTTCACCGACTGTTAGCATAAATTAAAAATAAGTGGATAAGGAATACATCTCTTCTCAGAATGATACAATATTTACATTTTCACTCGCACTACACGCTTATGAAAATATTAAGACTGTGTCACTACTTGATGAGATATATTCCATATCCACTCAAAACGAATATCTTCTATACATTTGACCTACAGTTAGCAATCTTATGGACTGAGATTATGTTCACTTGTACCTTTATTGGTTACAGTAAACAAGTCGATCTATTCTTTTTGGCAAATATCAGCCCTCGGTAAAAAGATCAATATTTATTATGTAGATGTTGGTTTGTTATGTAGGACTTTTGAGAGTATACAGTATGTGAATTGAGATATGTGTAAATATATTTAATGATATTAATGCAAAAGTTTGTTGAACAGAACTGTTTGTTGGTGCTATGTGGTCAGTGGCATTAAGTCTTTCATTTGTCTCACATGGTGATATATGGTCAGCTATTCAATATGATAAATGCATACCTGGTAAAGTGCATACTCAGAAAGTACTTACGAACAAATAAGTTGTTTGCGGTCTGAATTAGAATTTTTTTTCGCTCTTGAATAATGTCTCAAAAAGTATGTATAGGGCTAGGACTCCAGAAGGAGACCACAAGACACAGTTCGTGTTTTGGCTTACAGTAATTCTGTGAATTGTGGAACAGTTCTTGTCATGAAAATATGCAGCAAGTTGTACCGGTATTTGTGATAGGTGGGGGAATACTGAAGGTCAGTGATAATAAATATTGAAAAAAAAAATGGGATTTACTTTGTATTAAACAGGACTTAAAATTGTCATGTTACATAAAAGGGTACTTGGGTTACTAGTAACTGAAAATAAGACAATAATCTTTATTCAATATAACTTATTTACATACGGATATGAGTTCTATGAACATCCTAGCATAGGTTTGGTTTTATCCTGATTTTATCCATCAGGATAGCTGGAGAGGGTTTTGTGATGTGAAAATCAGAGTGGTATAGATCAGGTCATTGTTTCATTTGGTGAAATGTTTTTGTTTTTTTCAACACAAAATATTGTAGTTATTTACTAATATGTGTGAAATGGAATAAAATGAGTATTTATAATCTCATACTAGATGTATAAACTTAAAGTAGGCATGTACTTTAAACATTAAATAAATGCCCCCAAAAATAACTTTGCACTGCACAATTCAGATAGAAAATAAGATCTCACTTTTCAGTCAATATAAAATTATTGTCCAGTGGAATATATTGTATTCTATTCTCATATTACAGGATATATCAGCTGTCACAATTTACTGACTTTGTAATTATTTGTAAATATCTAAGTCCATTCAAGAAATACATGTAGCACAATTTTATGAAAAGATAAGAGTGTCCTTTGGAACATGTGTTTCACCTGCTGAAGCGTGATGGACAGACAACGTAAAAGTGATCCTTACAGCAGGTGACGCAAAAAGTTACAGTAATTGCAAGTGATAGAAAGAGACAAAACAACAAGTTGACTTATTAGATAAAACACCCCAAACTTAGTGAGAAGTGAGACTTTTTTCTGCAAAATGTGGTTTCAGTTATGATGTAGCCTTCAGTCTTTACTTAAACATCCCTTAAAACGTTTTATCAAATCATAACTTACATAGCATCCATTGAACCAAGGAAGGTATACAGTCAACATCTATGTTTAGTTAGTTTTGAGAAAGGTCTCAGTGATAGTTTGGCAGTGTAGATAACTGGTGAAAATGTTTGTGTGTTGGAGTTAAAGCACTCACTATAAGTTTCAACTGGTTTTAAAAGCATTTGAAAATGTTGCAGAAAACCTCAGTATTATGTCATTTTACATTTTTTTAATGTCAGTTATGCTCATATATATATATATATACACATAATTTTTTTTTTTTTTTTTTTTTTTACATCAGATTATGATTGAGTCTATCACTTCGAAATGTCACAACTCAATATTCCTTCTTGAAGTAAAAAAGACATCCTTTGAAAATGATGTATCATATAATGCACTTTGCAGCAGTCAATTCATGTACCTTTCAAGTTTTTACTGTGAGAAATAAAAACACTGCCTTCTCCCAGGTGTAATGGAATTTCCTGCTCACAAACCAACCACAGGATCATTTGATCCATTGATCTTGTCAAGTAGGTTTCAGGCACCAAATTAGTCTGATTTTCATAGGTCTGTAAACTTGATGTCTGCAGTTGAAATGTTGTTAGAAACCTGGTGTCTTAAGCAGCCTCAGAAGATCCCTTTCATACTTGAAGAATTACATGACATTTGACCTCCACGTACTAGCTACCTGAGTAGTATATTCATGATTTATATGGAAACGCAATTTAAATGTTTAATAAAATCCAAACTGCAGGCGATGTATGCCACATATGGTAGTAAAAAGATGGGAGAAGCCATCTGTTTAGGGTGATATGTTTTTGTATATAATGCAATCTATATTTTGTTCCTGGCTGTTGTATTTCTTGAGGAAAAAAAAAGTAATAAACATGGATTAATTTGACTGGGTTGTCTTCAGTTCATTCCATCATTAAAAAATTACTTCAGTAGAAAGGAAAACAAGAGGGCCATGATGGCCCTGAATCGCTCACCTGAGTACCATTGCTTCAACTGATGTCAAGGTTTTTAAACAGACAAGGATTCTGATATAACTTAATCTAAAACATTTTACCCCTGACAATACTACACACCAAATATCTAAGCAATGGGCCATATGGTTTCAGAGAAGACTTGGGCTCAGGGTCATTTATCACCGTAGGGCCAAGACTTTGAAAATCTTTGTAATGAACCATTAGATGCTACTACATACCAAAAATCTTAGCTCTAGGCCTTATTGATTCATAGAAGAAGATTTTTTAAGATTTTCCTATTTAACTCTATGTAAAACAAGTGACCCCTGGTGTGGGGTCATTTATCACCATAGGGCTATGATTTGTACAATCTTGGTAGTGGCCTATAAGATGATGCTACATACTAAATATCTAAGCTCTAGGCCTTATGGATTCATAGAAGAAGATTTTTTAAGATTTTCCTATATAACTCTGTGTAAAACAAGTGACCCTGGTGCGGGGTCATTTATCACCATAGGGCTATGATTTGTACAATCTTGGTAGTGGCCCATAAGATGATGCTTCATACCAAAAATCAAAAGGCTAGGCCTTGTGGTTTCGGAGAAGAAGATTTTTTCAAGTTTTTCCTATATTAGCCTATGTGAAATCAAGTGACCCCTGGGGCGGGGCCAATTTTGACCCCAGAGTCATAATTTGTACAATCCTGGTAGACAGTCATAAGATCATGCTACATACCAAAAATCAAAAGGCTAGGCCTTGTGGTTTCAGAGAAGAAGATTTTTTAAATTTTCATTTTTAAAATCTATTTTTAGCTCCTGTGACCTAATTATGCGATGGACCAGAACCATTTATACAACTTTAGTAGAGCTTCATCCAAGGAACATTCCTGCAAAATATTTTTCAAATTGGCCAAGCCGTTTAGGAGGAGATGTTGTTTGAAGCAATTGTTGACGCACGGACGACGGACGCCGGACAAAAGGCGATCAGAAAAGCTCACCTTGAGCACGTTGTGCTCATGTGAGCTAAAAATGATGTACATTTCTTTTCTAGTAATATTCCTTAAAATTGATTTGTTTTTCTCTGTTGTGTGTGTGTGTGTCACTTTGAGGTGTATTGTAGATGCCACAATGTGGTTTTGCATAACAAATAAGTGGAGTAAAACCATGTGTTAACCCTACACCTCATAAATATTCATGGGCAAATTAAGGACTTGATGAGTAACGAATTACAGACCTTGAAATGCTATATATGTACTTTAGGAAACATTGAATTTTTCTTTGCTGAACAGACAGAAGTTTGCATATCTACAAAAATGTATAAGCAAACAGAGGACTGATCTGTGTCTTCACTGTTTGCTAAGGGGTATAAGGTAATGGATTGATATATCTAACCAAACTTCTTGAAACTTTAGATGGTCTCAGAGCTAAACCATGATACCGGTATTTAGGCCCAATATAATGACATACATGATGGCAATTCGACCAAGCCTGATACAGGCCAGAGGAAAAAATATAGGCATCAGTCTTTAGGACTCTGTCAGGCCAAAATTAAAAAAAATAAAATTGTTTGTAGTGCTCTGACCCATCAAAATGGCCCCTACTCAAATTTCTTTTTATGGTCTTTGTGTTGATTTTTTTAAAAATCTTTTTGTGTCCATTCCATAGAAAGAAGCAGTTTCAGTTATATTTTTATAATTTGAAATTAAAAGAAATACCTACCTAGCTATCCACCCCTGGAATTCAGAGTCCGAGCACTACAAACAATTTTTTAATGATTGCCTCAACGTTACAAGAACAAAGAATTCTACCCATTTAGTGAGCTTGCAATCTATTCATTTCAACTGAAAGACAATTGTATTATTGAACTTAATAAAACACAGTTCGGTTATTTTATGTGTTGCCTTACTGCTCACTGATCTCAGTCAATAAACCCAAGTTGCAAACCATGGTGGTAGCAGAACAGTTCAAGTGCATGTCTATGGAACAGGTAAAAAGGTTGATCCCAGGATGAACCCCAAAAATGGCACTGATGTAGCTCCCTTGCTTGGTGCTCAGCATATAAGGGTAGTTCTAGGACTGCTTGGCCCGATTTCAGGATGTGATTGGCCGTGGTATCATCAGCAGTGTGATACCACACTGATGCAGAATTGTACTACCATAGACAAGATTTTTAAAAACTAAAGGTGGGATACTTTATACAAAACATTAGGGCCAAGATGGCCCTAAAGACGCTCACCTGAGAAAAACTACCTTCATTGCCTGTACAAGTTACTATATTGTAGCATAGTTGTACTGAATGCATAATCAATGAGATCATTTCAATTCCACAAACTAAACAGTGCCTGTGGTCAAACTTTGAAGTCAAGCTTGAAGTTAAATTTCAAAATGATTACTAAAGAAGATGCTAGAGTGTAAAATCTGGGGCAAGTTGCTCAGACAATGTGTTGCAATGTCACATATTCTTATTTTCTTCATGCTCTATGTAATGATTTTACTCTTTTATAGTGGAGAAAGTGTTTTCAAGATGGCGTCTAATATTTATCTTCAATTTGAAACTACTATCAATTCGCAAGATTTATAAAATAATCAATGCATTAAAATGGCATATGAACACCAATTTTATAAATCCAAACAGAAACAACAAACAAAACATTTTATATGTCCATATTTACTGAGCATTTTAGTTAAAATCCATTACGAATATGAAAATCCAAAACCTTGTGGGAAATATTTGTTTACCAAGTTACTTCGCAAGTCACCTTTGAAGAGTACCTTCCTCTGCCTTGAAACTTATTTTGTCAACATCCAGTTGCACACAAATTCAGTGAAAAGTACATTGAAACTCATTGAAACAACTTGTGTAAGCAATTTGCCCCTGGCATTTTTATTAATCAAAGAGCAATATCTCCTTACCTTATTATCCGCTTATAGCCATAGTTGAACTTGACCTAGATATTATGGCATTTAACATTATCATAAATTTTGAAATGATTGCTTAAGAAATAAAGATGCTAGAGTGCAAGCAAAGAGAAATCTGGCATTTTTTAATATTAAAAGGGGCATAACTCCTGATCTTATTGGCCAATATCAGCCATAATCATACTTGGCCAAGAAATTAAGGCTATGAACATTGTCATAAAGTTTAAAAATTATCACTTACTAAATGAAGATGCTAGAGTGCAAACAAAGTGAAATCTGGCATTTTTTAATATCAAAAGGGGCATAACTCCTGACCTTATTGGCCTATATAAGCTATAATCATTCTTGGCTCAAAGAATATAGCTGTAAACTTTGTCATAAAGTTTGAAGATGATTACTTGAGAAATGAAGATGCTAGAGTGCAAACAAAGTGAAAGCTGGCATTTTTTTTTATATTAAAAGGGACATAACTACTGATCTTATTGGCCTATATCAGCCATAACTGAATTTGGCTGAGAGATTATAGAATGCAAACAAATTGTGGACGACAGACAGATGGCTGGAGGACAGACATTTATCAATCCTAATAGCTCATTCTGAGCACATGTGCTCAGGTGAGCTAAAAAAGGAATTCCGTTTGTTGGTTGGTTTACTTGGTTTAACTCCCATCAACAGTACTAGACGGTGTCTACTTTAGAGGGATATAGTGCTGCCACACCATAATATCACGCTCTGACCACTCAGCTACTAGTACCAGTAAAAATGGGGAAAATAATCTGTATAGACATATGCAATAAGCATGATACCACAAACAGTCACATCTTCAATACCGTACTTCTTACCCAATCAAGATGGTGCTGGTGCTGTAACTTCCATTTAAGATTTCAGTTAGTGTCACTGACATTAATATTGCTTGGTGTTATAAAAGTCACCTTCAGTGATTGCCCTTGTTTATATGATTATGTTCATTATTGAGAAGCTATATAAAATAAGCAACAAATTTCAGCAGAATGGATCATCAATCTTCAGTGATACCTTATCAGACAGACTGTCATGTCAGAGGCTCTGGTATCCAGCCTGGCCCACTTGGAGCAGGTTTCCCTGTGATACTTGACCACTGATCTGCCATTAACTGACCATTAAGTGGCCATTACCACTGGAGATAGATAGGGTCAGATACGGTCAGTCCTGACTGAAACTGGATTCCTTTGATCTGCAGTTTGTCCGATCATGATCTGAAGATAGCTCTGAATCATGGAAGTAGGCACGTTGCAAATTTCACTTACTTACTGTAAAATCATTCATTTTTGTTGACATTAAAATTTCGTTGCTTATGTACCTAAGGGAATTTTGTGGGTACATTTATTTGTGGATCTATGTACAAGAAAACGTCTATATAAGAGACAAGTTTTTGTGGGGATTATTATTCCCACCACAAAATCGATAAAAATGAGTGTCCCATGAAAATTAATGATTTAACAGAACATTAATACTAAGGGACATAGAAGTATTCTAATAAAAATACCTATATATCCTTTACTAACATTTACTGTTTATCAGTAAGATTTTACTATTTACGTCAACTCCATAATTTACTTAAATATTTTAGATAACAAGAATTCCTGAAAATGTTCCCACCTTATTTAAGATATTACGGTAAGTATCACATAGCACTAATCATTGGTGGCAAAGTTTAGGCCTCGACTAGGTTTCATGGGATTTGGATTCTAACATAATTTTTTGCACAAATGATTTCATTTGATCCATTATCATAATTGCTAAAACAAATATGACTGACCTTAAGATCAATGTAGAAACTTGTCTGGAATTGTCAAAGTCATGTTTTGAGTTATAGGTCACAAGATCAACTCCTATGTTTCATATATATTTGGTTGATTGCACTCAAGTAAGGGCCACATAGGGCCACTGTGGCCCAATTAAAGGCCATTGCCTTTTGTTTTACCTATTTTTTAGCTCAAAATTCGAAGAATATGAGAGCTATTGTAGTCGCCCTTGCGTCGGCGTCAGCGTTGGCATTGCAGCTTTTGGTTAAAGTTTTGCGTGCAAGTTACTATCAACCTTATATCTCAATAACTGTTTATGGTATCGACTTGAAAGTTTATAAATATGTTCAGGGGCATCAGACAAACAAGGTAGATAACTCTTGACTAAATTTAATATGAAGTATGACCCCTGTTAAACTTAGAAATTTTGGTTTAAGTTTTGCATGCAATAGAAAATTTGGTTAAAGTTTTGCATGCAAGCTACTATCTAGTTGTATCTCAATAACCATTCATGGTATTGACTTGAAAGTTCATGAATATGTTTCGGGTCATCACACAACCAAAGTAGATAACTCTTGATGGAATATATTACAAATTATGGCCCCTTTTAACTTAAAAATTTTGGTTAAAGTTTTGCATGAAGGATACTTTCATGCTAATATCTCAGTATCCAGGCATGGGATGAATTTTAAATACCTTTTATATGTTTAGGGTATCATACTTTCATGGTAGATAACTCTTGATGTATTATGTTACAAATTATGGCCCTTTTTAACTTAGAAATTTTGGTTAAAGTTTTGCATGAAAGGTACTTTCATGCTAATATCTCAGTATCCAGGCATGGGATGATTTGAAACATCTTTAATATGTTTAAGGGTATCATACTTTCATGGTAGATAACTCTTGATATAGTTACAAATTATGGCCCTTTTTAACTTAGAAAATTTGGTTAAACTTTTGCATGCAAGGTACTTTCATGCTAATATCTCAGTATCCAGGCATAGGATTGATTTTAAACATCTTTAATATGTTAAGGGGTATCATACTTTCATGGTAGATGACTCTTGATGAAATAAGTTACAAATTATTGCCCTTTTTAACTTAGAAATTTTGGTTAAAATTTTAAATGCAAGTTACTTTCATGCTTATATCTCAGTATCCAGGCATGCGATTGATTTTAAACATTTTTAATATGTTTAGGGGTATCATACTATCTAGGTAGATAATGTTTGATGGAATATATTACAAGTTATGGCCCCATTTTAAACTTTAGTTAAAGTTTTGCATGTAAGCTACTATCCAGCTTGTATCTCAATAACCAGTCATGGTATTGATTTGAAACATCTTTAATATGTTTAGGGGTATCATACTATAAAGGAAGATAACACTTGATGGAATATATTAAAAATTATGGCCCTCTTTTAACTTAGAATTTTGGTTAAATTTTTGCATTCAAGCTACTATCCAGCTTATATCTCAGAAATTGCTTGTAGAATTGACTAGAAAGTTAAGGAGTGTATTCAGGGGCATCAGAAAAACAAGGAGGATAACTTTTGGACTGAATTTTATGCAAGTTATGGCCCTTCTCTAACTTGGATTTTTGGTTAAAGTTTTGCATGCACAGTGTAATTGTGCTTATGTCTCAGTAACTAGGCATGGGATTGATTTAAGACTTCATAAGAATATTAAGGGGTATCAGACTATCAAGGTATATCATTTTTGACTATTATTATGTACAGGATATGTGAAGGGCAAGAATTGAAATAGATTTCATTTGATTTACCAACAAGCATTTTGAATAGTCGAGCGTGCTGTCCTCTGACAGCTCTTGTTGTATTTTTAGCTCACCTGAGCACAAAGTGCTCAAGGTGAGCTATTGTGATCACCTTTTGTCCGTCGTCCGTGCGTGCGTGCGTGCGTCCGTCGTCAACAATTTGCTTTAAAGAACATCTCCTCCTGAACCGCTGAAGGGATTTTGACCAAACTTCACAGGAATCATCCTTATGATGCCCTCTATCAAAATTGTACAAATTATTCAGATTGGTTGAAAAAGTAGGTCACAGGAGCTAAAAATAGATTTTAAAAACTCAAACTTTGAAAATCTTCTTCTGCAAAACTGCAAGGCCTAGAGCTTAGATATTTGGTATGTAGCATCATCTTATGGGCCATTACCAAGATTGTGCAAATCATAGCCCTATGGTGATAAATGCCCCCGCACCAGGGGTCACTTGTTTTACATAGAGTTATATAGGAAAATCTTAAAAAATCTTCTTCTGCAAATCCATAAGGCCCAGAGCTTAGATATTTGGTATGTAGCATCATCTAATGGTTCATTACCAAGATTGTTCAAATCATAGCCCTATGGTGATAAATGCCCCCGCACCAGGGGTCACTTGTTTTACATAGAGTTATATAAGAAAATCTTAAAAAATCTTCTTCTGTAAATCCATAAGGCCCAGAGCTTAGATATTTGGTATGTAGCATCATCTAATGGTTCATTACCAAGATTGTTCAAATCATAGCCCTATGGTGATAAATGCCCCCGCACCAGGGTCACTTGTTTTACATAGAGTTATATAGGAAAATCTTAAAAAATCTTCTTCTGTAAATCCATAAGGCCCAGAGCTTAGATATTTGGTATGTAGCATCATCTAATGGTTCATTACCAAGATTGTTCAAATCATAGCCCTATGGTGATAAATGCCCCCGCACCAGGGGTCACTTGTTTTACATAGAGTTATATAGGAAAATCTTAAAAAATCTTCTTCTGTAAATCCATAAGGCCCAGAGCTTAGATATTTGGTATGTAGCATCATCTAATGGTTCATTACCAAGATTGTTCAAATCGTAGCCTTACGGTGATAAATGACCCCGCACCAGTGGTCACTTGTTTCACATAGAGTTATATAGGAAAAGACCTAGAGCTTAATCTATAGATTTGATGTGAAATATTGTCTAGTGGTCCGTACCCACATAATTCATAATTATAGACCAATCATAAAAAAAATATTTTGCAATATTACTAGTTTGAGAGATTATGACTAGATAATATCAAAAAAGGACTATTGGCCCTATTGCAATTGTATATTAAATAAAGGTTTTCTTTAAGAAAGATATGAAAGTACAGATAATCGTATTGTTGGTAATAAAAACACATTCGGTCGTTTTAGGTTATAATATTATTAACCAATGAAAAATTAGGAAACTATTCAGCCCTCCATTTCCGGTTTCAGTTTGGTAGGTATACGATTCTCTTCAGAAATTTCAACGAATTATCGAAGATCATTAATCTAACAGACCTAAAAAGCGATTGAAAAGTAGGTCAGTAGGTCAAATCTTAGAAAAACCTTGTTTACACACTGGAGGCCACAATTTTGATTCAATCTTCCTCAAACTTGGTCAGCACAAATGTCCTCAGGTGAGCGTCTTTAGGGCCATCTTGGCCCTCTTGTTATGTTAACATAAGAGAGAAGGAGAAGTACAAACTCCAGACAGTAGTAAATATATCAAATTTATTCAATCCTACTAGTTACATTCTTCAGAGATGTGATATATAAATCATTTTCTCCTGAAGTTATCACGTAAAATGTGATGCATCAGAGATGTGACACATAAAACCTTTTCTCCTGAAGTTATCACATGTGAAACATCAGTAGAGATCTTAAATTACATAAGGTGAGTCACATTTCAACAAAAATATATACAAGAGGGCCAAGATGGCCCTTGATCGCTGACCTGAGAAAGATGAAATAAAGATGCTAGAGTGTAAACAAAGTGAAATCTGGCTTTTTTTATGGTGAAAAGGGCATAACTCCTAAATTAACTAGTCACTATCAGTAATAATTGAACCCGATTGAAATATTATGGGCATAAACATTTTCTTAAAGTTTAAAAAGATTGTTTAAAAAAATGAAGATGGTAAAGAGTAAACAAAGTGAAATCTTATATTTTTTGTTATGAAAAGGGGCATAACTCCCGACCTAATTCGCCCATCTCAGCCAAAATTGAACTCATTTAAGACATTATTGTCTTTAACAATGTCATAAAATTTGAAGATGATTGCTCAAAAGATGAAGATGCTAGACTGTAAACAACGTGAAATCTGGCATTTTTTTAATATTAAAAGGGGCATAACTCCTGACCTAATTGACCCATCTCAGCCATAATCGAACTCAATCGAGACATTATGGTCATAAGCATTGTCATAAAGTTTGAAGATGATTGCTCAAAAGATGAAGATGCTAGAGTGTAAACAACATGAAATATGGCATTTTTTAAATATTAAAAGGGGCATAACTCCTGACCTAATTATCCGATCTCAGTCATAATCGAACTCAATTGAGACATTATGGCCAAAAACATTGTTTTAAAGTTTGAAGATGATTGCTTAAGAAATAAAGGTGATAGAGTGTAAACACTAAAATTGTTGATGCCGCACACACGGACGACGGATACTCACAGGATCACAATAGCTCACCCTGAGCTTTGCTCAGGTGAACTAAAAAGTCAAATGTTTAAAAAAAAAAAATAGGTAGGTCATATGATGATATTTTTAGGACGGAATTCTCTACTATTTATATTCTCATTGACTTGGAAAAAAATGCCTCATATATAAAACTTTATATATATATATTTTTTTTCACAGGATGACCTCTCCCTTAACTTGTATATTTTTAAAAGATAAAATTAAAGTGGGACATTAAAATGCTGAAATATATCTCATTACATTCTAAATAAGCTTAAATTTGAAAATCACGAAATAAAACAAGAGCTGTCAGAGGACAGCACGCTCAACTATTCAAAATGTTTGTTGGTAAATCAAATGAAATCTATTTCAATTCTTGCCCTTCACATATCCTGTACATAATAATAGTCAAAAATGATATACCTTGATAGTCTGATACCCCTTAATATATTTATGAAGTCTAAAATCAACCCCATGCCTAGTTACTGAGACATAAGCATAATAATGCTGTGCATGCAAAACTTTAACCAAAAATCCAAGTTAGAAAAGGGCCATAATTTGCATAAAATTCAGTCCAAAAGTTATCCTCCTTGGTTTTCTGATGCCCCCGAATACACTCCTTAACTTTCTAGTCAATTCCACAAGCAATTTCTGACATATAAGCTGGATAGTAGCTTGAATGCTAAAAGTTAACCAAAATAATTAAAAGGGGGAATTTTTAAATATTCCATAAGGTTATCTTCCTTTAAGATGATACCCTAAATATTAAATTTAAAAATTTATGCCTGGATACTGAGATATAAGCATGAAAGTTCCTTGCATGCAAAACTTTAACCAAAATTTCTAAGTTAAAAAGGGGCCATAATTTGTGACATATTCCATTAAGAGTTATCTACTGCAAAAGAATGATACCCCTAAACATATTAAAGATGTTTCAAATTAATTGCATGCCTGGATACTGAGATATTAGCATGAAAGTTCCTTGCATGCAAAACTTTAACCAAAATTTCTAAGTTAAAAAGGGGCCATAATTTGTAACATATTCTATCAAGAGTTATCTACCATGAAAGTATGATACCCCTAAACATATTAAAGATGTTTCAAGTCAATTGCATGCCTGGATACTGAGATATAAGCATGAGAGTATCTTGCATGCAAAACTTTAACCAAAATTTCTAAGTTAAAAAGGGGCCATAATTTGTAACATATTCTATCAAGAGTTATCTTCCATAAAAGTATGATACCCCTAAACATATTAAAGATGTTTCAAATCAATTGATGCCTGGATACTGAGATATAAGCAGAGAGTATCTTGCATGCAAAATTAACCAAAATTTCTAAGTTAAAAAGGGGCCATAATTTGTAACATATTCTATCAAGAGTTATCTTCCATAAAAGTATGATACCCCTAAACATATTAAAGATGTTTCAAATCAATTGCATGCCTGGATACTGAGATATAAGCAGGAGAGTATCTTGCAAGCAAAATTTTAACCAAAATTTCTAAGTTAACAAGAGGGCCATGATGGCCCTGAATCGCTCACCTGAGTACCATTGCTTCAACTGATGTCAAGGTTTTTAAACAGACAAGGATTCTGATATAACTTAATCTAAAACATTTTACCCCTGACAATACTACACACCAAATATCTAAGCAATGGGCCATATGGTTTCAGAGAAGACTTGGGCGCAGGGTCATTTATCACCGTAGGGCCAAGACTTTGAAAATCTTTGTAATGAACCATTAGATGCTACTACATACCAAAAATCTTAGCTCTAGGCCTTATTGATTCATAGAAGAAGATTTTTTAAGATTTTCCTATATAACTCTGTGTAAAACAAGTGACCCCTGGTGGGGGGTCATTTATCACCATAGGGCTATGATTTGTACAATCTTGGTAGTGGCCCATAAGATGATGCTACATACCAAATATCTAAGCTCTAGGCCTTATGGATTCATAGAAGAAGATTTTTTAAGATTTTCCTATATAACTCTATGTAAAACAAGTGACCCCTGGTGCGGGGTCATTTATCACCATAGGGCTATGATTTGTACAATCTTGGTAGTGGCCCATAAGATGATGCTTCATACCAAATATCTAAGCTCTAGGCCTTATGCATTCATCGAAGAAGATTTTTTAAGATTTTCCTATATAACTCTATGTAAAACAAGTGACCCCTGGTGCGGGGTCATTTATCACCATAGGGCTATGATTTGTACAATCTTGGTAGTGGCCCATAAGATGATGCTACATACCAAATATCTAAGCTCTAGGCCTTATGGATTCATAGAAGAAGATTTTTTAAGATTTTTCTATATAACTCTATGTAAAACAAGTGACCCCTGGTGCGGGGTCATTTATCACCATAGGGCTATGATTTGTACAATCTTGGTAGTGGCCCATAAGATGATGCTACATACCAAAAATCAAAAGGCTAGGCCTTGTGGTTTCGGAGAAGAAGATTTTTTCAATTTTCATTTTTAAAATCTATTTTTAGCTCCTGTGACCTAATTATGCGATGGACCAGAACCATTTATACAACTTTAGTAGAGCTTCATCCAAGGAACATTCCTGCAAAATATTTTTCAAATTGGCCAAGCTGTTTAGGAGGAGATGTTGTTTGAAGCAATTGTTGACGCCGGACGCACGGACGGACGGACGCACGGACGACGGACGCCGGACAAAAGGCGATCAGAAAAGCTCACCTTGAGCACGTTGTGCTCATGTGAGCTAAAAAGGGGCCATAATTTGATATAAACTCCATCAAGAGTTATCTACCGTGGTTGTCTAATGTCCCTTAACATATTTATAAACTTTCAAGTAAGTACCATGAACGGTTATTGAGATACAAACTGGATAGTAGCTTGCACGCAAAACTTTAACCAAATTTTCTATTGCATGCAAAACTTTAACCAAAATTTCTAAGTCAAAAAGGGGCCATAATTTAAATTAAATTCAGTCAAGAGTTATCTGCCTTGGTTGTCTGATGCCCCTGAACATATTTATAAACTTTCAAGTCAATACCATAAATGATTATTGAGATATAAGGTTGATAGTAACTTGCATGCAAAACTTAAACCAAAAGCTCCAACGCTGACACCGACGCCAAGGCGACTACAATAGCTCTCATATTCTTCGAATAGTCAAGCTAAAAATATATTCAATATTTTTCCAAGGTGAGGCATTTTTAGACTCCTTAAGTATGCTACTTTAATAAGTCCTTAATATATAATTTGACATTTCATGGATTTGTGATGGAGATATCAACTGTACAAACTACTTACCTTTCAGTTAAGAAGATAGAATACAATGCCTACCAATTACAAAATTGAAACATTAATACAGAAATTCTCTCAGAAGTTATTCAATGAATATGTTGCAAGAATCCAGAAATGTGTGACAGCATAGGAACTGGTAATAGGTATTGCATCCATAATAAGTTACTTACATCAAGTTAAGTTACTGTTGCCTCCACACCTCAATAAGGTAAACATGCTTAAATCTTTCTGTTACATGTTCAAATGTTTGACTTGACTATTTGAGTTTACCGTTGCTTCAACAGTATTTCAGTAATATAGCGATGTCCAGCTAATTACAGGTGGAGGAAGACCCCATATGCACAGAGGCATCCGGGTAGAACCACCGACCTACTGCAAGCCAGCTGGAAGGCTTCCTCACATGAAAATCAGAATGACCCTGCGGGGATTCAAACCCACGCGGTGAGGGACTGAGTGAGTGTTAAAGTCAGCAACTTTTACACTCTCGGCCACGGAAGCCACGTTCAAATGTTTAATCAGGTTTGTACAAAATTACAGTATCTTAAAACATTATTAGCATGTTTGAGTAATGAATTATTATGTATTTTCAATTGCAAAACACTGAACGTTTATGCAATATACCAACAACTGTCCACAGAATTTCCTTATTTTTCTGGCTTAGACCTGTTTCACATCTAATGAGTAAAGTATGTAAAAGCAGGTAGTCTTCCAGCTATAAAAAGAACACCTGTTTTACAACATTTCAATGTCAAAGCTCTCATTTTTCAGGCTACAAATATAAAAAAAAGTATGGATTTCCAGAATCCAGCAAGATCAACTTGAAATATTCTGCTTAGCTCTCAAACTTTCAGGATTTTCAGACTTCTGTGAGAACTGCTCCCCATAGTTGGGATCTGCCTCACTCTGAGGAATGGAACCCTCCAGCAACTCTTTCACTGTGAGGACAGTGAAGCCTTGGGCAGGAAGCTCTTCTCGAGGAGGCTGAAGAAGTTAATAATCATCATCATCATCATTTTTATTATTATTATTATTATTATTAGTAGTAGTAGTAGTAGTATAATCATGTTATATACATGTACATCATAAAGGGGGAAATATAAATACCGTCATCGTTTGAATATAAGCCGCATTCGTAGATAAGCCGCATCCCAAATTTTGTCCCCAAATCAGCTAAAAAACGCCTAATACTGTATATAAGCCGCAGACAAATCGTCAGGATCGGCCATTTTGGTAACCTATTATTTTTACACGCTGCGTAATTTACAGTTGTCTTAACCCGTACCCGATTGTAAAAATATATCCTAACAGATTTATTTGTATGACAATTGTGAAAATATATCTTAACGGATATATTTGTTTGCCCTGAAAAGGGCAGTTATTTTATAGTGATGTTGTCTACTGCATACGTAAATCTTCCTCGCCGAATCCGTCAAATTCCTCATCACTGTCGTCGCTGTCGATCTGAAAAGATCTGTTTGACAAAGTGAAGGTAGATCTGAAAAGATCTGTTTGACAAAGTGAAGGTAGATCTGAAAAGATCTGTTTGACAATCGAAGTTTGCTAGGCAAGCTTGAAAGCAAGAATGAAATTTGATTGAAATGATCCTGCTTATATCGTAGTTGAACGTGTCATCTCAATACATTCTCAAATATGTCAGGTTAGTGTCAGGTTAGTATTTATTAACCTGTGGTACACAGTGTCAAGGTGACACCTCATCCCACCCGGCGCTACCCCTGTTCGAACTCCCCTCATTGAATATCGGCCTGTGATTGGCTGGATTTTCTCACACATTTTACCTGTGTACCCTGTGGACATGGGTACACTAAAATTAAAGAAAAACAACACAAAAACACTAAATTACAATTAAAAAATATTTATTATAATGATTTCATATAAAACGTTTAATTATAAAAGTATTTTATTTCATTGAAACTGTCCCTTATTTTATGTGATGCGCCGTAACCTTGAATCACTACGAATCCGCAGAATAGTACACAAAATGGCGGCGCTTGTAAACAAAAGACCGATTCTCGGTAGGTTTATGTTCGGGAAAAAGTAAACTATGTTGTAATACCATATATAAGCCGCATGCACAGTTTAGATTGATGAAATTAAGCATGAAACCGCGGCTTATATTCAAACGATTACGGTACTAATACAAAAAAATGAAAAATTATTATCTAAATTTTCAATGCATGTTGAAGATATTGCATTCCTTATGTTTAACAAAAAGTGTTCTTTTGAACACGTGTAAACTCACGGAAACAATGTCACAAAGTGCTGCTAACAGTAGGTGACACACACACACAAAAAAAATGTGCAGAAATATAGCTACTTCAACTTACAGTAGAACCTTGCCAAACCGAACATCATTAAACCAAATTCCTGGCCATTTCGAAGTTTATTTTTGGTCCCGATTTCTTCCCTTCTTATTTTAACTAAAAATAAAATGTTTAATCTGAATTTCGCTAATTTGATTTTTTAGCTATTTTGAAGTAAAAGGCCCGGTCCCGAGGTTGCAATTCATGTACATTTTTCAATTTTATTATGAAGTCAAATTTCATAAATTTTCGTGAACTAATTATCGTCCTTATCATCAATCGTATCCGGGTCAGTAACCAAGTTTAATTTTGCAGAGGCACCTGAGGTGATGGCTCAGACAAGTTTTTCACACTTTTTTTTGAGATTGGGTTGGGCAACATGTGTCCCACCGGAAATGTTGATTATTGCTAATCCATGTCTGACCGGTTACATAATATGCATGTGGCAGCAGATAAACCCAGGTGTCAGATCTTTAGTACATTCCATATCATCGCGTTTGTCACTGGCATGCGACGCTACCTGAAGCAGCAGATCGACGGTAAAAATATGTATCATTGCTTGACATGGTAGAATGATTATGTTCATCAGAAGCATCTAAGTAGATCATGATATATTTTCATTACTTTTCACAACTTGCAAATAGTACATATGTACACCTAATAGGTGGTTTTCACGGCATAACGATTTCCACATCATGCACCGGTAATGAAAACGCAGACATGCACGCTCACAAATTGAAATTTCCATCAGATTTTTAATCCGAATAATCTTTATTTCGAAGTTTTCAGCTTGGTCCCAAGGACTTCGATTTAATGAGGTTCTACTGTATATTGACAGATTTAGCTTAAATTAACTTACTAGTTCTGATGGTCCAGACTGTATAGACACAGCTATACAGTGGCCGTCGAGAAGCGTTTCCTCAAATCTCCAATCAGAGACGGTGGCACCATCTACCCGTAAGGTCGTGGAGTGTGTCACTGATTCTGGGTCATCACTAAGGGGTGTGGCTAAATCAAAGTCCAGCCTCTTCACTTCAAACCCTATCCCTACCCCTAGGGCTTTCACATAACTCTCCTTTAAACACTGAAATGAAATTCAAGCATGATAATTTCTTTTCTTATTCTATACAATGTCATGGTAAGCATGTTTATCCATCATGAATTACAGTTCACAAACTAGAACTGTATCCATGAGATATATATCATTGTCAGTTAGGGGCCTTAACTCTGCAATGACTCAATGAATCCTATAACAAAATACCAGGTGCACAACTACCCCCAGTGGTGACATTCCTGTAAAGTTTTATGATTTTGACTCATATAACTTTGGAGATATGTAAGACAAGACAATCCTTCATGGGAATATCTATATTATGTCCCAAGTGTGTGCATAAAACTGAGCATTTCACATCTTTTCTTAATGCAGAAGTCAATCTAATGCTTAATTAAAAGGCCATGACGGCCCTGGATTGCTCACCTGAATCCCATCACTATGGAGTAGTCTATAAAGAGTGTATAAGGAGGCGGACCCAATAAGTGCCTATTTTTCAAGGGATCAGGATTTTTTTTAGCAATTATGGTAGACAGCCGTAAGGTCACAATGTTTGCTAAATGATATTTAATTCTAACCATTTGTTCCATAGAAGAAGAGTTTTAAAATTTTCAAAATATAATATAAATAAGGGAATTAGCCGAGCCATGGGAGTCTCATTTTTCAATGAATCAACTTAAGGTGATCATTTGTGCCAAATGAAGTTAAATTATGACAATTAGTTTGATGAGATGTTGTTTTTTTAAAAAGTTTTTAAGATAAAATGCTATTGGTTGCTATGGTAACCAGAGTTCTGTATGCATAAAGTTTATTTTAGCAACTTTTGTAAGGGACTACCCAAGGATCATTCATGATAAATTTCATTAAGTTCTTCCCAATTGTTTCAGAGAAGATGTCTTTTAGCTCTTTTAGCAAACTGTTGACGACACATGACTTATGCAGGGTGATCACAAATGCTCACCTTGGGCATGTTATGCTCAGGTGAGCTACAAACTGGTTGAAACAAGTCCGTAAATAAAATTTGCCTCCTTAACCGATGTTTGGTCATGTGTCTCACATATCCTTTCTACCTATTAATGAGGTGTACTTTGGAACACGTGTGTCACCTGCTGAAGTGTATAGGAGATAGGGAGCGGACAAAATTGTTACAGACAAAGGCCATTCCTATAACCACCTCCCGCTCCACCGCGGGGAATTAATACAAGACGGCCAAGATGGCCCTTGATCGCTCACCTGAGAAAGATGATTGCTCAAGAAATAAAGATGCTAAAGTGTAAAAGTGAAATCTGGCTTTTATATGGTGAAAAGGGCATAACTCCTAAATTAACTTGTCAATATCAGTTATAATTGAACCCGATTGCGAAATTATGGGCATAAACATTGTCTTAAAGTTTGAAAAAGATTGCTAAAAAATGAAGATGCTAGAGTGTAATCAAAGTAAAATCTGGCATTTTTTTTATATTTAAAGGGGCATAACTCCTGACCTAATACGATCTAGCTAATCGAACTTAATCGAGACATTATGGTCATAAGCATTGCCATAAAGTTTGAAGATGATTGCTCAAAAGATGAAGATGCTAGACTGTAAACAAAGTGAAATATGGCATTTTTTTAATATTAAAAGGGGCTTAACTCCTGACCTAATTGACGGATCTTAGCCATAATCGAACTCAATCAAGACATTATAGTCATAAGCATTGCCATAAAGTTTGAAGATGATTGCTCAAAACATGCAGATGCTAAAGTGTAAACAACGTGAAATATGGCATTTTTTGAATATTAAAAGGGGCATAACTCCTGACCTAATTGAAGATCTCCGCCATAATCGAACTCAATCGAGACATTATGGTCAAAAAGCATTGCTAAAAGTTTGAAGATGATTGCTCAAAAGATGCAGATGCTAGAGTGTAAACACGTAAAATAGTGGCATTTTTGAATATTAAAAGGGGCATAACTCCTGACCTAATTGACGGATCTCAGCCATAATCGAACTCAATCGAGACATTATGGTCATAAACATTGTCTTAAAGTTTCAAGATGATTGCTCAAGAAATAAAGGTGATAGAGTGTAAACACTAAAAATTGTTGACGCCGCACGACGGACGCTCACGGGATCACAATCGCTCACCCTGAGCTTTGCTCAGGTGAGCTAAAAACTCAGGAACCCACCCACAATCGGTAGAAAGTCTTCAGCTGTTCCTTTTCCTCCGGACTAGAGCGAATACACTGCCACTCAGCTTCAGTGAACTGTCGCCTCATTGTGTGGAAAAACTCTGATACTGATTTCAGACCTGAAATCATTTGAAATAATAAACAACTCAATATAAACAAATACATCTTTTACCTCACTGACCAAAATTTGTACTAATGTTCAAGTATCTGAGATTTATGTTTGTTTGGGTTTATTGTCCTTATGACAGTCCAATCGGGACCTTTGTTTGCGATAGGATATATAATTGGTCCATTGAAAGCACAAAGGGCTCATCAGCCTTCTTCTGATATATACTGATCTAAACTAAACTAAACTGTTTAATTTGGTTAAACGCCTATTTCTATGATGAATACAATCATATTCAATGGCGTTGTACATTGTATGCATAAAATATAAAATCCATAAGACATATACAAAACAACTTGAAATATTTACATGATAAAAGATATATATATACATATTTTAACTATGCAGATAATAATAACAGGGGAAAAAAATCATATAGTACACACAAAAAAATATCAATGTATTAAATCTCTAAAATGACATTAACTGTTTTTAACATATTTTAAACATGTACTTTTTAAAAAAAATTATATATACTACATTATCTAAATAATAAAATATAGTATTTATTCCAGTATCATGTCAGTATAAATTATGAAAAGCACCGCAATTATAACAGTGTGTAAAAGTCCTTAAAATAGTGGGTTTTCAACTGTTTCTTAAACACGTCCAATGATGTTGACTGTCTGATGGTCAATGGAAGTTGATTCCAAAGACTTGGACCTACAGTACTAAACCTTCGGTCATAAAATGTCTTTCGTTTGTTTAATGGAACTACATATAATCACGTGACCACTGTAGTGCTTTCTTGGAACTTTCATATTTTCCACATAGTAAGACCAGTTTGGCACACATATTCTGGATACGTTGCATTTTATATAAGTCAGCATCTGCAGTTCCAAACAATATGGCATTGCAGTAATCCAGATGTGACATAACTAAAGAAAGAAGTAGAATTTTAGTAGCATCTTCGGAAAGATATTTACGAATATTTTTGACTCGGAAATAATTCAACATAGCAGTTCTACACTTTGTTTTAATGTGTTTTTTGAATTTTAGAGATTCGTCTAAGTAAGCGCCCAAATGTCTTATAGTGTCAACAGATTCGATTTTATCACCGGCAATGTCAATTTTTCTTGTACAGCATTTATTCAACTGCACCTTACTGCCAAACATTATGAACTCTGTTTTTGCTGTGTTCATTTTTAGTTTATTCGCGTTCATCCAGTCATTAAAAGTAACTGCACATTGTTCAAGCTCTGCAATGGCATTACGTTCGTTAGACACTGAAGTTGGTCGAAAACGTTTATTGGCAATATGGTCATCAGCGAATCCATATACAGATATAGTTGGTGGAATTACGTCAAATAAAGTTCAGCATATGCAAGATAAAGCCAAGGTCCAAGACAACTGCCCTGAGGTACACTGCATTCTAGAGGGTGTGGAGATGACTCGGTCGAATTTACACATACATGACAACTATGTGGTCGGAGATAAGAGTTGACCCAAGCTAACGCTGTGCCGCACACTCCATACTGGCTTCGTAACACATCTAGTAGAATACCATGGTCGACGGTGTCAAAGGCAGCACTGAGATCGATTGCAATCATTGCTGTAACTTCTTGTTTCTCCATACCCTCCAACAAGTCATTTACTAGTCTAACAAGAGCAGTTTCGCATGAATGAAAACGCCACTGATGAGCCCTCTAGCTTTCAACGCACAACATATAGTACTGCTTCATTGTCGTATCATGCCATAAACAACAATGCTAACAATGGGCCAATTAGTCCTGGAATTACCCTTATATACCATTGAAGCATTAGGCAAAGGAAAAATACATGTACCAGTACAGAACCAATGATTTTAACATGTTGCAGTTGGGAATTGAACCCACCTCCCCTACAGGTGAGAATGCCCTAATCAATGAGCCACTTATCTCAGATAATTGGCACCTCAGTAAACCTTGAGGGCATCTGATTCAAAACCATGTTGATAGCTCTCTATACCGTGTCATAATATGTTACATGCCAGTCACTTGTAACATCTCAACTATATTCCCTACTGTCCCTTTCTATTCATGAAACAAACTATTAAATTCAGACTATAAAACAACAAGCAAAAAAACAACAACAACATAATGAGGGGTGAGAGTAAAAGTAGGCTAAGTGCTATATATATAATTTATTTAATTTGGTAGAAATACATTTTGATTGACATGGCTTATGTCTACATTATGTGTGTGCTGTATCAGAGGTCAATATAGGCCAATCTTCAAAGTTTTATCTTAAGCCTTACTAGTCACAAGTCATGTTAAGGAACCCCAAAGCAGACCTAGAATTAATCTATTAACCATCACTGAATGTCATTATACTGCATGATCCAACTTAAACATACTACATGTACTGTGTTCCCTCCTCTGATCAGCTAAAAGTGTAAAATCTTATCAGTCTGTACTTTTCTTGCTGGCTGGTCAGGTTTTAGTTTAACACATGTCTGTAATCCTATCATAGGGTACAAGGTTCCGGTCATGTTTCTGTTCTACACCTATCTGTCATACAGGGTTCAAGTCATGTCACTGGTTCCAAGCACTAATTGGTTTATCACCATAGGAAATGTCAGAGAAAGTGGGGCACCATCAGCATCAGCTTTAAGATGCATCAAGGTAATCTGAGGCCAAGAGAAATGATCTGTAATGTGAGAGATAGACCACCTACAGCAGTACTATATTCCCAGCAGTTTCCCACAGTATTAGTTTCAGGGTATCTGCTGACTTTCATTCAGTACAAATGAATATGTAAAACTATCAATGAATAATTAAAAAAGGCCATGGTCGCTCACCTGAGAAACATTGCCTTGATTGCCTGTTCAAGTAACTTTATTGCAGCAGTCATACTGAAAACATTATACATGCAGTAAAATACAGTGAGATCATTTCAATTCCACACATCAAACAGAACCTTTTGGCCAACTTTGAAGTATATAGCTTAAAGATACAAAAGTAGGTCAATGGGCAATGGTCAAGGTCATCCTAGTTCAAAGTTCAATGTCACATACAAAACTGTACCAGAAGTTTTTTTCTTGTTTTGTTTTTTTTAATTCCTATATACCTGGTATGTCTATATAAAATTAGTGACCCTGGGGCGGCTTTGACACCAGAGCGAAAAATTTGAATTTGTTTATAAACAGTGAGTTAGCTCAGGTGAGCTAACAAAAATATACATCTTCTGTGTTACAACCTTTTCATATACCTAGCCATTAGGCTGTAGAGCTGTCTTTTGTAAAAGAAATTATTAACTGTCAAGTTTCCATAGCTAACTCCTTATAATTCTTAACTTAGGGAGTTTAAGTTCCACAAGCAAGGCTTCAAAAAATACGAAAAATATTGATATACAGTTATGTGCCTAGTCTGTTAGTCTATACATGGAATAAGGAAATAAATATTATTATTATAATAAAACTGATTTATCAAAGAGAAGAAATTGTAAGAATAAATAAATAATAATAAAAATCGAATAGAAATTCATGACATAAAAAAGAATTTAATAGAAACTGAAGAAGGAAATAAAATTTCAAAAAATAATATAACATAATAGTTATATGAAAAATAAATGATCATGGTAATTTTACAGAAAAATAAATTATTTAATGAATGAAAGAGAAACAAGAGGTCCAAGATGGCCCTGAATCGCTCAGTTGAGAAATATTGCTTTCATTGCTTTTTACAACATAGTCATACTGAATACAAAATCCACGCAGAAGAACAGCAATATAATCTTAATCCCACACAAAAAGTTTACATGTGGTCCAAAAAAACCCATGTTAACCCTAGTGTGGGACCAATTTTGACCCCAGGGCCATGATTTGAAAACTTGGTTCAGGTCTAAAAGGCCATATTACATACCAAACATCTAAACCCATGATCTTGTGGTTTCTGACAAGGATATCATTTAAAAATCTTTCCTATGTAAGGCTATGTAAAATCAATGACCCCTGGGGAGGAGCCAATTTTGACCCCAGGGCCATGATTTGAACAAGAAATGTTTGTAAAACATATATGCCCCCCTCATATGCCATAATATTTATATGGCTATATTATATGTATGATGTTTGGCTTTATAATGTGGATATGTTACAAAGTTCAGAACTTATCTTGGTGAAGGTTTACTACTGATAATTATTAACACTGCTAACTCATTTGAGTTTTACCTTGTATATTGCATCCAGTAAAGGTGAAAATGCTGAAAAAAAATCTGGTGAAAAAGATTTGACCAGAACCCATTTTGATCAGAATCTATCTTGGCATTCAATGTCACAGTGACCTTGACCTTTGACCTAGTTACCCCTAAATCAAAAGGGGTCATTTACTGGTCATGCATAATCTTCATACTAAGTTTGAAGTTCCTAGGCCCAGGCGTTCTTAAGTTATTGATCGAAAGGTTTGGTCACCATTTTAACATAAAATCCCAGTAAATCAAGGTCACTGTGACCTTGACCTTTGATCTAGGGACCCCAAAAATCAATAGGGTTCATCTTCTGATCATGACCAATCTCCATACTAAGTTTGAAGTTCCTAGGCCCAGGTGTTCTCAAGTTATTGATCTGAAACAGCTTTGTCACAATTTTCAAAATCAAGCCCAGTAAATGAAGGTCACTTTGACCTTGACCTTTGACCAAGTGATTCCAAAAACAATAGGGGTCATCTACTAATCATAAGCAACAACCACATGAAGTTTGAGACTTAAAGGTCAAATAGAACTTCATGTTATCACTCGGACAAGGTCTGGTATTATACATACACAACATGTGACCTTGTGACCTTGACCTTTGAGGTAATGACACCAAAATCGATAGGGGTCATCTACTAATCGTGAGCAACAACCACAAGAAGTTTGAGACTAAAAGGTCAAATAAAACTTAAATTATCACTCGGACAAGGTCTGGTATTATACATAAACAACATGTGACCTTGTGACCTTGACCTTTGAGGTAATGACACCAAAATCGATAGGGGTCATCTACTAATCATGAGCAACAACCACATGAAGTTTGAGACTTAAAGGTCAAATAGAACTTAAGTTATCACTCGGACAAGGTCAGGTCTACCGACAGACCGACGAACCTACGGACCGACCGACCGACTGACATGAGCAAAGCAATATAACCCCTCTTCTTCGAAGGGGGACATAATAAACTTGGTAGATGTTCATAAGGCAATGTTACATACCAAAAATCTAAACTCCAGGCCTTATGGTTTCTAAGAAGAAGATTTATCTAGATTTTCCTATTTAAGCCTATGTAAAACAAAAGGGCCAAAATGGCCCTGAACTGCTCTCCAGAGAATTATTGCTTTCATTGCCTTTTACAACTTAGTCATACTGAATACAAAATCCTTGCAGAAAAACAGCAATATAATCTATATACATGTGGCCTTGTGATTCTGAGAAGATTTTTCTATTTTAGCCTATGTAAAATCAAGTGACCCCTGAGGCGGGGCCAATTTTGACCCCAGGGCCATGATTTGAACAAACCTGGTAGATGCTCATAAGGCCATGTTACACACAAATATCTTAACTCCAGTCCTTGTGGTTTCTGGAAAGAAGATTTTCTAGGTTTTTTTTTCCTGTAAAGCCTATGTAAAATCAAGTGACCCTGGGGAGAGGCCAATTTTGACCCCAGGGCCATGATTTGAACAAACTTGGTAGAGATCCACTAGACAATGCTACACACTAAATATCTAAACTCCAGGCCTTGTGGTTTCTGAGAAGAAGATTTTTTTAGTTTTTCTTGTATAAGCCTATGTAAAATCAAGTGACCCCTGGACAGGGGTTAATTTCGACCTCAGGGTCATGATTTGAACAGACTTAGTAGAGGTTCACTAGACAATGCTACACACCGAATATCTAAGCTCTAGGCCTTGCAGCTTTGCAGAAGAAGATTTCAAAGTTTGCATTTTTAAAATCTTTTTTTAGCTCCTGTGACCTACTTTTTCAACCAATAAAAATAATTTGAACAACTTTGATAGAGGACATCATAAGGATGATTCCTGTGAAGTTTGGTCAAAATCCATTCCGAGGTTTAGGAAGAGAAGCTGTTTAAAGGAAATTATTGACGCCGGATGCATGAAGGATGACGGACGTTGAACAAAAGGCTATCACAATAGCTCACCACAAGCATGTTGTGCTCAGGTGAACTTATAAAGTGACCCCTGGGGTGGGGCCAATTTTGATCCAAGGGCCATGATTTGAACAAACTTGGTAGATGTCCATAAAGCAATGTTATACTCCAAATATCTTAACTCCAGGCCTAGTAGTTTCTGATAAAAAGATTTCTCTAGATTTTCCTATTTAAGACTATGTAAAATAAAGTGACCCCTGGGGCGGGGCCAATTTTGACCCCAGGGCCATGATTTGAACAAACTTGGTAGATGTCCATAAAGCAATGTTATAAACCAAATATCTTAACTCCAGGCCTTGTAGTTTCTGATATAATTTTTCTAGATTTTCCTATTTAAGCCTATGTAAAATCAAGTGACCCCTGGGGAGGGGCCAATTTTGACCCTAGGGCCATGATTTGAACAAACTTGGTAGATGTCTATAAGGCAATGCTACACACTAAATATCTAAACTCAGGCCTTGTGGTTTCTGAAAAGAAGATTTTTCTTGTTGTTTTTTTCCTATATAAGCCTATGTAAAATCAAATGATCCCTGTGGTGGGGCCAATTTTGACCCTAGGGTCATGATTTGAACAAACTTGGTAAAGGTTCACTAGGCAATGCTACACACCGAATATCAGAGCTCTAGGCCTTGCAGTTTTGCAGAAGAAGATTTTAGCTCCTGTGACCTACTTTTTCTACCAATGAAAATGATTTTAACAATCTTGATGGAGGGCATCATAAAGATGATTCCTGTGAAGTTTGGTCAAAATCCATTCATCAATTTAGAAGGAGATGTTGTATTGTTGACGTCAGACGCATGCATGGATGCCGGACACTGGACAAAAGGCGAATCACAATACCTCACCATGAGCACGTTGTGCTCAGGTGAGCTAAAAATAAACAAAAATTTTAATCCATGTTTGAAAAATATTACACAGAAATTAAGTAGAACAATGAAATACAAGATACAAAATTAATGAAAACAGCAAGTTTTTTCTCCACTGTTTCAATTTACATAGAATGGATGCCTGTACTATAAATGAAACATAATTGACCTAAAACAAGGATTTCTCTTACCAAAACAATTTGGACAGAAAGAAAATAGATAACAATCACAAAGATGAAAATTTAAAAACAACATCTCCTTGTCAACCCATTAATCTTTCTTAGTCAACCCCCTTTGTCTTTATGATACTGAAATTCAATCATTAAAAAGGATGCATGGCATTTTATAGTGCCAAAAAATCACTTCAGGATGGACACTATCCGTTAATCCAGACTAGATACATGACAAAAACCCTCGAACACATGCCTCTGTCAGATTAAGAATTAATCATAAAATCATGATTTTATTTCCTGCTACAAGTTGAAAACTCATTCTGCCAACCACTTCCTGGTTTCATGCTAAAATACCCTATGTCTGTTTTTGATTCCATTATCAAAGAGGCATGCTGAGATCAGATAGTATATTTTAGAGCCCACAGTCTATCTATACCGCTCAGGGTTATTAGTGTCATGCATGCATTAGGTTGAATGCACCATTTGTAGTGTAATTCCGTAACAAACCATGATGTTAGGAAACACGGATTAACTCTGCACTACATCATTTAAATTAATAAGCAGAATAAAAACTTGCCGCAATCTCAAGCTGACACTCAAGTTCCGGCGGAATTGACTACCCTGCTTTGTCTTGAGGAAACTCGAGGAAGCAGGTAGTAAAAGTGAGGCATTAAGTGTTCAAACAAGTTGTGTAATTAACCCACTTATGACAGGAGGCATCAGGCTAATTGACAGGTATCGAGGCACTTGAACATGGCAGATCCTGGCTGATGTTAACTATCTTGAAAACTTTTCAAGCCCCTCCTTATTTATGAATCGTGACTGAAGCTTGCACTCCAATCACTGCATGTAGCCTGTCTATGTCAAGATATCTCATTTTAAGGTGACTTTACTTCTGCTCATCATGATGATGGGGATGATGATGATGATACATTCAAAAACTTTGAAACTCAACAGAAGTAAATCAATTACAGTCCACAAGTGAGGAAGAACACAATGTGGAATCTAATTGTGATTATTCAATCAAGTTCATCTAGCTATGTCCTTATTCCTGCTTCAATTGAATCATTCAAATTAAACTATATGTATATGAAGGAGGAAAACTGCTATTGCTGCTTATACTATTCAATCAAACCGTAACATCAAAACATTTAGAGAGTCAGACATGCCTTTCACTGTTGATAGACTTTTAATTACTGTTTAAACCCCATTTAAATTGTGTTCAAAGTTAGACTGTACAAAATGAGACTGGAGACAATACAAGCATACATCTGATTCCAATCTAACCCTACTTTGATTTGTAATTATGAAGCAAGGATACAATAAACAATGATCAGCAGGTAGAGATTCTTTCTAGAAAATACTTTCTACAAAAGTTAAAACCCTAAATTTCTGACACATTCTCTAACCCATGATATGAAGAATCATCTTCTCACTATCAGAATTACTGAAAGATAACAATAACATTTCTATACATCGAAAAATATGATAAAATATTTTCATAATTATCAATAAAAATCTAAGGGAAAGACAAAGTTCAGAAAGAGTAAAAGGTCAAAGAGATAGAACTGATCAAGTTTCTGAGAAAAAATCTTTGGGATGAATTCGGGTATCATAAAAAGATAAGTGACCCAAGTTCTCTTCATTACATTGTTTTGCCACAGGGCTGTTAAGTACAGTTGAAATTCAAATCAAGCAAAAATCAAAAGTGATGATTTTTCAAAAGATTTCAACTCAACTACCTTATCTCGAGCACATTATCTCGGGCTATCGCCTTCTCATTTCCAGGCTTAGCATATTGCCTTTCAAATTCCCAAGCATAAAACATTGCCCACTGATTAAAAGAATACGGCATGAATGCAGTAGCAACTTGAAGATGAAAACAAAACAGGAGAAATTCTAGATCATCAATTGGGGCTCTCTTTAATTTCAATTGAGCGTATCTGCCCAGAATCTTGTATCTCAAATTAGCCAGAAAAGTCCCCTCAACATATTGGTCATCTTGCTACTTTATAGCTTTGGATGATAGATCATTGATTGGTTCAAATTAGGGTGAATAGCCCACAGTGTTAGCAATAAAAATAGCATGGGAAAATGTGTTATCATATCTTAATATCACAGTATTTTGAGAATCTTCAATAAGAAGTTAAACTAAAGACTTTAGACTGGGTAAAGAAAAAGCAACAGATGAAAGGGATACATAGGGTATGCAGAAAAATTAAGATGCAAGGAAAAAGATATGTAGCCAAGAAAAACAACTGTACAAGACATGCTTTTAGTTTGCATACAACTGGTCCCAATACAACCATGTACATTCTACACAAATTGTATTGCAGCTATCTAGAAATGTGTCTTCTGGACAAGGATGCTCCCAATTCACACCAGTTCCACTTATTCCGGGGCCATAACTCTGCTAAATCAAAATAATTAAAAAAAAAAAAAAAAAAATCAACGATGCTTGAGGTGTTAAACTTTATATAGTGATTAACATCTGTGTAAAATTTTTAGACTGGCACATGTAGTTTTGGAGAAAAGGCACAACAGAAGATATTGTGATCAACAGAAAGACAGACGAGCAAAAAGACAAAAATTCATAGTCCTCGTTTTTCAAATTGGGGGCATTCAATCAAATTCTCAAATGCCAAAATTTGTGTTAAATTCTTGCCCTTATGTATCATAGTATCATCCAATGCTACACATATAAACAATCAGAAATGATGTGTTCTTTGGTTCCTCACAGGACCTTGTTATCATGGCCACTTTAAATGGCAGGGCTTTTTCTGTGCTATATTTTTTGTCATATATGACTATCCTTCATTTTCAGCAGCTTCTCTGCAGCATGCTTAATTTTCTGATATGCCATAAGGCACCTTTCAGTGTTTAGCAGTGAAAATTTAAGCCCCACTTGGCCGGGTCAACTGTTCACAAACAAAACCAAGACAGCATGTAAATCAACTTGATTATATCGTTCTGTAAACACCAAAGAGGCCCATTCTGACTGATGGCCATGTGTACAAGTACAATATAGAGGTGTAACAATTCATCAATACATTGATGCATCGCGATATACCTTGTCCTCGATGTATATATCGGAAAGAAATTATAAATGGCAATACATTGTGATGTAATACAGATATTACTTTGTGATGAATCGATACAGCTGACAAGTATTGCAATACGCAAACAATTTCTTACACATGTGATATTTGTTATGTGTTTATATATATATGCTGACGCTTATTTCATTTTCCTGAAAAAAAAAGAAGTCAGAATTCAGTGTTTTTTTACTTTCACAATGATTTGATACTTAATAGTACATGTACTTAATATGCTTTGATCTTGTTATAGTTGATAACCTGTGTTTTGGAATAAATGCAGTGAGCAGTTAAGAAAGTTTTCATATAAACATCTTTAGTTTCAAGTATGAAAGTAAGTATCTTGATATGTATTGCATCTCAACTTAAATATTGCAATACCCAACGCAATTAATTTGTTTCTGCAATATGTATCGTGAATTGCATTGCTTGAAAACACAAATATCGTGATATGAATTGTGTCAGAAAAAAATATCAATGCACAGCCCTAATACAATGAGATTGACCTGTCAACATCAGTAATCAGTTGCTCAATGGCAACATCTTTGTCCTTTTGTATAATTCAACTATATAAAGTGTATACATAATGTTGCAAGTTTCTTTGTATTTTTTTTTTTTGCTGAATCCTAATCTTAGTGAATGTTCTCTTATTTTCACATATTCATACTTTTGAGAATTTCTGCTGTAAACCATTGTCATCTAACATGTGATGCTGATTTTGACATACAGTTCTTCCCTATGGGTTGGTACAATCAAATGTTTAACTTGTGTTTTTTTTTAAACCTTACAATTAAACAACAAAATTATCATAAAACAAGAGGCCCAAGGGCCATAGACGCTCACCAGAGTACATCTGCATTTTAAAATGAAACAATTGTTTTCTGTAACAAGGAATGTTTAACTTTGACTAATTTATGTGGTTCCTTTTGAGAGTGTCAATATAAGTCTATATGAAGGAAAAGGTTAAATCAGTAACAGTTGTTAATCTGGAAAAAGCAGCCAAAACAATTTCAAGTATAGATAAATCGGAGTCAAAAACCACACAAAATACACCCTTGACTTGGAACAGTTAACTGGTTGTAAGTTGATGGATTACATTTCTTTTTTGGGGAAAAACGTGCTTGCTTCCATTAAAATAAAAATATTTTAGACAACGGAGTGAAAAATCACACAAAAATACACCTTTGACTCCAAACAGTTTATAGTGACTTAAAACTGATTGTTGGAGGTTGATGGATCCATTTGTCTCATTTAGGACACTAAGGAAATTAATTATAGACAACTGCAAAAAATTACAACGTATATATTTTCCGTCTTCAATAATGAATTTATATATTGTATTAAATAACCACTTTATGCAATTTCAGATCTTTAATATAGAATCAATCTTCATGTGTTTCTGTTTTTTAAATTCAAAAGTATATATCTGTAAATCTTTAATTGAAACAGAAGTGCAAATAGTAAAATGGTAAGATTTGTCTTGATGAAGTCACGTGAAAACAAAGGACATTTCCTTTGATTTTGATTAATTGTTAAAATTGTCTGAAAAACAAAGTAAAAATTAGCCAATTAACCCTAAATAAACATCTATAGCAATGTATTTTAAATCTGGCTAGCAGTTCTAAACAAGATGAATTTTAAATTTATCTTTTCATTGCATTGCAATGGCAACTAGAGTTCTGCGTAAATCAATGTAATAAATAAGCCTCCCCTCGTATTGTTGCCAAGTTTACAACATACATCCAAATAATTTTGAATACTTTGTAGAGCTACACCCAAGGATCATCTGTACCAATTAAAAACACTTTGAAACCCTGCAAATTATTAATCTGGAAGATGATTTATATTAATCTTGAAGAAGATGATTTTTGTTCTATTTATTGCCATGGCAACCAGAGTTCAGCATGGATCATTTCTATTTGAGCAAGTTTTGTAGACTTGCATCCAAAGATCATTTTTACCAAATTTCATCAAATTCTGTCCATTGGTTTTAGAGGAGATTTTTATCTTTCCCTATATAAAAAAAAGTAAAATAAGCCCAGCCCCTGGCGCCCATGTTTTTTTGTGGATCCAAATAATTTTAGCAATCTTTGTAGTGCTACCCCCAAGGATCATCTGTACCAATTTATTTTGAAATCTGGCCAGTAGTTTTGAAGGAGATTATTTTTAAACTTTCCAAGAATTTTTTCTTTTTGTTGCCATGGCAACCAGAGTTCTGCATAGAGCAACTTTATTTGAGCAATTTTTGTAGAGTCCCACCCAAGGACCATTTATACCAAGTGTCATTAAATTCTGTCCATTGGTTTTAGAGGAGATGTTTTTTTTAAAATTTTTCCCTATATAAAAACAAGAGGGCCATGATGGCCCTGAAACGCTCACCTGAGTACCATTGCTACAACTGATTACAAGGTTTTTAAACAGACAAGAATTCTGATATAACTCAATCTTAAACATTTTAGCCCTGACAATACTACACACCAAATATATAAGCACTGGGCCTTATGGTTTCAGAGGAGAAGACTTAGTGCGGGGTCATTTATCTCCAAAGGGCCACCATTTTGAAAATCTTGATAATGAACCATTAGATGATACTACATACCAAAAATCTAAGCTATAGGCCTTATGGATTCATAGAAGAAGATTTTTTTAAAGATTTTCCTATATAACTCTATGTAAAACAAGTGACCCCTAGTGTGGGGGCATTTATCACCATAAGGTCATGATTTGTACAATCTTGGTAATGAACCATAAGATGATGCTACATACCAAATATCTAATCTCTAGGCCTTACGGATTCATAGAAGAAGATTTTTAAAGATTTTCCTATATAACTCTATGTAAAGCAAGTGACCCCTGGTGCGGGGGCATTTATCACCGTAGGGCTATGATTTGAACAATCTTGGTAATGAACCATTAGATGATGCTACATATGAAATATCTAAGCTCTAGGCCTTATGGATTCAAAGAAAAAGATTTTTAAAGATTTTCCTATATAACTCTATGTAAAACAATGACCCTGGTGCGGGGCATTTATCACCATAGGGCTTTAACAATCTTGGTAATGAACCATAAGATGATGCTACATACCAAATATCTAACCCAGGCCTTATGGATTCATAGAAGATTTTTAAAGATTTTCCTATAAACTCTATTAAAACAAAGGCATTTATCACCATAGGGTCATGATTTATACAATCTTGGTAATGAACCATAAGATGATGCTACATACCAAATATCTAATCTCTAGGCCTTATGGATTCATAGAAGAAGATTTTTAAAGATTTTCCTATATAACTCTATGTAAAACAAGTGACCCCTGGTGCGGGGGTTTACAATCTTGGTAATGGCCCATAAGATGATGCTACATACCAAATATCTTAGCTCTAAGCCTTGCAGTTTTGCAGAAGAAGATTTTCAAAGTTTGCATTTTTAAAATCTATTTTTAGCTCCTGTGACCTACTTTTTTAACCAATCTGAATAATTTGTACAACTTTGATAGAGGGCATCATAAGGATGATTCCTGTGAAGTTTGGTCAAATTCCCTTCAGTGGTTCATGAGGAGATGTTGTTTAAAGCAAATTGTTGACGACGGACGGACGCAAGCACGGACGACGGACAAAAGGCGATCACAAAAGCTCACCATGAGCACATTGTGCTCAGGTGAGCTAAAAATGTAAAATAAGCCCTGCCCCTGGTGCCAATGTTTTTTTTGCGGATCCGAATAATTTTAGCAATCTTTGTAGTGCTACCCCTAAGGATCATCTGTACCAATTTATTTTGAAATCTGGCCAGTAGTTTTGGAGGAGATGATTTTTAAACTTTCCAAGAATTTTTTTCTTTTTGTTGCCATGGCAACCAGAGTTCTGCAAGGATCAATTGTATTTGAGCAATTTTTGTAGAGTCCCACCCAAGGACCATTTATACCAAGTTTCATCAGATTTTGTCCAGCGGTGTCAGAGGAGATGTTTTTTAAAGCAAATTGTTGACTATGGACGACAAACGACGGACGACGACGGACGAAGGGTGATCCCAATAGCTCACCCTGAGTACTTCGTGCTCTGGTGAGCTAAAAATTAAAAGCACATGACTGCAATCTGAAAACTCTGGGGACAGTGTTGGTTAGTCATGCCTAAATTGGACTACCACTTCTTTCTATAAACCCTGGGGACAGCCTTGGCTAGTCCTACTAATGTTAAACCACTGATGCCTTCTGGTTAGCTGTACCAAATTTATACTAATGCTAAACCACTGATGCCTTCTGGTTAGCTGTACCAAAGTTGTACTAATGTTAAACCACTGATGCCTTCTGGTTAGCTGTACCAAAGTTGTACTAATATTAAACCACTGATGCCTTCTGGTTAGCTGTACCAAAGTTATACAAATGTTAAACCACTAATGCCTTCTGGTTAGCTGTACCAAAGTTGTACTAATGTTAAACCACTGATGCCTTCTGGTTAGCTGTACCAAAGTTGTACTAACATTGTGTTCTCAATAAAACAGCTGTGGAATGCATGGTTAAGAGACAAAAACTGAGGCTAAGGGCAAACATTTCTTGAAAATTAGCAAAGAATTGTTCATGTTAGACAGAAACTAAAACTTTATCACCAGATGATACCCTTAATAACATTTAATGTCAAACTCTGGAAAAATGATGAGGGATTAATAGAATTAAATCTTGTTTCAAAATTAACACAAAAGAAATCTGTCAGAACTACATTTGCATTAAAAGAGCACATCTTCCTTGTACAACAAAATCATTGTTATTCCTTACAAAAATAGAATTAACAAAAAAAACAAAAAAAAACAGGGTTGATATAGTAGTGACTGGTCCCAGGTGCGGTGGTTTACCAGTCATGGTTAGTTAACTGTAAGTGGAGGGGAACCAGTCCATGTATCAGTGTGGTGAAGGGAACACCGACTGATAAGACCTGACACAGTCTAGGCCTCACTCCACTAAATTCTTAATAAAAAATAATCTTTGATGTTGCAAGAAATTGATTAAAACAGGCACCAAAAATACTGGCGGCTTCTCTCCATAAAAAACTTGAGAGAGAAAATAATTCAGCTTGAGAGAGTCTTCAGAAAAAGTTTTGTTTTAATTTTTTAAATTTAACTCCAGACCTTGAAATTATTTAAATATGTAATCTTAATCTCTATTTATCAATATCATGATGCAAAAGACTGTTTCTTAGTAAAGTGAAACTGGAAAAACTATTAAGAGATCAGATGAACAAGTGCCTAGCTAATCTTGTCACACATTTTCCTGCATTATCAGACCATATCAATTAGGGCTCAGTACTGGTACACAATATTTATCAAATATGGTATTTTAGGTTCAGTACATATATAGCCAACCTTTTGTTTTAGTATCAGGCAAAATATCAAGACAAGAGGATCAAGTTAACAACTGGAACATGCGGAAATATTATATTAAATCTTTGTTATTTTTTTTTCTTTGTTAAAATAGATCCTTTTATTAGTTTTTGAGATTTTCCTGGATAATCATTTATAATTTATAATGCTTATATAACTGCTGAATCCTAATCTTAGTGAATATTCTCTTATTTTCACATATTCATACTTTTGAGAATTTCTGCTGTAAACCATTGTCATCTAACATGTGATGCTGATTTTGACATACAGTTCTTCCCTATGGGATAGTACAATCAAATGTTTAACTTGTGTTTGTTTTTTTAAACCTTACAAAAAAACTACAAAATTATCATAAAAAAAGCACAAGACTGCCATCTGAAAACTCTGGGGACAGTGTTGGTTAGTTATGCCTAAGTTGGACCACCAATTTAATATATCAATGTCAATTTCAAAGTTCAATGTCCTATGTGTGTATTTTAAACAAGAGGGCCATGATGGCCCTGAATCGCTCACCTGAGTACCATTGCTTCAACTGATGTCAAGGTTTTTAAACAGACAAGGATTCTGATATAACTTAATCTATAACATTTTACCCCTGACAATACTAAACACCAAATATCTAAGCAATGGGCCATATGGTTTCAGAGAAGACTTGGGCGCAGGGTCATTTATCACCGTAGGGCCAAGACTTTGAAAATCTTTGTAATGAACCATTAGATGCTACTACATACCAAAAATCTTAGCTCTAGGCCTTATTGATTCATAGAAGAAGATTTTTTAAGATTTTCCTATTTAACTCTATGTAAAACAAGTGACCCCTGGTGGGGGGTCATTTATCACCATAGGGCTATGATTTGTACAATCTTGGTAGTGGCCCATAAGATGATGCTTCATACCAAATATCTAAGCTCTAGGCCTTATGGATTCATAGAAGAAGATTTTTTAAGATTTTCCTATATAACTCTGTGTAAAACAAGTGACCCCTGGTGGGGGGTCATTTATCACCATAGGGCTATGATTTGTACAATCTTGGTAGTGGCCCATAAGATGATGCTTCATACCAAATATCTAAGCTCTAGGCCTTATGATTCATGGAAGAAGATTTTTTAAGATTTTCCTATGTAACTCTGTGTAAAACAAGTGACCCCTGGTGCGGGGTCATTTATCACCATAAGCTATGATTTGTACAATCTTGGTAGTGGCCCATAAGATGATGCTACATACCAAATATCTAAGCTCTAGGCCTTATGGATTCATAGAAGAAGATTTTTTAAGATTTTCCTATATAACTCCATGTAAAACAAGTGACCCCTGGTGCGGGGTCATTTATCACCATAGGGCTATGATTTGTACAATCTTGGTAGTGGCCCATAAGATGATGCTTCATACCAAATATCTAAGCTCTAGGCCTTATGCATTCATGGAAGAAGATTTTTTAAGATTTTCCTATATAACTCTATGTAAAACAAGTGACCCCTGGTGCGGGGTCATTTATCACCATAGGGCTATGATTTGTACAATCTTAGTAGTGGCCCATAAGATGATGCTTCATACCAAAAATCAAAAGGCTAGGCCTTGTGGTTTCAGAGAAGAAGATTTTTTAAATTTTCATTTTTAAAATCTATTTTTAGCTCCTGTGACCTAATTATGCGATGGACCAGAACCATTTATACAACTTTAGTAGAGCTTCATCCAAGGAACATTCCTGCAAAATATTTTTCAAATTGGCCAAGCCGTTTAGGAGGAGATGTTGTTTGAAGCAATTGTTGACGCCGGACGCACGCACGCACGGACGCACGGACGCACGGACGCACGCACGACGGACGCCGGACAAAAGGCGATCAGAAAAGCTCACCTTGAGCACGTTGTGCTCATGTGAGCTAAAAACAATCTCTGCTGGGCTACTATGCTTCAAGGGAAGTACACATAGATTTTTGGTCAATTTAGTGCAGTGTGCCAATTTTCATTGTGGGAGGTTGGAAATTAACAAAATAAATGCTGATGTATAAATTAACATGGGAAGATGCTTGCTCCATTAAGGGTCTCCTAAGATCAGATTCTTCATATTCTGCACAGCAAAGGAAAATCCATTGTTTCAAATAGCATTTAAAGTTCTAATAAATTCATAATCGTCAAGTCAAGATTTCGTACATAAATATTCATGAGGTAAGGGGTTAAATCCTTCACGCTCAGACATGCCTCCATTGAAAATCCAGATCAGACTGCAGTCTTTTCCGTCTGACCATGGATGCCATGTTATCATCTTAAACCTGGTCAATTTGTCAGTAAGAGGAACAGATAAGTTATAAGTTTTATTGTTGAGTATTACTCTTTACTTTCAAAAGTAAGTAAATCTTGAAAAAGTATGTAATACCAGATTCAAGCACTAGTTGCACAGAGTATCTGCCAGGACATAAGTACTTATATTATGCAAAGATTACAGCATTAAATTTCTCTCAGATTTTTATTGAACTCCATTACCCATCAATTTCAAAATACATATAATTGGGTATCTGCATTTTTTCATTGCCAAATTATGAAAATATTCATATCACCAAAAGCCTCTTAAGTTTCTCATCAAATAATGTCAACACAGGTATTTCCTGTACAGTGTTGATACATGTAGTTTCATATGGAAAATAAAATTGTTGAACAGTGGAACTAATGATTTCAAGGGAAGTAATTTGGTATAATGTACTAGCATTTCCTAGAGAATTTAGAAAAAACACACATTTTTTTAATCCTGGCATTTTTAAGAACATGTCCATTGTACAGACAGAGCTCAAATAAGAATTCTCCTCAAAACAACGATGGGAAAGATATAAAAAGAAATGTATTGATAATTCAGTAAACACTTCTGAAATTAGTGCTGCATGTGGCAATACATTTATGTTTTCAGCTTTGATGTAGTTACACATTATTACAATGAGAAGTTCCACACACAATTAAACTGTATGTTTTAAACAAGAAATTGGAAAGTACCTGAGATGGCACATAAAAATTAGCAACTTAATTTTAAGAAATCTGCATCCTTTGCAAAAAAAGCTTAGTTTCAATACATTTCATTGAATGTAAATTGAGAAACAAATTCTTACTAATCCCTCTAAACAGTCCTTGAGTTGGACCAGTACTTTGTGCCTGGATAGGTCTTCAAAGATTCTTGTTTAGAGATTAAGGCTGGTTTTGGACTGAATGAAGCAACTGTCAGATGTAGGTGGAAGTTGATTGCTCCAGAGATATGAAATAAACTGGAAACTAATACTTTGACATGACATTTGCTAGTATCTGGTAGCGAAGGATTAACTGTACCTTACTGAAGAGAGATTAAGATAAATGGTGATAACTTACGTGCAGCTTCAGAATTCATCACATCAACTCCGACCTTGGTGTTGGTCTCTGCTGCTAGGACAACATAGTCCCCCTGATGAGAGACATTAAAACTCAGGTCTGGACAGGACGTAGGTAGTGGGTTCAAGAGGTAAGGCTTTCCTTTGTCTGTCCGCGCCAACTTAATCTCTTTGTATTGGATCTTTGTTATGTGATGGATCAGTTTTCTCAACATCAATCTACCAGCCTGCAATAAAACAGGTTTCATTATATAGTATACTGAAACCTGCTGCAAAAGGAAATTGAAACTCAGACCTTAATGAATAAAAATATGGACACAAATTATCATGTAGTCTGCTATTGTAAAATGCATTTAGATATACAGAAAATGGTATATCACATTGACATAATAGAATATCTAAATAAAATATTCGATGTTCCTTTTCAGAAAGATAACAAACTGTCATTGAAATGAATTGTTCAATAAATATTTTTCCTGAGGCAACTCCTGCTGAAACTTTAAACTCTTACCATAGATGACTTAGCATCTCTCTTGAAGACAAATTTACCAATCCTTTCCTTCTCTTCTGTTTGTATAAGTTGCCCCATCCTGGTCCAGTCTTGCTGGCTTGGCTGCCAGCGTGAAGAATTGAAAGCCCATCGTATACCTGGCATCACCAGGAGTTTTGCTTTCATCTATATACTTTCAAGTTGGTAGCAATCTTACATGTTGAATGGATATCTGAAATTATGATATTGAACAAGAAAAGATGAAAACATAATCCACGGGCTTTCTAAAGTGGACGCCCACTTGCCCATGCTGGGTTAAAATCACTGCGGGTAAGTGATTTTTCAAAGAATATAACCCGGCGGGCAAGTTTATTTATGTAAATGAAATCTTTCGGGTTTTTTTTATTTTCTATAGTATATCAGGGGTAAAATGCTTACAAATTGTGTCTGAGACATAATAACTAAAATCCACCTAAATATGGCACATATTTAGTTTTAAACATTAACAAACACCAACTAACTTCAAGATCAGGAAACCTGTTTTCACTGGGGGCTAGTAGATATTCAAAGTAACTTGCTCACTGGACAAGTGAAAGTCAAATCCTTAAAGTTGCAATACTGCTCAAAATCAAGGCAATAAACACATAAAATAAGGTCAAAATACGAAACTTTAGCCTTTTTTATGTCGATATGCAAAATATTGCCCTTTTAGGAGAAAGGATTAGTCCGATTGATGTCGATATAATCACCGACATATTAAATGACTGTAGGAAATTAATTCTCATCCCTTTCACGAAAATTTTCCGTATATTCAAACGAATATTTCCGGAATCATTCGAGCTCTGTCACGTGGTCAGATCGGCCCTCGTAACTCATGAATAATCATTAGTGTTAGTAAACAAACATGGCTGACCGCAAGCGAGGCAGACCGCCGTTGCCAGAGTCTGAACGAAAACGCAGAAAACTTGAGAGAGTGAAGAAGAGTGACAATACACGCATTTTTATCGGACGTGTGATGTCTCGTTGGACACAGATGAAGACAAAAAAAGGGTTTAGCACAGATGTGGAAATGGCGGAATTCTTACTTGACGAAGTGCAAAAGTAGGTCATGATACATGTACTACGTTATTATTTTTAACCTTCTTGTGATCAAAATTAAAGACACTCGTAGGTACGACTGATTATCATGAGCATGAAATGCAACTTTTGAATACCGCATAGCTAGGATTATATGCACGCAGTCACGAGTACACATAGTCTGATGATTACCGTTATTATTTTTTTTTTGTTAGAAAGGCACGTATCCAAAATGGTTACAAAGTTGAAACGAATTATGTCTTAATATCATTGTAGATTAGTAGCCTTGTTTATCCTGTAGTTTGAGATCATGTTGGGATTTTCCCCAACAATCAAAGCTACCCGGTATCATATGTTGCTGCCCATTAAAAAAAATCAATAACCATATGATATAATAAGTAAACTTGAAACATTGCATTGTAGAACAATGCTGTTTAATGTACTGTATTTCATTGTTTAGTATTGGAACTATTTTTTTATTATGTAAAACTGATAAATTAATTTAAAGAAATACATGTTCTTTTTCTTCAAATTATGTTTATATTTATAAAATGTTTTAGGTCAGTTGTAAAAGATGACCAGAAGCCATCGACATCCACACCCCATGGTTCTGTAAAGAGGTTGCAAGCTTTTGCACCGGTGTTAAGTGAGATAAGTGCAGCTGAAACCAGCAGTTTAACTGATCAGGAAATGTAAGTCTAGCTTTTATAAATTGGCTGTCAGGTAATTTATTAAATGTAAAAATTACAATCTTCATGACACTACATGAGTTTAACACCTCTAAGGGTGTTACCTGTACTTATCAGTCCAAATAGACCCCATAAAAAACAGAAAACAACATTTATTTAAATTGTTCATTGTGTTCAGCAATCCCTTTTCTTGTTCTTTTGACTGAATGAGTAGACAAGTTGAATTTAGAATGAATAGAAATCCAGGGGTTTTCTTAGTGGACGCCCACTTGCCCGTGTTGGGTTAAAATCACCATGGGCAAGTGATTTTTCCAAGGAGATTAACCTATCCAGCAAGTTTATTTTCATAAATGAAATATTTTTTTTTTTTTTTTTTATAGTTTTTTAAAATTTCTACATGATATAGGGGACGAGTTGCTTGCAAATTGTGTTTGATACATATTAACTAACATTCATCTGAATACTACACATATTTAGTTTTAAACCTTTAACAAACAATAACTTACTTAAAGATCGGATAATCTGTTTTCACTGGGGGCAAGTAAATGTTCAAGTAACTTGCCCCCTGGGCAAGTGAAAGTCAAATCTTAAGAAAACCCCTGGAAATCTACAATAGATATATAAAGTTAATGCTTTTATTTTATTAAAAACATAATAGATCTTTTCAAGGTAATGTTGTCATTATAATTACTACTCTTGCTTCCAAAAGTTGAAGAATTAATGTATGCTGCCCATTTACAACAACTCAGAAATATCTTTTGAAACATTGTTTGGTCAAGGTATCTTCATATCAGTTGTATCTCATGCATTTCAGTGATGTCACTGGGGTATCAGGTTTGACAGAACTTCCTTCAACAAGCTCGGAAGAACAAGGAGATGAAGAAGAAATGTGAGTAATTGAATGTGTGAAGATTTTTTATTTTCATTGTTATCTTATTCATATTTGGACCATACTTTTCTGATTTTTTTTCCCCCAATTAATATGACTTAATGTTTGCTCTTCATTTTTGCACATAAGTTGTGCTATAGCTACTGTAGACTTATATTTATGTATACACATGTGCAGCTGCCTCTTTTTAAGTATTTAGGAGATACCTTTTACTTATCTGAAAGTAGTATATGTATTGAAATGAGTCTAACATGATTTATAATCAAGACAAAATTGATCACTTATTCAATCCATATGATGATACATGACATTTTCAAGTCACTGTGGCAAAATGTTCTGATTGTTTGCATAATCAAAATTACCAAACAGTACTTACTGATGTTTTTCCCTGGTGCACAATGTATAAGTGTAGAACTAGTATAAAATGTTTGTGTATCAGCATGTGGTATCATTCCACTTGCCTATGGTCTGATACCATTTCCTCAGTCTCTGAAGTACATATTTTTGATATTGTTGTACATTTTAGAAAGACCCCTCATCCTTCAGCTTCCACAACAAGGAGGAGGTCTGTGAGTGAAAAGAAAATGTCCAGTTCTTTTGTGAACCCTTATGAGTAAGTGGGTTAACCTTTTTCCTTTATAAGTTACATGCAAATGCATGATTTTTGTTAGCACTTTTCTTTACATAATAGAAAAGGGATAAGTAGGCTATTATCTGAATATGGCCAGATAATTTGGGGGGTATTCATCAGTTTATAGAGCAGTTGGTCAGAAAATCTAACAATCTTCATTGACATTGATTATGTCGGACCTACATTTATGAATTTCATTACCGGTAAGTCTTCATGAAACTTAAAATGTATGCCTTTCTGGTAACATACATGGATGCGAGTATGGGTGGTATTGGATTTAAATTAGGATGCATGAAATTTGAACAGTAAATTTTGCATTTGAGGTTTATATTCTGGACATCACTTCAAAAGATTTGATAAGATCTTCATGTACAAGGTAAAACTGTCAGTATTTTGTCATGCATGAGTATGCATGTTGTCATTAACAGTAAACAACTATGTCAGAATGTAGATATTGGAAAATTCGTTTTATGTTGTCTGTTTTGTGCAAATGTTATAAGAATGACATGAAAATTACCTGGCCTTGTAGTGTTACAACAGGGTCATCTCAGACATTTTAATTTTAGTTATTTCATGATTATTCATAATTTCCCAGGATTTCAATTGAAATTACTCACGCTTCTGAAGAAGATGATGAAGCAGGGGATGAGACGGATGATCCTGACTATGAACCAAGCTTGCTGTTTGAAGCATTATTGTAAGTTAAACCTTGTTCATGACATAAATTCATAGATCACTGATAACACCAACAAATATTATTAAATTGATTGTAAATCCTTGAATAAAATCAACATCTTTTATGAATATTACACACCATATGTTGTGGTAATGATGTAATTGAAGAGAGTTGTATTAAACTTAAGGATATATCAATCTAAATTGATCCATTTAAATTTTCTGTGCATTATGCATTGTCTGATGTATGGAGGAAAATTATATTAATGTGATAGACATTCATCTTCTAGACCGCCAGAAGTTGACCAAGGAAGCGATGATGTGGCATTTGAAGAGATGGAATTTGGCATGGAGAGGGAGGAGGCAGATGAAGAGGTTGAAGAAACTGAAGAAGAGTCCGGCACAGATGGTGTAACCGTGGTACAAGAAAGTCAAGGGTGCGAATGGCTTACAAATGAGGTCAAAGTGCTTGTTTTTGTCAAGCAGCTTAAGTCACTTGCAACTATGGCAGTGAGCAGTTGCACCACCTGTGGTTCCAGAATTATGGAACTGCAAGATGCATACGTGGGATCTGCTATGTATCTGAAATGGGTGAGCACTCAATTGTTATGTTCCTATTACGTTAATATGCCAGGACACTGTTCCCGGAGGCAGAGTGGTAACAACATTTGTCTTGGGAGTGAGAGGTCATGGGATCAATCTCTGGCCGTGACATACCCAAGTAACAAAAATGATACTGGTTTAGTCCCAACCTTGCTTGGTGCTCCACATATAAGGGTAGTTCCAAGACTAATTTGCCCGATGTAAGGATAATGTGACTGGATGTTGTATCATGCCCGATGTCAAGATAATGTGACTGGACGTTGTATCATACCACATGTCTATTGCATGTTACTGCAATGTGGCAGTACTATATCAGTCTCAAGTAGAAATCTCCAAATGACTGAAATACTGTGGATGAGATGTTAAAGCCAACAAGCAAACAAACATCATGTGTAACAATTATATGAATGAAGCAAAATATCAGATAAGCTTTTTTAAAACAAGTTTTTATTTAATGCTCCTCTCTTTCTCTCTGTCTTCATTTTCTTTTGAGATTCTTAAATGAATGAAATTCTAATGGTGGTTTAGGGGTAAGAGTGTCCGCCTCAGGACAGGAGGTCATGGGTTTGATACCTGTCTTCATCATGCCAAAGTTGTAAAAATTGATGCTTGGCAGATATACAGGGTAGTTCCAGGACTATTTGAATTGGTATCAGGATAATTATTACCATGTGTGGTATCATGCCACATGTCTACTGCGTAATACTGCACTGTGGCAGCACTATAATTCTGTCTTAGTAGACATTATCACATAGTATACAAATGACTAAAATAATGTTGGTTGGATGTTAAACCAATCAGACAAACAAACAATGAATACATGTTAATCTTTTTCAGGTTTGTCAGGCAGGGCATACCACTGCTAAATGGTGCTCTCAGCCAGTCAT
>CM037777.1:63167995-63217995 GCA_021229015.1 Solen grandis
ACAAAGACAACTGAGTAGAACAATCGACCGACCGCAAGCCAGTCGTATAAAGCTTCCCGATTCGAACCCACAGCGGTAAAAGGCGAAAAGGATTAAAAGTCACTCAGTATAACGGAATTACGTTTCCCAAACAGAGGAAAGATAAATTTGGTATGCCTGGTACCCAGAATTAAGGACAGGGAAACTGGCAATCAATAATAGAGCCCCTTCTCTCAGTTGGGGCAACAAAACAATAAAAAAAGCAATTTGCATTTAACTATGTTATTATGAAAATCTATCACCCGTTCGTAGAGGCCGAATGTCAAGAGCGATGGCACAGTAATCGGGAGGCCGTTGGTTCGATCATCGATCAGGGCACATCAATGTCATAATATCTCATTTGCTTGGCGTTCAATCCTTGCTAAGGGAAGATGCACACCTGGTTGGGGGTTTTTTACCTTGGATGAGTGTCTGATTGTATACGGAATGACTCAGTCGAGGTATCATGCCACTTGTCTACGGGAGTGGCTTTGTCGAGGCATCATGCAACTCGATATTAAGTGTGAGACAGCACCACAAAATGATGAAAAGGTCCCGAAATTAAAGAAATGCGATCGATGGAATTTTTAACCAAATGTTACTATTTACAACACTTTACTGCACTGTACTATACTATCATATATTATAATATATATATTTAACATTATTACATACAGGGTCTATTTATATATACAATATACTATTTGCTTACGATCACTAAGTAAAATTTATTTACTTGTGTATTTATATATTTGTTTGACAATTTTGAATCACCACCAGTGATAGCTTTTAGATGGTTTACTTGATTGTTTTGGGAAATAGGTTTCAAAAGTAGTTTTTTTTTCAGTCTACTAATAAGTGACCCGTAGCAAAGAAGTAAAATTATATTTGATGGTACCAACTGCAGCGTTCTTTAACTAAGTCGAATGCATAATTGCTCCATGTTTAGGCGAACCAATCATCGGCGAACAATCTTGTCTTAAACTAAGCGGACATCCTGAGATGAGATTAAGTCATTAGTTCTGATAAGATAAAATCTTATATCTCACATCAGTCAAATACGTGACCTAGATGGTCGTTAACTCCGTGTTGTTTTTTTCTTATTTCTATGTTTACAAAAAATGGATTATTAAGTTCGCTCAAAATTATGTACTAGTAGTTTGAGGGCGTAGGTAATTTTTCATTGCTCACCCTCGATTTTTGTATATTATTTATAATGTTTCAAACGAAAAAAATATATATTAATTCACTTCTGTTACATAAATACCAATAAAATATGTTTTGTTGATGTTGTTGTTGTTGTTTTATAACGTGATTGAGAACACATTTTCTATATTTAAAGTTCTGTAAAATATTCATCAAGACATAAATTAGTACATGAATATTCATGAGGCTAAATGTTAATCTAATGACAATTTCACATTCTAAAAAAATGTTATATCTGCTATTAATTCAACAATGAAGAACTTGCATTTCTTCAATGCAACCTAGGATCGCTCCCTGGTTGGTCCGACGTATCTTAAAGGGTATTGGCCGTAAGCTCGGACACGTGGGTTTTCACCGGGTGCTTTAGTTTCCTCTCACACCGACGAGAGATTTTCATACGCGATGTCGCTTTCTGTCTTATCGTTGAAAATCAGATAAAAATTAAATTAAAAAATAATAATAAAGAAATACCATAAACAGAGTATACATTGTATATGCTTTTCGTTCCAAGTGATAAAAATATACGTGTAACTAACTGTGGTAATACCGGTAGTTTTACCTTGAATCTAAATCCATTTTTCTTTCTTTTCAGTTTCTATAACCAATCAAGTATAGATGATAAATATTCTAAATCATTATTTTAATCAAATGAAGTTGGCTCCGCCCGAGATAATGACTTCAATAGTATAGGCTATATCGATTTTTATGCCACCGAGATCTGTGATCGGGGGCATATTGTTTTTGCCCTGTCTGTTTGTTTTCAGCAACTTTAACATTTGCCATAACTTGAAAACTATACAAGGTATTAACTTGAAACTTTATAACATGAATAGAATGTAGCTAGGAGTGCAGTGACTAAGAACCATAACTCTATCTGGCCCAAATTTTGAATGATCTACCTTTTCAATTTTTGCCGGGAGCATAACTCGTAAACTATACAAGGTTTGAACTGAAACTTAAAATATATATATAAAGATTGTGAAATTGGGAAGTGCAGTAACCAAGAACCGTAACTCTACCTGGACCAATTTTTGAATTATCTCCCTCTGTTGAATTTTACATCAAATTTCTTTCCAGAGAATAAATTATTTACTATAACACATGTACTTGAAAACTATACAAGGTATTGATTTGAAACTTTATAATAAAAGTAGATGACAACTAGAAAAAGTGCACCATAACTCTACCAACTCCGATTTTCTTGTATTATCTCCTATTTTTTTTCTTGGGAGCAAAACTCATAAACAAAAGAAGGTACAGACTTGAAACTTGAAACATAAGAAAGCAAGAAGCAGCAGTGCAGTAACAAAAAAACAACAAAACAAAAAAAAAACATAATTTTGTCTGGTCCAGTTAGTTTTTGTATAACCTCGCTTTATTTATATCCATTTTTGTCCAGAACATAACTTAAAATATAAATAGTGAATAGCAGAAGTGCAATGGTGATCAAACAGAACTCTGTCATTGTTAATTATCTCTGTTTATTTTTTCAATGATTTTTTGTTTTGATCATAAATCCATTACTATATGGAATAAAGACTATATATATGACTACTCACTCTACTCATGAATGCCTTTCAATTGACATCAATTATTTGGCACCTGACCTGCTCAGAGTGTATTTGTCACACAACATGTTTTTTCTATTATTATTATTTTAACATAACGTTTGTCTAATCTTTCAATATAGAAAGTGCGTCATGTTTTTGGAAATGTATACATAATTAGTTAAAGATGCTGTCTTCTTAATATATTTTCGATTTTTCTGGGAAGATAAAAAAACCATTGATAGGAATGACTCAAGTTGGATTATATAAACGTTCACGTTGAGCTCTCGGTAAGGGTACGTCTGACTGTGTTTCCGGAATTTATTTCTCCCATTACACTGCGCATGCTCGAGCTGTCAGTGTCACTCAAGCGCTTGTGTAACATTTTTCAAACTTACCGGCGTCTATTTTAATGAAAACCTTGAAACTGACTGTTTATGTAATGCTATGACGTTTAACGTTTGGCAAATATTTCGAAACTTATTGTAAATGGCATGACAGGAAATTATAGAAAATGTTCAAGCACTGAGGGGACTGAATGTTTCTAAACTTACTACAATATAAAGGATATGGTTGCTGAAATGTGCCTATAAGTTGCGAAATAGAAAATCATTAATGTGCTTATGTGTAACCTATATTTGATGGGTTTTCGTCCGAAAGAATGAATCAAAACATATGTGTCTACTTACTAAGAATGTCGAAATACATTAATATAAATTGGCACACACGTATTTTCATCTTCCAGCGAATTTGTGCTTTTATGTATTCATGTCATACCACATAAATCAGATCCATTTGTTCTTGGAACTAAAGTTTTCTATTATGCATTTATTATGGGAAATGTCCCTTGCATATGAACGTAAATATAAAATGATAAACACTCATTCCAAAAGAAAGTGTGCATTTTTTATTTTAATATTTCAATATTTTGCAAATATAATTATCATTTTCAATTTTCGCACACAATATCTCGAGTGTTTTTGTCATCGATCTAGCCCAAAATCTACCACGTGGCATGGAGAAAATTTGTGCTAGATTGATGAAAAATATACACGAGATACAGTGTGCGAAAATTGAATCTGATATGTTTGCCAACTTTCTTTTAGGTCTGAGTGTAGATTTATAAATAGTATCAGTTTCATAACTCAAAACATGAGTTTTTAAGAGTTTTTCACAATGGGATCCGAGCATATATATTGCAGGGGAAAATACTGCCATCAGAATATCTCTGATTCCATTGTTTTGACTGCTGATTTTAGGAGTTTTATTAAACAAAAATGAAAATATTGTCCTATTCATTATAATGTATATACATATACAGTTACCAAATTCATTTGTTGATGTTTCCTTCAATCAAATATTCAATTATTCTTGTCGGTCAGCTGGTACACTATATAAAACCCTCGCTGGGTCCAACGTCGTCATCTAATGCCCGCTGTGGTGGCATTCCCTCGGCTTTACCCAGTAGCGGACGGGTCCGCAGTGGCGCAGATTAACAATGATGTATGTTTATACACGGCATTAAAGTGGAATTTATTCGTCTGAGACACCGCACTCTTGCCGATGATCGGGAAGTAAATTTCTCCCTGCCAACTCAAATTAGCTTAAGCGAGCGCTGAACAATAACCATGCCTTGGATAATTTAATATTGAAAAGCTCTCCTTGGTTTGGAGACCGTTTTGTCGGCATCCAAAGAGTGATTAAACTGTGCAGTCCGGATAATGGCTAATTACAATAACACACTTATTAGATTAAGCAGTGGAGGCTTAAAGAATTTTGGTTGCTAACGATTAAGTGAAACTGATTCCAGTCCGACCTTTGACACATTTAATGATGGGCTTAAACGACTCAGCGACGATTTTGTCTTCCTAAACCGATTGAGCAACCATTAACAAATGTTTCGACAAATGTTTCGTCGTTTTCATCTTTTACATTTTTAACTTTCGACGATTTAATCTCGTCTTGTGCACGACATAAAATAGCCGCGACATTTCTTTTGATACGTTTACCGTGGGTTACATGGTGTTTTCATGTTATCCGTACATCATAGATTTGTCGATTATGACGAGAGGCTATTGGTTCTTTTGAAGAAAAATGTAAACACGATATGCTGTGATAAAAATGTCGGATTTCGAATCGTATCATTTTATGGCTACATATCAGATCGGAAACATGGCCGATGATAATCTTGCATACCGGCAATATTTGAAACATAATTATCATATTCTGACCGCGAGTAAGAAGATGGCGGTCATGATTCTCCATGACCGTGGCAGGGGTGGGAAGACTCAAATGAGACGATGGAACATGTATACACTGCGTTTTAAATTGACTAATAATTGAGGTCTTTAAAATCTGATAAATAAATATATAAATAGAAATACGTCAGTACAATATTGATTCCACTTTTCTTTTTTAGCGAGACGCGCCTGAGCCAAGTTATAACATGTAGAATCCACTTTAAACACCAGCAATAACGGAATCGGGAGTTCGTGGGTTCGATCCCCGGCCGCTATAACAAAAGTCGTAAAATTGGTACTGGTATTGTGGATAGCATATAAAGATAGTTCCAGGACTGGTTGGCCCTGTGTCAGGATAATGTGACTGGGTATGGCATCATGCCACGGCGTGACATTATGGCAGCACTACATCTGTCTCAGGTAGACATCGTCTCCAAATTACTAAACTTTTGTCAGCGGGACGTTAAACTCAACAATTTAAACGAACAGAAACGGCTTCAAACAATCTGGTCTTGAAATTTTTGACATATTTCGACGTAATTCTTGTTCAAGCATTATTTTAAGTAATAATTTTACACGTAAAAAAAATTCGCCACGGACGAAGACGAAAAAAACTTATTTCGCGGGCGAAAAAGACCAGTAAACAGCCACCATATACCTTATTAACTTTATAAGTCATGCTTATATTTCAGCTTTCTTTTAAATTTTGTATACAAAATGTTGCTGAATTATTTTTTTTTATTTATTTGTTTCTTATATTTGTTGGTTGATTCTATTTATTCAACTATTAAGGAAATATTCATAGAAACAATATTGTAAAGTTAAGTACACAAATGTAATAACCTCTCATGTAAATTGTTTGACTAATTACAATGTATGGTATTTTAAAGAGATGGGTTCATTAGATCTATTTAGCTGAGGAAAGACAGGCTTTTATTAGTTTACTTTATCAATGACTTCAAAGAATTTAAAAAAATGGATTTAAGAAATGAAATATAGTTAATCCAAAGTCATCAGAATCGCGTTAGAAATAACATTTAATTCAACAATTAATTAGAAATTATAGTTAGCATAGGCCTTAAAAAATAATCATTATTGTATAAAAAAAAAGACAATATAATATATACGATGGGCGTATGTGAGATATAAAGTGTTCCTTTACAGCTTATAACTAGATCCGGTAAATGATGTACAGTACAGAGCAAAGTTGGGGTTTTTTTTGTTGTTTTTTTTATTTCAAGTAACTTCCGATTATAACATAGCAAACAGGATCAATATGAGCTTTCTAAATTTCAATATTATAGCTTATTTAAATTCTTAAATATTTACATCAAACTCATGGCAATTATTTTTGGGGGGACTAATTTTCGATGACATTGTGACTGTTGTAATCTCAAGAAACTCAACCATTTTCTTTGGACCTCACACTCTCGTGTACAAATGTCTTCACGACTATCTTTATATACCCACGAAAATGTCTTTAATGTCATTCAAAAGTAACGATTTAACAGTATGCTGCATTTTCACAAACGGATGGAACTGTTGATTTTTCTCAGTAAAAGAACTGCGTTGTTTGTTCTTTGTTGTAACAAAGCAGATCCTTTTCAGTTCATTTTTTTATTTCGTGATTTCTGTCCCTGCTCGCTCGTTAGGGACTGTTCGAAATTCAATCGACAAACAGAAGGAAATAAATAAACAGAAATAAAAACGAACATATTTCAAATTTACGTACAAGTTCCAAGACAAACGAGTCTTCCACGGGACTTCGATAGAGAAACAGTTGCGTGACTTCCAAAAACGCGCCTCAATTGCGAAGAACTCGTTACGATTCCCTTGTCGATCAGTTTAATCAGTTAATTAGATTATTTCCAAACATGCGTGCTGAAACATAAGCCGTCAAACGTTAATTGAATAATGTATTTGCAAACAATGAACTTGAATGTATCGCAGCAATTCCCATTGTTTTAATCAATAAGATCGCTCGCGACGGCAAATCGAACATTTACAGTCCCATTGCGCAGGCGCGGCGGAAGTTATTTACGACTATGCTGTTCATTTCATGTTACATAATTACAAGAAATATTTCCACCTCATTGAACAATGTATTGGATCTGTGCTGACTTATGATATCATTAATTCAATTGAATTTTATTGCTCCGCCGACACCTGGCTGTTTATAAGAACTTTGACCGGGGCATTGAATTTCCCTTTTTTTATAGTTACCTGCATATGAAACAGTGCGTGACGCAAAGGATCAATCTGAAGTAATTACTGTGAATGGCTGGTTAATCAAAACCTTTTAACTAATTTGAAGTAAGAGATATGGAAAGAATAGCCTGTAAAACGTGGACCCACCACAAGGTGAATTATCAGTCGATCACAATATAAGGCAGGCGTAATTTACTTGTACTTAATACCGGAAGCTTTAATTGGGAAAATGAACCATTTTGAATGATTAGAAAATGTTCTGAGTAATCTATTGTAAAGTTGTTAAACATTAATTCATTCATTCATCCGCACATCCATTGAGTTTTACGTTCATATTCATTCATTCATCCATTTGTATATAAATTTGTTATTCATTCGTTCATTTATTTCATTAATTCACTGAATTATATATTCATTCACCCTTTTTTTTTTAAAAATTTATTTATTTATTTATTATTTAAATCTTCCTTTAGTTTCATTCATTTAGTCGTATATTTGTTTATTCATTAATAAATGCCAGTGTTTGTTTAGCCAACATTTTAGCCAACTGTACATCAGAATGTGTGTGTGTGTGTGTGTGTGTGTGTGTGTGTGAAAGAGAGAGAGAGAGACTACAAGAATTTTAGAAGAGGTAATTTTATGATTGACCTAACCGATGTTTATCTAAAAATTCCTGACGTCAACATGACATTCCGTGGCCACATTTAACCTTAATAACGCATTAAAAGCACGCTTATGTATCATTTAAATATCGGTTTTCAAAAAATCGACTTTTACTATTTATTCTCTCATAAACTGTGATTCAGAATTAAGGATATCTTCATCGTTTGACTGACACGTACTTTTCGTCTGCGATTAGGCAAAATGTTAAAATTTTCGAATTTCACAAAAAGTCGTCTGCAAGGCGCAAAACCAGCGTGACTGACGCCTAAGCCATTTTGTTTAGGCGGGATCTCCCATGGGACTAATCATTAATTTAGGAGAGGGGTGTACTTATTTATTCTATATGACAACAGTTTTACGAGAGCAATACTTACTCCCTGCAGATTTTTTAAGTACAACCGTCAACATATATCAATCAAAATATAGCCTTCCATTTCTAATGCAGAGTTGCAACCGAAATATTGTGTTGAAAGGAGGAGGAGAAAAGATAAGAACAAATAAGCGATGGGATTATTTATGAATATAATAGCACCAGAGGTTAAGAACGGAGAGACGCATGCTTGATATAATAATTTAAACGAACTCTGAATTAGAGAAAAGCTTGCTTATATTAAATAATTTATAAGTAGATATATATATTTAGGGAGTAACCAGTGTAAATTAATAAGAAAAAATATTCAATTAGAAAAAAAGTATCTTATTAGACAAATGACAATAATTATTAATTGAGTGGTTACCCCAAAACAGGTAGAGTAATAAGAAATATATTGCCCATAAAATGTTATTACACTTAGGCCATATACATGTGATATAAAGGTATAGTAAAGATTACTAATAAATTGACAACCAGGCTGTGAGTGTAGGTAAAAATAGTGAAAATGGTATCGAAGAAGTAATTCATAATTATATCAATACATAGATCTATACGTAAACCATCTTCACCATGTTAAACAGACATGCTGTTTTCTCTCCGCAGGGACGCGACAATGGAAGAAAATTGAAGCTTGCCCAATTTAACCCTATGCGAAAAAGTTTAATTTTTGCACTGTTTCGCGGAAACACCAATCGAACTTTTTTTTTATTTGATGAACAACGTGTCTCTATGTTTTTGTTTCTTTTGTTGCAATGCGACAGACTGTGAACTGTGGTGTGTACGTTTATTTATTAGAAGACACTCGGATAAAGTCTTGGACATTCTGTACACAATGGCCATACTTGACACTTCAAAATTGTCATAGTTGAGTACATCAAATCTCTTTCTCTCTCTCTCTCTCTCTCTCTCTCTAATAATAAAAATAATAATGGCAGCATTGGCTGTTGATAATTTTCATTATAATTGCTTTTGCAAAACATGTATGTACATACATAAAAATATGCAAGCATTTGTATATATGTGTCAGTGCATGTTTATACATGTACATGCATTTATGTATGTTGTATGACATTAAGTGGATGTGTAACTTTATATGTTGGTACCGTCTGTCGTGTCCCCTGGTTCAAATGTAATGCTTTTTGGAACTTCTATGAGGGATAATTCATACGGACAAGTCGTGACGCTGGTTATACTACACTGTGCAGAAGGTGGAATCTCGCGACATCTCGAGCACTATCTAGTTCAATTTTTTCTACCATTTATATTCAAATAGCATATATAATGTAACTTTTGCCTTATTTTTCTAACGCCATTCCGTATCCTCAAGTATTCTGTTCTCGCCATATTTGTATTCTCGATTTATGTACACTATATATATATACACAATATACAACAATGTTTCACCTCGAGTGTGACGTAATTTTACAGGGAAACCATCGACAATTCGCAAAATTGATTGATCCTTGTTTCCAAACTTTTTTTATTGAAAATGTTAGGGAAAAACATATAAAAAACATTCATTTAATAAAGAAGTACGGATTTTATACCATTTTCACTAATGCTTCTTTTTATTATTTTAAAACCACGTTCACTCTCACCAAGCAGACAATGACAGATTTTTGTAAACCGACATCTGTTCATACAGTTCTCAACAATCCTATGAACGGAAGTCATTAGAAGCATTGTTGTGTGATAATTATAATACAGCATGCCCATTTACCCTCTGTACAGTTTTTTTTTTTGCCCCAAAAATTGGCCATGTACCCCCAAATGTGTAGGGACTCTCTTTATGAAAGGGTACAAAGTTTAGGAAATATAGGAATTGTAACTCTAGTTACAAAACTCAGTGCGCTCCATACTGTGAGTGTGATAGTGTTTCTTGCTCTCATTCGAATAATCTTGCACTCCAATCTGTATAGTTAGGCAGAACACAGAACTTCATTGAAACTGTTGTTTATAGATTTTGTCTCTATATGTCCACCATACTCCTGGGGGACTCATTTTGAGCTCACTAGCGAGAACTCATTACGCCATTTTGGAAAATATATTTTTGACTGTTGTTGATTTTGGACAGTTATTTTTATAATTTCTTTTCAATTACCGTTAACAGTTTATTACATTTGGAGGGAATATATTGATGTTTTTACGAATACATTTAATTAATGATGAGGAATTGTTTTATTCGTTTCCCTGGCAATAATTTCTTACGCTGTTGAGAACTGGATACTCAAGGGCAGGTACTGAGCCGTTATGAAATAAGACGGTTTGTCATGTGTGAAGAATATAGCATACATCCTGTATATTACAGCCCTTAATTATTTTACTATCTTCATATTTTTGATTGTGTTGTTGTAAAGTACAGTGTTTAGGCGATTTGAGCGAGTGCTTATTTTTTGTTTATCTGAAAATCCAGTTAAATCCTATTTCGATATCGTGAATTTAAAATAGATACATTTAACATCGAGATTCGAAAAAATATAGAGTGAAATAAATAGAGACATGGTAGAGAAATAGAAGAGACAGAGGTTACAACAGAAGGAAAAGGGAGATAAAGGTATTAGGATAAACATAGGAAAATGAAAAGGTGATTCATGTTGTGATATTTTTATCACGTTATTACAACAAATTTATTTATAATGCATTATACATTGACTTTTTAACGAAATTATTTGAAAGGTGTCTAATGGTATTGAGATTTTTTTCGGAGGAGTAGAATGAATAATAACCAAAGCTGTCAAAGTTATGGCCTGTTAAAATTTGCGTAAAAAAATAGAGTTCGGACATTGTGCGAGCTTTTGACTTCTCCTTAAACTCATACAATTGCCATGACAAACACAAATGCTTCTAAAGTAGCTCAAATATATTCTAACCACTCGGCCATCGGGGCCCGGGGCCGGTCATTACTGTTTAAAAATTCCTTAATTCAATATTTCTCAGAAAGTTTTGTCCACCTTGGCTCTTGTATTTCTATTTTTTGTTTAATGCAATACAGTTTGTTTTAATGAATTTCTTTAATTAGACACCTAGTTTGGAAGAACTTATGATACCATGAAATGAGGAAGAATGTAAAGAAATTAACGACACAAACAGCCGTGTTTTTTTAAAATTTACAGAAACTGATGAAGAAAAAAATCGGAATTTTCATGGGCAATCGCCCTAACTTTATTTACAAAATATGACTGATTCAGGGATTGGACCAGTACTCTGTATTTGAAAATGGCATGAGATAATTTTCCCCACAGGGTTTCGAACACACGGAATTAATATGCTCAAATAATTGTTTTGCTAAGATATTAATTAGATATTCTATTGGATAAACAGATTCTCATAAGTGTTTAATTCCAGAATAAAGTTTGATAGTTATTTAGTTATTTTAATTGATCTAGTAAAACTTTTAGATGAGTAGGAAACTTCTGTATGAAATACAGATGTAAGCTTTAGATTTGTAAACCTGTAGACCTTAGATAAACATTAGATATTGTTTTTTTAGAAAAGGATAATCGAGTTTCTTGTGTTTACAATTAAACATAAAGAGGGATTTAATGTGTTGGTCTAGTTAGAATAGTTAGAAGTTTATCATGATTACGGTAATGATGAGGATTCTATGTACGAATGAGTTAATCACTCTAATTTCTGAAGATGTCTGTATTTGAAATGCCTTTTCTTTATTTTTTAATCCCAGCTGTCTTCTTTCTTTCTTAAAGACTAACTAAAGCAAGGTAAGCGAAACATTTCAGACGGGAAATGTGTTTGTATTTACTCTAACATTTTACCCATTCAGATCAGAATGTTATAGAATAAAACGGTTCTGATAATTCTGATAAAAAGTATTTACTAAAATATTAAGAAAGAGAGAGGAGGTTGGGGCAATCATGCTAAAGAGATCAAACCATCTGATAAAATGTACTGACATTTATTTCTGTATTTAAACATACAACAAACAGTAATAAAGATCACAAAAAAAAAAAAAACAACAACAATAATGAGACCGTTTGGCACAAGTTTGGACCCAGTCGCACCAACTCGGCAATCTCCGGAACAGTTCGGAAAGGCACGAGTTTGTGCGCTTGGTTTGGACCTCTACAATCAACGACAGACGACTCTGCCCGGAAGACTCGGATACCCATAGAAACAAAAATATTATAATAAATTGGCCCTATTCTTTAAAGATATTTTCTATCATTGATTTACCTGCATGTTGTAAATACTGATATATTGTTTCGGCATAATATAATTCAGTTACGTTATGTACGGCAGGAAAAAAAAATGAAATATTTGTATGAAAGAAAACAACCTGTGTTGTGTTTTGTTTCATGCATAAATATATACTTACTCATGACTTTATGTGGCTTTTAATGTGAAAATAGCTTTATTATATTTAATGTAAATGCACTTTCCCATCATATTTTATCCAGACCCATAATATTGGATAGTTTTACCATTCGGGTGATAGTCCTATTTTACATTAAACACATTTTAAGAAATGTGTTTCTTTGTCAGTTAAATACAGATTTATGTTTGACATTAGTGAAATACCTAAAATAATGAATTTGTTTTCTTAATAATAAAGATCTGAATCATGAATTAATTTCAATACAGTTAGTATTATTTTTCAAAATAAAAACTGGTCAACGAAAACGATATTTGTTATTTGATATCAAAATATAGATGGATATTAATGACAAGATACTGAGTTTAGATCCCCACCGCCCGAAAAAAAAGAGTTTTACCCTTTATAACACGTGTAGCATATTTAAGAGAATCGGATAGTTTGTTTTCTGTCATTATTGTAATTTCTCTTATGGTATTAGCACGCTGATAACCATATTCCATATCTTGCAACTGGATGGTAATACTTCTATGAAACTTTGACACTTTGAAGATATTTAAAAATGAAAAAAAAATTACCAAGAGATTTTTTTTCTCACTTTTTATCTAATTTGGGGGAGATAATCTGTATATATAAGTTAACATTGAAGCCTATGGGAAAAATACATTTTCTGTGAATATGAAAAACTGAACTTGATTTACGAGAAAAACTCACGGTAAAAGATGCATTATATGATTCTGTTTCAAATGTCAAAAAGTCTAAACTTTACCGTAGCGAAAAAAGAGAAAGTCACTTTTTATAGTTTTCAGGGGAGATAACTCGTGACAGCAAAATTATTAAGGGGAGATAATAACAGAATTTCTGTCACATGTCATTGTTTGACATTTCAAAAGCTTATATTGTGAAGTTTTATGTATGGCTTTGATGGAATTGATGGCTGTTAGGGTTCTAAGACCTTAAAACTATTTCAATAATTCAAATATCTTAAGATTATCATCTCTGTTATGCTTACTGAACAAGGCTATTAAAGGGGTGGGAATGACATTGAAAAAAAAAATTTGATGTAATTTCTTGGTTATCATTTCGAATACATTTTGATATAAGAAGAAAATAAAATTTGATTTAAATTGATTCTTTTTAAATTTTTTTATAATATAGATCCATTATCCCTCAATCCTAGAACAGAATTGCCCATAACATTTAATATATCAATAAATTTCTAAATAATTTTGACAAAATAGATATATGGCAAAGAATGTTTAGAATATATTTAGACTATCTGAACGTTTAACATATACTCCCCTACTATATTTTGTCATTTTAATGCACGAACTATATTATATGCAATCACTCAAATGTAATGCTCCAGTGCGAAATGTTTATACGAATCTACGAGTAAATCGAAGTTACGAATAAAAAAACCTAATAAATACAAGTTTATATTAATGATACGTGTTTTATTTAAAAAAATGAAAGAATGAAAGAAAAACACCCTTAAAAGATGCTCATTTTCTACTACAAGAACATTGAACTGTTTATTTTCTTTCGTAAGACAGTATTTCGAACACATTCATCTTAACTACGTGTTTTTGAATAAATGTCTTTTAGATCTGAAACACTTAAAATGCCTCGTTATACTTGCACCCGTTCCAAGGCATAAACCAGCCACACCTTACAAACCGCAGTCCCGGTTGTTTTCTTTTACACAGGTTGCACCCCCAGATTCGTTGTTTACAATTCCTCACTAGTTCAAACCCACATTGTCTGTAATGTTCAGGTTCCATGTCCGTATACACCATCCTGCGTATCCATCATGTTTAATCGCCAACACAATGTTAAACTCAACATCCGTTTACTCCTCAAAATTATTTTCATTCCACCCATTCGGACGCCTCTGTCCTGGAAATGACGTCACAATGATAGCCGCAATGTTCATTCGGATGTCTTCAGCTCTGATGCCCAAACATGTTCCGGCCATCCACTGCGTTTATCTTTCTTTGACTGAGATGGGGAAACGTTTTCTTCTTCCTCACTGACTTTCTGAAAAAAGAAATAAAAATAATTTCACATCTTTGATCAATACTTTTGACTTAAAATACGGTACTTTAGAAAAAAAAATGTTTTCCGCGACACAAATTCGTCATTTTATCGGATAACGCCAAATTAGAATTTCAAATCTACATTCCATGATGCTACAAATCATTTAACTGGATTTTGCATCGCGGTAGAACTGATATTGCTTTCAATAATTTGATTGTAAATGCAAAAAGAAAGCGTCGAAAATATTCAGAACTTTTTTTTCTTCATTTTTTGAAGATATTTATCTCTTAAACTGAAACTCACTCAGCTCCGTGTTGTCACTGTATGGTAAAACAAGTGTTAACGTTAATTAATATCTCTTTCGCTTTTGTTTATGTGTATGCTAATTTTATTCGTGCCTTAAGCTTGGAAAAAGGATCAAATATTTATTACTTCCAGAAATACAGATAACCCTAGTTTTTTAGCCACGAAATAACTGATATTTCTAAATCAAGAGATTATAACGTCGTCGCAAAAGCAGTTCTACTTATTTAGAAATAATATTTTTAAATTTAAAGCCAGTCGAATACGTGACACTTAGCTGGTAGAAAATGATGAATAAACGTGTGTTTTTTAATATATAATAAAATGAAGGAAAAATAATTAAAAAAAAAATAAAAAAAGGCCTAGAATTCTTCTTACTACAGTAACAGTCATGTCAAAGTCAGGAAAGAAACACAAACAATACTGTTATATCATTTACAAAATATTCACTTCAAGAGGCAAACTAAAATTGAATCAAAACGGAAAAATGTATTCAAGAGAACGACAAATATAAACAGAAAGATTTTTTTAATGATTAAATGCAATCGTTTGATAAGAGCAGATTTGTCAAATGTAGAACTGTATTCTCGCCAATTCGTTCACCAATTAAATTATAGGATTGTGCTTCCCGCTACTGGCTCTGTGACAGATGGTCAAACAATACTTAGCCCTAAGTAAATTTCTACACTCTCCGCCCTTCATGTTTTCTGAAACATCCATGCAAATGATTAATAGTTGAAATAAAGAAATACATTTCTTACAGATAAGAATTGTTAAAAAAGATAAATTATTTGGTATTTTATTAGGGAAAAAAAGAACGATGTATTCACGTAATCCTTGGGATTAAGTAAAAGTTTGTGGAAATGAAACCTGGCTCAAATTCCACCAATAATACATAGCCCTTGAGTAATACTTTCATATTTAGGGGCGATTTCATTATTTTTGTATTTCTAATAAAATTAATGTTTCATTTCTTAACAAACAGGGTTAGTTATTACGCTTCTTACTAATTTTAGAATTTAATTATTACTTAGCGTTAAATACGAATATTATCGATGGAATTCAAACCCGGTCTGTATATCATCTGATAAATGATTTTGCGCTCTTATATATAGACTAATATCTAAATATAAAATATTTACAAACTTAAATAAAAAAATGAAATGAGGGAAATTGAGCATGCAAATAGATGGTCCTTATATTATTGAGATTTATTTATATGGAGTATTACTGTATGGATAATTAATTTATTTATTAGAAAGAACGAAGAATAAAATATCATATATTGCATTACATCAATGTCTGGGTTTTGAGCGAGAATCCTTCTAGGACCATAATTGAGAGAATATCATACTTAAAAGTACAATGACAATGACAGATATTTACATGTATATATGTGAGTGGTCGAAAAGTGGAGAAAGGTCCATGATTTGGTAAGTTCATGGAAAGAATCTTAACAGTTTATACGAGTATATTTTATCTTTCTGTAAATTGCACATCATCCTGTTGAGTTAAAACTTGTTTTACAAACAATGTTTTGTTTATTCTAAATAAATACGTTATAAATGTTTCGTGCAAAAAAAAATGGTTATTGTTTATACTTAACAAAGAAACAATTTCCATTTTGCAAATATTCGGTGTTAATACATTTATATCTACATATATCCGTAACCACAAGTTATCAAATTAAGACATGTTACAATTAAATGTATTGCATTTCTAACTTCATATCAGAGCTGATCATTTGTGGTAGATCTAATTAATAAACCAGATTTAAATGTCAATCATGGCACCAGACAAGCACGTGATAAGAAACTTACAAGAGCATCTTGTTAACCAACATTTTGTTTTACCCGTTCTCTAATGTCACACGTGCATGGTGTAAATGTCTGGACGTCACGTGTATTTAAACTTTTTCCTGTGTACACTTTATTTCTAGCAAAAGTATATGAATTTATTCAAATATAGACTTCGTACAGAAACTCGAGTTATAATTCAAGTCAATTATTGAAAATACTATTTCATACAAAACTTTGTGTCAGCACGTTCCTCCGTTTTTTTTGTTTTTGTTTTTTTTTTCGGTTGTTTTTTTTTTTTTGGGGGGGGGGGGTGTTCCTATAAAGTGATGATGAGGTGACGACGAATCACACAGTACTCATCTGATTGACATACAAACGTGTAAATTATAAGTAAGTCTTCTGGAAAATGTTAAATAAAATACAAGTAGCAGATTGTATGTTGGTAAAACCTAGCTATCAATGGACTGTACATTGCGGTAGCGTGGGAAAATGGAACCAATCCAATGTCAACAGACACAGGTGCACGTTATTATCTCCCCTGAATGCTCTTTGGTTACTCTCTTATCTTGTATTTACAACTGATCTGATTTGAAAAATCTACAAACAAATACTTGAACGATGCGCTTAAATTCTACGATAAATTACATTGACTGCTGAAAGATGCTTAATTAATCGGGAGGAAGATGAAATGTACTCGTATATGTATAATTATTTGCATTACTTAATACTATATATCTAAATATATAATATACGGGCCTGTTAACCATTAGTCGCTCTACAAAGTCTTAATTATTCTTACAGAAAAGACCTATTGGAAAGGAAGTTTAGTAGGAAACATAAAATTGTACATATTTTGTGTTTATCCAGTTTCCAAATGTTGTACAAATTCATATCATTGCCCGTGTATTAAACTATTTTGATAGACGTAACGTTTGGAAAAAAACATTGTTGGTGTAATTCATATGTTTTCTGTTTTACTGGTAATATATTTGTGTCTAACTGGATCACATTCGTCTGCCAAATGATGCATGTTTTTATTATCTTGCTGCATACTTCAGAAAAGTACAGGTGTTGAAATGAGAATGAACTATCCGTGATTCACGTGCACAGGTTTAGCGTCAAATTAATCACGTGTTCGTACAATCTCGAGCTGCAGATGCACAAAACATTTATCAACAAGACAGTGGAATCAGACGAAAGCTTAACGAACTCGGACTTACAGAACAGAACAGAACAAATCTTGATTCACCCACGTTTATCAAGTACTGTATACAGTAAGGGGGATTATATATACATGCATTTTTAGATTTCCGGTCAGAAATTTAAGTTAGATAGGGAGAAAAATGCGAGAGGAGATTTAGTTAGAAATAACAAACAGATAATTATATTGACACGTACCAAAAGTGTGAAAGAATCAACGTATACGCCTTTGGTTTTATGCCATACCAGACAATAGGGGAGTCAGATCAGACCGACAGAAAATGGATAGATCCGAGCGGCAACCTTTTAATCTGGATACAATAGACCTACCCTCAAACTTGACTATTTGAGTTTGCCGTCGCTTCGACAGTATTTCAGTCATATAGCGACGTTCAGCTAATTACAGGTGGAGGAAGACCCCGAATGCGCGGAGGCATTCGGGTAGAACCACCGACCTACCGCAAGCCAGCTTGAAGGCTTCCTCACATGAAAATCCGAATGACCCTGCCAGGATTCGAACCCGTGCGGTGAGGGGCTGAGTTAGTGTTAAAGTTACCCACAAACATTGTCGACTATTTTTTTATTATAGTTATACATTATTTCGACTATTGTTATATTATTGTTATATATAAATTCAACTGAAAAACTCGCGGACCTACCCGGACTAATTAAATCGTTGTATGTGTTATCGTCTGATCTCAAAGACATTTTTATGATTGGCGAACAGTATAAATCCTGTTCAGCCCAAGAGTATCTGTCAGGCATATCTAATTTAGACAACTTATGAGATAGTTTCCGTGATGTATATAATTATACATATACAATGAAGTGTATTGCATTCGCATTTGACCAATGTTCAGGCAAATCACATCTTCATAGATCATAGCTTTTACGAGCAGATCTAATAAGAAATGCACAGTGTAACTTCATTAGGTTCATAAAACATATACATTTATACTCTCTCTCTCTCTCTCTCTGTGTCTCTCTCACACACACATGCACACACAAAATAATAGAGACATCAGAAAAATCATGTTTAACACAGCAATATGTTATATATCAAGGAGTACTGCATATATCACAGAAGGATATACATTTGAAGCTGATTTTTCTCTAGGGATACTTATTTTCCGAAAAAAATCAGTTGCACGTTTCATTAAATTTTGTACGAACAAATTTGATCTCAGTCGTAAGCACGTTGTCCTATATTCATTGTGCTAGCCAAATTGTTATTTTCACTCTCACAAAAAATCCATTTCATTATATAAAATTCAACATCTTTGAGGAGAAAAATATTACAGGAATAATACTATTTTATATATGTGAATATTTTTATTCGTGCAAAGTTTAATAAAACAGCATTGTCAATTTGCTTCTAAAAGATGCACATTTAGGAAATTTAATCGTCTTGCCTGACTGTAATGCGGAGTCAAAAGTTTGGAAGGAAAACCGATCCTTTCTTCATAAAAGATAAGGCAGTGGGAGACGTACGTAGTTTCTGCTGAACGTAATTAGATGTGTATTTTTTAATCACGATTGAATATATTAAGAACACAAAAACTTGAGTTCCCTCGTTTCCCACATATCTAGAAAATGTCATAGTTTGGATTAACCGGCATAAAAACTACACCCCTTCCCTTCTTAAACAAGAATTATATAAACATTCGTTCAAAGACAAACGCCATTTTTCCTGCTTCTATGGAAACCGACATATTTCCCATTAGAACATGCCGCTCTCGACCTGCTTCACGTGTACCTATACAATTTGTCATTGGATTATAGAGCACTGCGAGTTTTTCACTTCGTGAATCCGCCAAGATTGTTTTCAATTTTCTCGACATCCCCCTTTGAGTGACAGTTCACTCACTAAGTGCTTGTGAGAATAAGATTTAAATCTATCCTTAAGTGGTTCTCCGCCCATTCGGTCCTTAACATTTATATATGATACCTTGCTGGTGTAATTTAAAGGGAAGTTTCCTGGTGCGCATGGGCATAAAAATAATAAAAGGGGCGTCATAAAAGTTTTCAGGTTATATCATGCTTTCCCTATGTGAGAGTGGTAATTAAAAATATTCACAATTGTTTTATTTATTTTAAAAACTTGTTGAAATTTCTTGAAACGAAGATAAAAATATGTAATCTAAATGATTCACGGGGTAATGAAAAAAACACACCAATATTTGCAAAAAAAAAGTCATACTCAATTTGATTCGTTGCTTCATTTATATTAATCTCCTCAGTGACCAACATCTGAGATTGTTTTTCTGAAGATTTCTTCGGGAGGTCATTGCATTCTCATTTCAAACATTTTTCGAAAGATCTTAGATAATTAAACATAATGAAACGGCAAGATGAACATCGAAGAATCACTTGGCACGAGACACGTGTATCCGTTATTGTTTGCCAGTTCCTAAATATTTTCAATCTAATGACATCCTAGAGCCAAAATAAATTGTCAGCTTTGGTACCAATCCAATATTTAGATGACTTAACAGTTAAACATGTGTATATGTTTCTCGACTTACCTCCTAATGCATTTCATGAATTAGGATAGAAGCAGCAATAAACGACATGAATTAGGATAGAAGCAGCAATAAACGACATGAATTAGGATACAAGCAGCAATAAACGACATGAATGCAAGTATCTGGTCGCAGTTTTTTCGGTCACAATAAATGGCAAATCGATGTATATTTTCAGAATACATATATATTTGCCCACTGTGCTCTATAAATGTAACATAAAATATTTTAGCATTGGCATTTAGCAGAGAAAGTGTATGTTCTATCGATATTTGAACACTGACACTACACTACCTGTAATTATGAGAAGTAACTTCCAATTCTGATGCCGCCACATTTATAGATATAAAAGTTATGCCGCCCGTTAAGCATTTGATTTTTATCAATAGTATGGTCTCTGAATGAAATAAATGCGTCAATGAATTCTGTTTTTATACAATATGGAAGAAATAATGCAAACGGTCTACAATTTGCAGAAACATGCTGCAACCGAAATTAACTTGCTGTACATTGGAATTTACATCAACAACTTTCTCTCTGTTCTCATTAAACTACCCCGTCTTTTGCCAAAGAAAAACTGGCTGACATTTTTAATTGGAATAAATGGGACCACGTTGTTCTTTGTTAACATTTTATATGGCCTAAGATGATATCTTTACCAGATCGTCTACTGCACTGAGCATTCTCTACCCTTTTGCCCAGCCAGTAAGTTTAGAAGAAGTACAATTTACAACTTTGAATTTTCAGGGTTCAGTTTACGATCTGTGCCCAATTTCATAATAATTCCAGAATACGGTGAGATAGAATTTGGCTAGTCATTCGAGGTTAGTGCAGTAAAGTTAAATCAGTCACATACTTTAATTATCAATCTATTGGGCCATCCACATCTTCCCCTGCATCTGCTGTTCCTGTTTTATTATCAACTACATGTAGCAATAAGTCCCACCACTACTATTGTTACCACCTCCACTCATTGTGTCACTACTACTATTGTTACCACCTCCACTCATTGTGTCACTACTACTATTGTTACCACCTCCACTCATTGTGTCACTACTACTATTGTTACCACCTCCACTCATTGTGTCACTACTACTATTGTTACCACCTCCACTCATTGTGTCACTACTACTATTGTTACCACCTCCACTCATTGTGTCACTACTACTATTGTTACCACCTCCACTCATTGTGTCACTACTACTATTGTTACCACCTCCACTCATTGTGTCACTACTACTATTGTTACCACCTCCACTCATTGTGTCACTACTACTATTGTTACCACCTCCACTCATTGTGTCACTACTACTATTGTTACCACCTCCACTCATTGTGTCACTACTACTATTGTTACCACCTCCACTCATTGTGTCACTACTACTATTGTTACCACCTCCACTCATTGTGTCACTACTACTATTGTTACCACCTCCACTCATTGTGTCACTACTACTATTGTTACCACCTCCACTCATTGTGTCACTACTACTACTAGTAATTTTCATAATCATGGCCACCATAACAATGGAACATAATTTAAAAGAAAAAATGAGTGCTTTCTGGAACACATGTGTCACCTGCTGAAGCGTGACAGAAAAAGTGTGACGGACAGACAGGCGAAAGGACGGACAGACAGGCGACGGAAAAGAGATCCCTATGTGTCACTCTGCTTGCAGCAGGTGACACAAAAATTAGTTGACGTTTTTTGAGCCAAGTGTCTACAGACACCTTAAATCCTTTGTAAGTAAATGAAGTGTTAATAATGAAAATATATCATAAAACGAAACACACAATTTTCACTTACCTGAATTACACAAAAAAAATATAGAGAGAAAGAGACTACAATTATTCAACCTGAACCTGCGGGTCGCACGTGCAGTTATCCCGTCTGTTTGATATCATGCTGATCTACACTGGGAGAAACAAACACAAAATTAAATAACTTGCTGTAATATCAACCTCATTATTAAGACGCTCGGGTGCTATCTCTCAACTCGGATTAGAGCAAATTTTCACTTTTGTGATAAACATTTTGTTCAAAATGAATAACATAATGTCAAAATTGTTCCAAGTTCTTGTACAAAAAACAAATAATACCGTATCACATCATATCGTTAAGGGATAAGATACCATCTGGATTAAAAAAGAGAAGCAATGTATTTATCTCCCCCCGTGTTGAAACATGAATGATATATTATCTACGCAAAAGTTGGCGGGACTTTTGGGTCAGCCCCTTTAACGGTAGAAGCACCAGTGTGTCTGTGCGTAGCGATACATGAGTGATATTTACATTACTGAAATTGAGCTGAACTGCCAGAATAAATGTATTTCGGCTTAGCATTTTGTTATCTCGACTTAAAACTCTTGGAGGGGTCAAAATTAAAGTGTCTATTCCCGAACTTTTTAAATTATGCGAAATGGCAAAGAGAGCGACATGGATTATATTTTATGACTGATTAATAGTTTTTTGTTTGTGTCAGATTTGGAGACAATTTAATTCAGATTCTTTGGACGGAAGCGCTAATGTCAAACACACGTTTCCGTTTATTGGCACAAGATTCTTATCGCTTGTGAAACCTACTGTTTCCTAAACATATCATAGTATGCTGGTGGTATCGACAATGGATATCCCATGGATAAAGATTATTAAAAAAGTATTTATCTTCTAATATATTTATGCCATGGCTTAAAAAACTACATAGGAAAATGGAACCTCGCTAATACGAACACGTAATGCCGAAGTAATTGTATTTAAGAGAAATCGTTGCCTTTTTTAAACATTGAATTATCATGTCCTTATTTTGAGTTTGCACACCTATAACTAACAACTGAACGTGCATTATTTCCATTTTGGTACACAATATGGGATGTTCTTGTATCCCGCAATCGTGATATTTCGAAGCAATTTTGACGGAAAATCCTTGCCGCAAACACGTGGTTTTGATTGTTTTTACAAAATATTTGGCGTTGATTTCTAAAATACTGAATCATTGAATGCATTAAAACATGATACATGAATACATAGAATGTCTTGAAATTCCTCAAGGTCTTAATCAAATCCGCTTTTCGAAAGATCAAACTTCGAAAATATGAGAGAGAGAGAGAGAGAGAGAGAGACTTGAAGCCGCTAAATGTCGAAGAGGATAATAGGAGACAGTTCATCAACAGACAAATCTTAATTTGAAACTACATTCAAAGCTATCGTCTACAGAGTGTTGTCTACAAAAAAACACCAAAATTCAAGAATGATAATTTTCCGCCAACCTCCATTAAAATGATCGACAGAAAAATATCTAGTGTCAAAATTTAATCGCGAATTTTGGTGTTAAAAACCTATATTACACATCATAAAATAGAGCGATACGTCAGTCATGGTTCATATTCTAATGTATAAAACCTCAGTGCGCCGCTTTTATCGGCTGTTTATCGGGCCCCCTGCCGAACTTTCGGCCCAAGTACATCGTGACGAACGTTCCCGCTATCTAATACACAGTGTTTAAACTGCGGAAACAAATAGAAATGTAGCCTAAATGAAAACCTAAATAAAGGTCTTCAGGATACGGAGGGCTGAATCTGAGAGAATCTAACCGGCACAAGTTATGAATTTTGGAAGGGTCGGCCATTAATCTTGAGGTACTCCGGATATGTCAGTCTGACACGACGTCATAGCGCCACACGCTGCGTCCTAATGTACTGATGGTCGTGTAATGACGTTTTTAAAGTAATTGTTTTATACATATGTGTATGAAAGTGCTTAAAGGACGCCTACCTTGTCTACCATTTTCACTTTTCCATTTTCTGTCCGTGAAAGTTTTAATGTTTATATATATCCAATGTATATTTAAATTATCTGAATATATTTATTATCTATATTGATTTTTATCGACAAAATTCCTTTTAATGTCGTATTTTGATATGGGAAAGAAAGAGAGAAAACCACATCAAGTATACAGTTTTAATCTGATTAATGAAATTAGAAAACACGAAGATATTCAAAGCTTAATGCATGTTTGAGTAACTGCATTTAAATTATAAGGTGTTCCCATAAAATCGAATCTTGCATCACGTGACAGGATGCAGTTTACTAATTAATCATGCAATTTTTTTGCTTCTCCAAATTGTTTGAAAACAACGACATCAAGTAATTACACCTCGGCGATAGCTTATGATCAAGATCGCACTAACATATATACCTGTCAAAAATAAGTTTGTTTGATGGGTTTAACGTCCCAGTATTTCAGACATTTGGAGACGATGTATACTTGAAACAGATATATTGCTGCCACACTGCAGTATCACGCCGTAGGCATGCGACATGATACCACACCCAGTCACATTATCTTGACACCGGGTCAACCAGTCCTGCAACTACCCTTATATACTGAGCGCCAAGCAAGGGAGCTATAACAGTACCATCTTTTCGACTTTGGTATGTCGCGGCCGGGGATCGAACCCAAAAATGTTTTAACAACACAGACACAGATATATAATCTTGATTTTGTTTTTCAAAAGATTGAGAAATCTTACTTTAAAATAATTAGTATTTTCAGAAATATAGCAGATATGGAAATTTTACAGAAGGTTGGACAGCATCTGACTGAACGTGGCAATTACACCAATCATACATAGCGTTATAAACAACTTACCAGATGAAATACCTATTTACACATAGTACTGGTCAATGTAGGCATGTTCCTTTCTTATTTAAACTTCTAAGTATTACTTGTTGGCAAAAATAACAACATTGATTGTTTTTCATTTTCCATATCAAACGAGCAGTTGTTCATTAAGGGGGCCTCCGTGGCCGAGAGGGTAAAGTCGCTGACTTTAACACTCACTCAGCCCCTCACCGCGTGGGTTCGAATCCCGGTAGGGTCATTCGGATTTTCATGTGAGGAAGCCTTCCAGCTGGCTTGCGGTAGGTATGTGGTTCTACCCGTATGCCTTTGTGCATTCGGGGTCTTCCTTCCTGCCTGTAATTAGCTGGACAACGCTATATGACGGTAAATTCAAATATTCAAGTCATTTTTAAAGGGAATGATTTAAAACCAATATTGAATTATTTTGTCTATGACATTACACGTATTTTAGTAATACTTAGGGGTAATATATTTAAAAACAGATATTTGCATTTCATGTAAACAAACATATACATGTCAAATATATATGAATACAATGATATTATACAATAAAAACTACGTTGTAAATACATGCTGTTGTGACTTGGAAGTAAATAAATCGTATAACCCAGATGATAGATTTATATTGTATATTCAATATTTTCATATAATTATGTCAATGGTCAAAAATCACAAGAATGGTATTGATTATTATTATCTATGTATATTTGTTATTTTTCTTTGGGAAATGAAAGTAAGGAAATTTCTGAAATGAGACTACCAAACGAATAAACAGATTATAAACTTCAACATCCGGAAGGACCCAGTTTGTTTTCCGGCGCTGTTTATAAATACTGGGTACATACTTTACTTATTATTTATAAATTTTCTCACCGCAATTCTGGTCATTAAATTTTGACATTTATGTAAACGAAGATAAAAATATCATTTTTCATTTTCACTGTGGGTGATAAATGCATGAATTAAGGCGGGAGGGCACAGTTTATCAACGTAAACGAATGAGTTAATTGGACGCGCGTACTTTTTGATAGATTAGAAGGTGTCAGTCACAGGAAGAGATTGTTTTGTCGTTACCAACTAGATAAAGCAGTGATTATCATTGTTTCTTCGTAGATTCATTAGATGAAGAATGCAGTTCCTTGATCTTTAACATACCTAGCCCATTAGAGGACAGCGGTACATTATTGCTAAATTGTCTTCGACGCGTTATAAGCTGCGATGTTACTCAGTTTTTGCCATCATCACTGCATATATAGTTTATATTTATAAGTTACATTTATGTTGTTAAATGATCTGAGACAAAATGTTCCGTTATTATCGTCATCACCGTTTTCATCATCATTTTATCATCGCTGTCGAAATAAAAAAAATCACCCATGTGAGATTTTTAAAATTTAAAATAAATGACCCAAAATGCTACAATAATTTCCCGTCTGCACTTTTATCTCCTTCTGCGCTTCCGGGAACTGGAGAGATATATTGCTTTTGTAAACAATGCAAATTTATTTAAAGAGATTTTATCTTACAGTTTGCAGGCAAACGTAATTGATGGATAAACGCAAATTCTGTGTTTTAAAATAAAAAACATATTACTGATTGAAATTTAAAAAAACAAACTCAAGTTCGAGTAAGAATTGCAATAGATAGATAGACAAGTAAAGAAATAAATCAACTTCTTTTGTTGATGATGACGTCATCGATGATGACTTTGCAGTTACCCTGAGAGATCATCATTTTCAACAGCAGCAGGAAGGTCCCTATCATTATCATAATTAGTCTCATCAACATCAATTAGTGGAAGCAGGTGCTCGAAATTCTCGTGAAAAACATGCGCACTGTCAGACCACACGCACATTTACGTATAGATCATTCCGCCTATTCTCTGTTGTGCAATTTGGAAATTATATATCAATAAGTATACGAAGTAACAATGTGTACAGGAATTAACTCTTTTTTATCCTGTACACGGATTTTTTTTATTTTTTCCTTTTAATTGGCCAATTCCAATTCACCACTGGAAATTAAAAGCATAACAGAAGAAGAGAAAAGAAAGATTAACAGAAAGAGAAAGAGAGAGAGAGAGGGGTATGGGAGTAGCTTGATGTACAATACAAACTAAAAAAATATAGATAATGTGGTTACGATTAAAAAATCGTTCAATCATTTTTCCCCATTACTACGGAACTGTAAATATGACCAACGAGAACAATGAAAAGTGCGTTCGCATGGAGATCTGATCTCGTGAGCACGTGCAGGTACGTCATACGGTGATTATTTACATGAGAGGGTTTAATTGTTTATGCGTTCGCTTGTTCTCATTCCCAATTTGAAAGACATTAAATGACAAATGTGAAACTAATTGGAAAAGAGCTGCAGAAACAAACATTCCTAAGAAATACATATATTTCCCCATTTCCCATGGTTTCTTACATTCTTCATTCTTATATTTTTTTATTCTTATTTTATTCTGAAAAAAAATTATCCCAAACTTTTCTTCATTAGAAATCAATTTCCTCTTACAGATCTGGGGCCGTATTCATAAAGCTCCTAAGGAGAAAAATTCCCTTAGTTTCGAAGATTTTCCTTAAATTCACATAGATTTCCCTTAGTTATTAGAGATTTCCTTATATCTTATCTATAAAAATCCTTAGGAGATTTATTCCAGTTAAGGAATTATTTTCCTTAAAAATTAAGGAGCTTTATGAATATGGCCCCAGGAGTATTTACTTTTAGTTTACACGAGGTTTAACGTCCCACTGACAGTATTTCGATCATTCGGAGAAATTTGTCCAGATGAAACATATATAGTGATGTCTCAGAGAGACTGCAATCAATCCTGAGGAAGGGTAAACCAGACCTGGAACCTACCGCATTACTGAGCGCTAAGCAATATATATGTAATAATTTGTAAGTCGTGACTGGGGATCGAACCCACGCACCCCCGCCCCCACCCCGCGTATGGGGCGGATGCTCTAACTACAGTTTGTTCCACCTTTTAAATCTTTCAATAAGTCTTTTTTTATATAATTTATGTGTCTACATTTCTATTTCCATACATGTAGCATCTATTTTCAATTTGATAGCATCAGCAGCAGAACGATCAGCTTCAGTTTTCGTGATTCAACAAAATACTCTATACTACTATATATGACATAAGACCCTATTAACAAAGATGCCTGGTAAACTGCTTTCCGAGGTTTTGTCCTGTATATGTTGAAATCCTTTATAATGGAATAATAAACCATACTATATGTATATTGTAAACGCATTATATTATATCATATGACGTAATTTACATCATATTATGTAAGACATACACATCATTTACGAAATCATAAAACATCTAAAAGTATAGATATATACACAAATGTTTGTGCATATAAATCTTTGCTATGGGCATATACAGACTGATAACATGTTATGTTTTGTGAAATTGTAACTGATGTTTCAATTTATTGCATTAACCATGACTGAGTATATCTGACACGGTTATCTAGGTCTATACCACATGTCTACACGAGATACCATGTTGCATGTAAAAGATTAGTGGGATTAGATAAATTGAAATTAGGTTGAGCTTGACTACATGTATATATGTATGTATGGATAGACGGACGATTTAAAGCACGTGCTATAGCAATATATCAATCGTCCATCGAAAGCCATATATGCTCATCAGCCTTCTTTTCGTATATACTTATGAACTCACTTTAAATGGGCGGACTATCCAAAGACGATATTTGGAATATTTCTATTTGGAAATATTTGCTTGAAATCTTACTGAATTCTGCTAAATGGGAGAAAAAAATCTTGTTAAATATCCCTTGGTAGTGAAAAGTATTAGACATTTGATAAACATATAAATGCCGGACAAATTTCTTTTCGGAAGCAAAGCGTAGATTAAATTACATATTTCATATGCTTAATATAATGCATACAATAAAATTAGGTAAGTCGTGGTTCTTTTGATGAGATTGACGTGAAACATGTCATTACTCATAACCTCTTTTTCTGAAATAGCGCGGACATGCATTTGAGATATTGCTTAAATTTTATTGAAATCTGCTAAATGTGAGAAAAATCCATTGTAAAAATGAATACCAGTTGTGTGGTAGGACCTCTAGGTAAATATTTCACTGAACATAAAAAAAGATCTCACCTACATTCGCAAAACGAGATTTTTAAAGTTAACAGGATTTTTTAGAAAGGTTTAAAACTGTTTAAGGTTGTGGTCAAGATGACTTTACAAACTTGATACTAAAGCTGCAAAGTTCGGACAAATTTATGTATAAATATAAAAAGTTAAAAAGTGCGTACTTATAATATGTGTTCTCGGTCTAAACATTTGACAAATCTGAACATGTTCAAAGAATTATAATTGCATCGTGAATGAATAATTTGAACTCATATCCATTCACATGTTGCGGATTGAATTCCATCAACTATTTTAGCGCTTATGTAATTCTTCAATACTTAGGCGACATTCATCATTCTTGTTTACCACATGTTTAATTTCTTAACAAATACTTATATCAGCAATGATTTATGTCAACATAGATGTCAAGAATTCTTGTAGGATTGGAGCCTTAATCTATGTGTAGATATGTATATGTTTATAGTAGATGACCAAAGAACGTCATCTCACAGCAGGATTTTTATGTTCTGTATGTGATCAAATTATTATTTTTTGGGAGTGTTGTATTTATCTTTCGAATAGTTGTGGACATTCAAAATGGTGGTACATTAACACATGTTTTTAAGGATGAATCAATCCTGGAGGTTCGTTATTTGAATAGAGATAGAACGCACCACTTTACGTAATTGAATTTTGGTTTTAGATTAATTTAAACATCTGGACTCAATTCCACCTTCAATAGCTGCCATACGTGGGGCTAAGTAAATTCAAGAACAGGTCATATCCGAGAACATGTTTAAATCTCGGTCACTTAAAGGAAAACACTTAACTTGGCATGGAAAAAAAATATTCGTATGTCTGCACTAAGTCAATTTGTTAAAAAAAATTTTTATCGAGTATTAACTTTTTTTTTTTTTTTTTTACTGTAACTGTCGTTACAATACAATATTAAGCTCCTTTAAGTTGAATTCATAATTTTAAGCTATAACCAATAAAAGTAAGTTTTTTTACCAGCATTAATTTATGAATTTCAAAATATCTAAAAGTATACGTATATACACGTATGTGCTTTTATTTTGACCATAAATTGAATATAAATATAACTCTTTATTTTGGAAAAACGAATGTGTAAAAACAGGAAAAAGGAAACACATTTCAAATGATAACACGGTCAGAGAATAAACACGCATTTACAATCGATGTCATTATTCTTTACTTACCTCCATCTCCTTTAACATTTTCATATCTATATGATGTCGTTCTCTTTTTCTGGATATTTCCGCCTTGAATCCTTTTTCAGCTAACTTAGGGTCGTCCTTTTCTAACACATCCATAAGGTACGATATGTAAGATATTGCTAACCGCAGAGTTTTAATTTTAGACAATTTAGTGTCAGAGGGAACGTTTGGAATACAGTCTCTAAGATTTGTAAAAGCATTATTTAAACTTTGCGTCCTTCGCCGTTCCTTTTTACTGGCGTTCACTTTCCTTTTTATACACCTTTCCCCGAACTGGTTGGTGTAGGATTCGAACTGGACATGAGATAGCATATCCGGCTGAGCATGCGGAATGGAGTATGGGTCTGGCGGTGACATGGGTATTTCCGGTGTTCCGCTGAGTACCCAGTTGTGAAAGTAGTTCCGGTCTGTGACATTGTAATCCGGGTACCTGACAGCCTGAGCCGGGTATTGTGTGGCGTAAAAATCGTGCGCAGTGGTAACACCCATAGGACCCGGATGTGCATACCCGGGGTGGTATCCTCCGACACTGAGGCTCATTTTTAAACGTCTCGGTGTTTTATCTTGTCCCCTTATCTGTGTTTAGTCTCAAAAGCCAAAAATTGTAACCTGCGTCAAATCATCCCCGATCGCAGAAACGGTATTTGTCTGGATCACCATGTATCAAAACAGGAATCTCTGTTGCCCATCCAAATTATAGGCTTTGTACCACGATTCTGGCTTCTAGATTGATAAAGATATAATCCAGATCTCGTGCCTGTTTTCTAGGAAACACATTCAAGCAGTACCCAATGAAATAAGTGCGAGACTGCTTGCTCGGCGAATCAATAAAATTTAGCGGAGCTGTCTTGGGAACTCAGGTCCAGAAGACAGGTGGTGCCCGCCCCCTCAATAAGCCACGCCTCCTTGGCAGAGCCATTCACAGAACTTTTTCAGGGAGGCCTAGTATTACACTTGACTCCGTGTTAAGCCTAATTGATGATAAGATAGTATTGACTAAATGACATGGGAGAATATGGTCTGTAGATTTTGCAAGGCGTGCGATGTACGTCAGTTTACAAGCTTAAGGTGTTTAAAACTGAAAAGAAAACATTAGAAACAGCAGGTAAAAACGTGAATGGGTAAACTACCTCAACTGCGCATAATGCGAGCATGAATGGACATCTTTTCCCGCCTAACAATATTTAAATGATACACGTGTAAATAGCAATTTAACACTGAATGCATTTTTTAACTCAGCTGTTTTCGGGCCCATGCACTTGACCCACTCCTTTAATTTCATGTGTCACATTAAAACCAATATTTATTTTTATTCTTGTCAGACTACATGGGAAGAAAAGAAACAATCTCCATCACGTTACTCTACCAACCTATCATCACAGACAGATGCTGAAGCAACATAATCTGAAAAAAACCCTCCTTGCTTGAGTTGTTCAGTATATTTAGTACATGTAATATATTTTAAGTCCAGACGTATGTGGGCATGTGTGTAATAGTCTAATAAGCATTTAATTTTTTTAAGTGATAAAGGCTAATAAAACTAAGAAATAAACATGGCAGGTTGTGTGAGGATAAGGTTAAACGATGACGACGTTATCGTAGGTCTAAATGCTTACTATATTTTAAATTGAAAGAATATATATTCCATTGTTTTCACATTCTTTTAAAGGGCTACAAAATGAAAATGTTAAGTAAATCGTAAGGATATTATACACGCAGTGTCAGTTTCATGTCGGAGAATATGGTATACATGTATATGAAAAATAATGTGATAGTTCTACATGCTACAGTATTGAAAACATACAAAATGTTTACTAGTTCAGTATTCAGTATATAATAATACAATAAAAGATGTTCAGTATTTCTTACGCATAGACCTGGCTCGGCTGACACGGCGAACCGCTCTTGTAGTTGCTGTACGAGTAGGAACCTTTGGCCTAAGTTACATCTGTGAAGTTTAATCATTTTAGCCAATGCACTTTTATAAGCCGTTGGATGCCCATGACAAATATATGGAGAGTAGCGGAATTTGTCGTTCGTAGATTTCCGACGGATGACATTTATTGCTTAAAAGTCATCAGTTTTCCCGCGAAAACGTCAATTGATGATTAAATCCAAATGATTAATGTCAATATCCGATTAAACCGAATTACTATTGCAGCCATTCAAAAAGATGTCTATAGTATATTGCATTCAAATGACACTGACAATGAGATGAAGTAAAATTTTGTTATTAATTTCTAAAAGCGACAATCGTCGATTTCGATTCATCGCATTTTAAAGCAATCGATCGAGTCCATTGAGCATTCGGATGTTCGACTTTCATTACATTTGGGTGAAACTTATGTCATTGTGTGAGTGTTTTTTTGTTTTTGCTTTTTTTTTCTTTTCTTTTTTTTTACTTGACTGGCCGATATTTTGTTTCTGCTGACAACCAAATGACAGTAAAATAATATACATGTAGCAGCGATTCATCGGAATTACCTGTGTATGTTATTATTTTTTTATGTGTGTGGTATTTTGCGCTTTTCCCCTACTCTTTTTTGTGCATTTGATGAGTTTATAAATTGTCTGTGTTTTTGGTAATAATCAAGAAATTGGGTTATACGACAAAAAGAGTCCATCTTCGTATCATCAATCCCGTTCGAAACCAGGCTGTTTCGCATAGTTCATTTAATAAGGTCAGTGGTTACTAGGTCAGATTTTCTATATACCTGACCTAGAATTAATGTGAACATTCATTTAATAAGGTCAGTGGTTACCAAGTCAGATTTCCTGTATACCTGACCTAGAATATTGAGAACACCAGCTCTGAACACCGACCCCAAGGACCGGTCCCAATTGTCGAATGGTCAAAGCGTCTTTCTTGGAAACGGGAGGTCATTGGTTCGATCCCCGACCGCGACATACCGAATTCGTTATAAATAGTACTGGTATAGCTCCCATGATTGGCGTTCAGCATATAAGGGTAGCTCACTGAGGGTAGGACTAATTGGCCCTGTGTCAGGATAATGTGACTGGGTGGGGTATCATGCCACATGTCTACGGTGTGATACTGCAGTGTGACACTGTACACTTGTATCTGTCTCAAGAAGAAACAGTGACTGATAGAAACTGTACACTGGGCAGTTATTTATGAATTTAAGAGATTTTCAGAAATATCATTTATGTACCAAGCCCGCTGTGTTCATGCAATCGATTTATCATAAACAATAAACAACAATAATTTTCCGAAGACGTCAATTTTGATTTTCAAAACTACAATCGTATATGCACATATATATATATAATATATACTTCCATATGTTTTAATAACCATGTAGATTTCCAAGACAATCGTGTAGGCCCTGAGGAACTGAAGTTATAATAGAGTTAGTAAACTATTGACTGTTACCCAGTGGAAAGCTCATTCCGAGTATCCTGTTTAAATTACCTTATTTTTTTCTTCTCTAAGTTTTACAAGTAGTAATCCACTGTAGTGGCTGTTTTCTTAATGAGCGGACATATTTTCATGACAGTTATTTATACATCCAGTGTCTAAAAACTTACAATTAAACCCGTGTTAGGAGTCACCTGCACCAAACGGGCAACCTGTCTTAAGCCTCTTACCTCATGAATATTCACGTACGAATTTATGGCTTGATGGAGTTTAGATCTGGATATCGTCTGTTTGCCAATGCTTCAAGACGAATCTACATGAGGCACCTGAAAAAGGCATGTATTCTACGTTTGACTTTATATACATGTAAATACTAGAATTGTAATATAGTCTCTTAGTCTGAATTCACGTATGGGCCTATGCTTAATATTCGGTTTTCTGATTAACGGTTTCACGTCAATGTATGTGTTAATTTTCTCTTAAACTACTGAGAAGAGGTGCGGCTTACTCACATTACCCTGTGTGGGTTCCTGTTAAAAAGACACTCCCTTCGTTCTTACAGATGAAGCTGGAGATTGCTATTTATTTGATATTGGATAAACTATGGATACGTCCGTTTTCCGATTATCTGTAGTTCAGGTTCCAGGCATATTTCATATTGAGAGAGGGCTTCTTCGAATCTCCTAAAAAATCCAGTAAAATATAAATCAGGAAAGAGTAAAACTGTTTTGGTGTTTGGAAAAGCATTTTTCATGTCTTTACCAATCCGAATTTGGTGATTGAATTTGATTCGCGTTGAATATCGATGAAATACTACATGTATAGCTTAGTTTCAATTCTTACTTATGAAGTCATGACCAAACCCAGACGAAATAACAACATACATATATACATGCATCAGTAAATTACACACACACGCACACACACGAAAAGGGAAGAAAAAAGATGATTGTCAACGCTAATCAAATAATTAATTGAAACTTAAGTGGAAACTTTATCGCATTTTTTGTTTTTTTGTTTTTTGTTTTTTGTTTTTTTTTAGGAAAGGTTTCACTAGCGGACAGTACGTATCTTTTAAGACAATACATTTGTATGACCTGATTTGTATGACCTGTAAAATTGTTTAAAATGGCCACATATCCAATCATTAAGTGGAAGAAGTAGTCGCTAGTCGCAGCGTATACAAGGAATAACGTTATTTTATTGATTTTTTTCCACATACATTTGTACTCATTTCCACTTACAGGTCGGCTTAATTTCCCGAGGAATAACAATGTACTTATAATTAAGGACATATATTTATATTTATTTTCCCTTTTACTTATCTCAAAATGCTCTTGACGAATATTTATACATTTTTCCTCCACGTTTATTCTAACTGACGTCTCTAAACGACCAACTGTTTATTACCGACGCCATAAAGTTTGTATGAGACTTAAGCTGGCCTGTGATCAGCGAAGTATAATGAGGCGTATGAATACTATATTTCATTATTAAACGTGAAAGAAAGTGCTTCAAAGCGCCGAAGGCGGCGGGGCTGATCAGTTCAGAACTCTCTCGGCTTGTTCAAGTTTACATTATACCTTTCTTTCTATCCATTCTCAGGCAGTTGGGAGAATGTCGGCACCAGAGCCCTTCAAGAGCGCTCGTTCATGTATACCGTTCGAATAAATAAAACCAAGTTGAAAGAAAATAGTTCGTGAACACTTCCGCCTCGTAATGGAAAAACAAATGGTCGTGTCATGATCAAGGGTGTTAGTTGAACAATGTTGTTCATATATCATTCTAAAACGTTTTGATATCGAAACTATCAAATTTCTCTTTCATGTATAATTCTACCCTCTGAAGACAATGTATTCTGACATAATTCAACGAAATGGAGGAAGAAAAGAGGTAAAAAATATCCCTTTACAGATGTTTATCGATATACTTTTTGCATTTCTTAAATACCATGAGCAGTAAACAAATACATTATCTGTATGGTAGATGGCGTTTTGCATTGGTGTCATGGCGGGGCGTTAGGGCAACATGTTGAAAATACAACCGAACATTTTGTCAGATTTTCGAGTTGACCAGAGTATTCACTGTATGTTGACACATGCGACCTGTACCACAGCAAATTTACTTGCAAGCTGATCGGGTTTTACACTGGTCACTATAACTCGGTACCTTGGGGATGATGATGATGATGATGATGATGGTGTTCAGAGTGGAAACTGCTTTCAGTTTGATTAGGTTTTTCGATAGTATACAATAATCGTTCTCTAATTAGACAAACACGCGAAGAATATTTCATGGATAAAAATCAGTTAACATGCAAAAAACAATATGTCCTTGGTGCCTGGAACATTGTAGGGGAAACGCAGTTTGCTTCTCACTATTGCTTTCAAGAGTTAGATACCTGATCATGTAACAAGTTATATGTACAGTACGCACCCGGCCATATACGTAGATCTCCTAAGGGTGCATTGCCCACTTACGTCACTTCTCTAGAAAGAGAGAAAGAGATCAATCAATTTTATCTATTTATTATTATTATTTGATTTTAGGTTATTTCCTTTATAAGTGATTAACTGTTGGACCAATGTCAATGTAGTAATGTTGACTGCATATATCTCAACATTGTTAAAGCTTCACCCAGACTGCTTGGTAGATATTCGTGTCAAAACACATTAATGGATTTATTCATTCTTCGGCGGTCGTCAACAGTAATTAAGAAATTAAGATCCTCTTTGCATAAAACCTGGGGTTGTCACATAGTGATACATCGTGATAGCTCTGGTGGCGGTGTAAGTGGTCATTTTTTGCTCTCTTTATTATGGTTTGGTTTGTGGAAGAGAGGGACTACTGTACCTTCTCATGTACGTTACCAGGAATTGAACCCGGGATACACTTTGGTGAGAGTCAAGCGCTATGACTACACCATCCTTGCGCCGTGAACTTAGTACTTAAACAATAATACTTGTGGAGATATATACAAACTTAAGAAAACAAACGCAATAAAAAAAATGGAGACAAAACAGATTCCGCAGAGGCAGAATAAACAACAGAACTCACAATGGCTAGGACCCCATTAGAAATACTTAAGTTGTTAAACTCTATGGACTACTCTTTGTTTAAAATATTGTTAAAGTCAAAAAATTTTTTTAATTCATTCCATTTACATTTATCTTTTTCCCTGAAAAATCTTATCTAATGTAATTAATGTGATATTATGTATCTTTTGATTCTATAAAGGCACATAAAAAGGCCATTTTTATCATGAATTATTTTTGATGTAAGAAATGTGCAATGTGTTTATTTGTTTGTTTTAAATGTAAATTCTGCAATGATGTTACCAGTTATACTTCTGTAATTTATAGTATGCCGTATGGCATAGGGCGCCCAGACTGCGCCTCTCTAACCTTGAATTGTGAAATGCATCATAACTACAATACATAGAATAGAAATTATTCACCTTTCTTATTCATACTATCCAATTTACGTTGATACCAATTTGTTTCTCTTTTTTCTTGATTTATATTTAATACATTGGGAATAAAATTATGCGATCATTTTGTTTGCTCTATATCAGGAATTTTACACAAATGACTGTAATCATGGCAGATGGAGTGTTCAAGATATTTTCATGTTAATGATTGAACGTAAAAGGAACATTCTGCATGCAAATCATTAAAAAATGTCATAAAACAGTTGATTTGAATGAAATAAAATTTGCATAATTTATCTGTTTGAATCTAATTTTCACACAAAACTTGTCTGAGTTTTTTTTATTAAGATCATGCTCGAATTTCACTAACAATTCTTAGCGCCAAGTAAAACTTAAATACTTTAAAAGAGAGAAATTCCTCAATCTTGTTTCTCTAATAAAAATACTCAAATATTTAATTTATTAACAATTATAATTAGTTAATTAAGGTAACAAATCATTTCAGCTTAGCCATGTACAAGTTTAATTGAATATTTTATAAAATAGTAATGTGTATCTACCTAGTTTATGAATTTAAGTATTACTAAGCGCTTAGTATTGTTGGTGGATTTCGAGCTTGGATATATATCTTCTACTTTTTACTCCCGAACAATCAATGAAGATTATGACTGTGAGTCAAGTGAAAAAACAGTGTTAGTCTATTTGTTTAATGTTAGGTGCAGCAATTAAAAGATAAAAGAAAAGGGTGCGCGAGATAAAAGTAAAAATGAGTTGACCATCGCCAGCCTCTCTACTGGGACTAGATTGGATGTGACATGGGAGTCTGTTCCAATAACAGATAGATCTTTGGAGGAAAGAGTTTATATGGTACTGTGTTCGAGACTGGGGTATGAGGAATTTCATGTTCCTGGTGGGAACCAGGTAATTATGGTCTACAAAGGCTAGCTGGTGTTGTATCTTATTGAGAAATATTAATTAGTGAATTTTGGATCCCTTGTTGGTATTAAGTTTTCCACTGTAATTAATTTAACATATGGCTGACACTGCTTGTGAAATCATAATTGTTAGAGACATACCTGGCCGCAGCTCTCTGAACACTATCAACGTTATTGGCAAGATGTTTCTGTCAATGGTGCCATATAATTTCAAACCGTATTCCATCTGGGTTCTAACATGATAATGTTGCATAGGCTGCCTCCTTAACCTTTTTTGAATGTTTCTTTTTAATAAATCTGAGTGTAGACCCGGGATTCGATTCCCCGTCGGAGAGCATGTTTTTGGGAAACGACAAAAAAAATCTGAGTGTGTTTTGGCTTTGGATGTGATGATTTTTTATATGCTGAGTCAAAGTCAGGCCTTTGGAAATGGTCACTGCCAGAATTTTATGGACAAGCTTATGATAGTCCAATTTGTGGAATGATTTAGAAAATATACAATAATACAATACTTCATTGTAATAAAATGCGATTAGAATTGCAATGAAGATATAGATAACGCGCAGGAAAGCAAACTTGAGTTACCTCCCCTATACACACTGTCTCCATTTGTATTAAGAGCGGTATGATTAAAGTTTTATTTCAATATCATTATAACACGCGTTTAAAGCGCATTAAGGATAGTTGCTGTGGAATTTATTACATCTTAACCATTTCTTGTACTATAATGATTGTCCCCATGATTTATTTGTTGATATTTCAGACACGCTAAAAGCATGAATAACTTGGGTTCCGCCTTCCGGTATTTATCTATCTATATATACTGCACAAACTCCCCTTTCGGGTATTACTGGCAGGTAACCAGCGGCAGTGTACTGTAGTGCATTAGTCTTAGATTTATGATCTAAAATCGATGTATTTTAAGATCGTTAATTTGTGATTGATCACATAATAGTTCCATATAATAACTTAGTTACCATATTTAAACATATTTATATTCAAATTGTCTAAGGTTGATCAGTTTGCAGGGTTCGACATTAACTTATTTGAGAGCTGGACCAGTGGACCAGTAAGTTAGAAAACATACTAGACCTGACCTTAAATGAACAAGACCGAAGTGTAAAACACATACATGCCATACTTAGATCAATATACTTACTTTGGAATACCTAACAGTGGTGTTTTGGTGATTTTTTTTCCATGTTTACCGTTAGAAATGAATAAAGGTCTAGAAAGATAATACTAGAATTACTCTTGTGTTACATGCTTTTCATTAAAATTGCATAAAACACCTTGATTGTACCTACATGGAAATCCCCAAATATGCGAGTTCCGGATAATGTCTCTTGTTTGATGATTTTCAAGCAATTTCATTTAAAGCAAAATGATCTGTTTCCTGTCATCTATTCATTCAGTTTCTTTGATTCCTCTTTACCTTTTTCGTTCATTACTGACATTGTCTTTTTTGTCGGATGAAAAGAATGTTTGCATTTTTCGTATCGGCTGCACAATGTGGTAAAAACAAATCGTAAAAATGGTCTATTGTCGTAATACATTGGATCCTAGCATAATAAAAAGATCAGCGTTCATGCATTAATTTGCATCTCTAGCATTTTTAAATTAAATTTTATTCATTATAATACGAAGATTTCGTAAAAATTATAAAATGAAAAGTTAGATGAAGAAATAAGCATTCTTAGCTTAGTATTACGACATTAAACTTGGCAAGTGCGTGTGGGAAACAGCCTCGTTCTGAAAACACATACCAATGAGTGAACACGTGTCAAGGTTGTTACTGAAAATGCCGCTAAATATAGCACACACGGGTTTTCCAAGAAACTGCTTCAACAAGGGTCAATAGTTTGACCATTACAGTTATATTTGTGCTTTTGATGTGTCAAAAGATAAAATTTCTGTGAACTTTGACTAATTTAGAACACGACCTAGGACCTAGCTGGACCGAACCATCAATCTACTAGTGAATGTCGTTCGGTCGGGCCTTAATGTCGAACCCTGGTTTGTTGTTTGAGGTCTTTCTCTAGCGTTAAGCACTTGACAACTGTGACAGTGAGTATTAAGTCATGAGTAAAATGGGTTTTAACTTCCGTTTGTGCATATGCAAATTGGAATTGTAGTCAAATGTAAACCTGTGATTGAAAATTTCAGTGAGTGATAATTTTCTATGTGATTGTTTGGGGGTATTAAATATGTGCTTTGAGTTTGTTTTAAATAGTTTCGCATGTGACTGATAATGTTTTTAGTTATTAGTCAGTAGATATTTTGTATTTTGATGATGTTTTTACATACTTATCACTTAATTTGTCAGTCTGAGCAATGGACATTATGTCTACTCTATTGTGCGTGTAATAATACATGGTTGGTTGTTTATGTTGAATAAGTAATGTGTATTGGTTATGTTATTAATTATGTAATTGTAAGATAAACATTCTGTATAGAATGCAGTAAATTAGTGAAATGCAAAACTGTGTAGTGCTGTTGTTTTTATGGTATAGTCTATTACCGTTATATAACCTCATTTGCACATTTATTTATCAAATGTGGAATTAGTTCAATTGGAAAGAGAGTTGGTCGCAATTTTTAGGAAGGGACCTGAGTTCTTATCCAGCTCGGACTATTTTTTTTAATGCCAAGTATCTGATGGGCTTTCAATCAAAAGAAATGATAATAAATTATACAGTAACATACATAAGTAAAAGAATGAAAGTAAAGTAATTGATAAGGTTGTTTTAAACTTGACACGATGTAGTAATAAAGTATTTTAGAATATTTTTGGGTTCTATTTAAAAAAATTATTCCTGGGCTTTATATGTTTAGTTTGTTTTTAATACTAGTTTTCATATATCCATTTTGTGTTTATGAAATTGTATTTGCTTCCTTTTGATTTATATCATAGACCTATTTAACAGGTTAGGTTATAAGGACAAAACTGTTGAAGAAAAAGAGAGTGGGGGGCAGTATGCTTATTGTAAGACATCCATTAAAAGATTACAGGGGTTTACTTAAAGTTGCAATACTACAGATATGGCGGTTTAGCGCTAATAAATTGAAACTTCCTGATTGTTTCAAATCATGGACATTTACCATTTAAGATATACCCTCGGTACAAAAAAAAATCATAAAAATACGTCTATCCCTGAGGATTATCCACTTTACCATCATCGTGTCCAAAAGTACGGAATTTCACGGCCAACGATTCGTGTGTCTCTGGTGAGTTCCGGAAACTACCTAATTTGCATAAATATACATACAAGCTATCTAAAAATAGAACTCGACTTTACGCGAAGAAGATGTCCACTTCATCTGTGAGTATTTTACTTATTATTTTGTTTATAAAATTGTTGATTTATATTGAAATATTTCTTTAATGAATTAGATGTGTTATTCATCCAAGGAATAAATTAATGCATTTTTCTATATAACTTTTGTGGCTCAGGAATTTGGATTGTTTGTCTAAGTTTCTAGTTTTCGCGACTCAGTTTATACGGCCTATCTGATCAGCGATTGCGGTTTCTGTTATAAAATGATAGATAAGTTGGATTTGTTGTTAAACAACACTGATACAGTAATGCGATTCATTTAATATTATGTACAATCATGATCCATCAATTTGCAATCATAAGATCCAAATCAAAACCATTCGTCTTTCATCACGGCGGCCATTTTTTTCTGTCATGCCATCAAACGGCTTTGAATTTTACAATCAAACATGTTTCTATGAAAGAAGAAAAAAATAAATAAAATAATTATCTACATGGTCAAGTAATGAATAAACAGGACTATCCACCAAAACTAATTGGATCTTCACTTATTGTATGCATACATGTACAAAGTATTTGTGTTTCTTCCTCTCTTATTTGGAGTAGTCCTCTTAATAAAATCACAGTCTTATCAGATCGAGTCTTATCAGATCAAATAGAAATGCTTACCCTTTACTTAATATAGACTCATTTTGACACATTGGCAAACAGAGTAGACCCAGATCAGACAGCTCCTATAGGATTTCCTCTGTTCACACATACAATACTGCAGCTTAGTTTTTTTTCATAGTCCATGTGTCCAAAAAGAAATCATGATTCCATATACCATTTTAAGTTCAGTTCATTGATATTCATTAAGTGATTAATTAATGCATGAATATTCATGTTGTAAAGGTTATATATAGGCATCGTTATACATTTGCAGAGTAGCAGTGACCTTTCAGTTGTTTCATCCTATGAACACCAGCCAGCCAGAACATCTCGAGGGCGAGGAAGAGGCTCCAGGAGGCGTGCTGGTGGCCGCCCAGGGAGAGGAAGGGGGAGAGGACGTGGAGAGAAAGATCAAGGAGCCCAGTCATCCAACCACACGAGGCTTTAGAGGCTCGACAAAACTTCCTGAGGGTATGTACATGTAAATACTGGCAAAACTGATTTTCATGAATTGTAAGTCAGCATATATATTCCCTTAAAATTGTACTTATATATTTAAATATTCATTGGGATTTAGAGCTTAATATTAAAGACATCAAACTAAACCAGGAAAGACCTTGACCATATCCAACAGTAATAAAATTTGTGTTTCAAGGTCTAATACTTTGAATGCTTTTTTCAACAGATCCTTTTATTATGTTTATATTTCAGACTGAGATTGCTTCCCTCACTCGAGAGGAACTTGTAGATATCCTGTTGAAGGTATCTGAGGTGGAGCCAGGGGTACTGTTCCATGTAATGAGGCCTTCTGAGAGACCAGGAGGGGGATTTCATCCCAACCCTGACCAGCCTTCCCCTGACTGGTGTGTCTGTGGGTATTGCAGAGATATGCCGACTGCAGCAGAGAGGGTGTGCTGTAACAAGCAGAACTGCATTTCTAGAACACCTGTAAGGAACTTGCTTGTTTTACTTCCCTAGTTTCTTTCTTAATCTAAGAAGTATAATAGTTCTTTTCAGCATATTGGAAACAAATTATTACAGACTTTAATACCTCTTTCAACGGTTTCTGGATTGGACTAGTACTTTGAAGCTTGGCAGATCATACAATTATGAAAAATCCTCGGCACTATCCCTGATAGCCGAGTGGTTACAGAGTCTGCCAGGGGAGCAGAGATTGTGGGTTCATTTCTCGGTAATTGTAAGACCAAAGTCAAAATGGCCCTGGTATTGCCCCCTTGTTTGTTGCTCATCATAATTATTAGGTAGTTCCAGGACTAGATGGCAGTGTCAGGATAATGTTGACTGGGTGTGGTATCATGCCACATGTCTAGGGTATGATATTACAGTGTGGCAGCTCTTTATCTGTCTCATGTAGACCTGGTCTCCAACTGACCGAACTTTAGTGGGACGTTAAATACAACACTCTCTCTCCCAGCCACCTGGATCCACACCTACATACTGGTTTTAACAGTATAAGAAAATTACCATTAAATTACTTGATTGGTTTCAACTACTAAGTGGCATTTTGCAATTCTGCTTTCTTAAAATGCCTTAGACAAGTGGCATTACAGCTCACCAAGTTATTTTTATTTAAGGTCATCAAAAATCAAAATAAGATTGAAAACGACATAGTCTTAGGCTGAAATGGTTAAGCTTGTTCCTTGCTTGACTAATATTGTTTTAAGCTAAGTAGCCTCAGACATTTTCTTGATAACTAAATGCAAAATTATATCATAATCTGAAAAAAAAAAAATCTGCTAAGCAGCTATGTTGATCTCTTTCTTTACTTCTTCAGCGCTTCGAGACACTCATATTAGATGAGGGTGTTTTGGCAATGGGCAGATTGCTGCGAAGGGACATACTGGTGTTCCCGGACGAGGACCTTGGGGAGGAGGGCGATGACCTAAACTCTGCGAACAGGTTTTACGCCTACACTCAGTATACGTTGTGGGCACATGGCCGCCTTGGAGCTGGCAACAGAGTACCAGTGCCCTCCTGTGCTGTGTGGAGGATCAGAGACAAATTTCCACATCCGTATGGACAATACACTGGATTCATACCAGCACGAGTGTGATGTATATAAGTGTTGTCTCTGTTTCATGTTTTAAATACCATATGCAAATCAATATTTTGTTGACTTATCTTTTATGATCACAACACCTAGAACTAAAAAAAGCTTGTAAGGCACTTGTGTTTTGGTCAAACAGTAAGTTAGACCTTAAAAATAAAATCTGTGTTTTGGGCAAGCTGACCCTACCTAGGTATAAACCCGCTGACCCTAAAGTCTATAGTGGTTGTTTTTAGCTGCCATTTTGAGACCACCGTTTTCTGTGATTCATTCACTGTTAAGAATGGATTTAAAAAAATCAATCCCGACCCTACCTAATTTTTTTGAGACCGTTGCCCGAAACACACATTTTTTTTGCCTTGTTGATGTGATCCAGGTTGAACACACAATTTATGTGAAAATATGTACAAACACATCTCTGCTGCAGCCATTAGAGGAAGTTTCATGAATGGTTGACTAAGTGTCGGGACATGTGCAAGGGTACAACATGAGACAGTACTATATCTGTTTCATGCAGACAGAAATCCTAAGATTTGGTCAGTGGGATGTTACCTTAGTAAATATGCTTTCATGACAACAATAAATAAAATTACAAAGCAATGTAATAAAATTATATTATTATGTAAAAATATATAAGTAAAGAAAGTTGGTATTCATACAATACAAAATTTATATGCAAAATAAACAGCATACAAAAAAGACATACAAAACAAGCCATTTGCTATTGAAAATTTTTAAGTAAGATCAGATAATAAACAATTCGTAGTTTTAGGTCCTAAAATCATACTTCATACCAAGGACACTGATGAAAATTAACCAGTATAAAACCTTTTCAGACTGCAAGGGTCTTGCATGCCTTTTTTGTTTGTAATAATTGTTTCTCCTAATAGCTCTTTTATGTGCAAGTAAAATGCATTTAAAACATGTTTGGGAAAAGAATGTCTCACATTTCAATGGGTATAAAATTAATTTCACATGCAAGATTCTATGAAACATGCATATGCTTTCATCTACTTATAGAGGACTACACAAGCAGTCTGTCATCATTTAAATCGTGATTTTTGTTGCTCAAAAATTTCTTTGGTGCTCTGTGGGGCGACAGGGGCCAGATGTTTGGATATCCTTCTTGGGTCGTCAGCCTCAAGGTCCTTCCCACGCCTCATCCCCACCTTGTCCTCCAGCCGAAGTTTCAGGGCAGAAGTTAGGAGTTCGGGTATATACTGAAATCCCTTCTCTTGCTTCTGGGGGTGAACAGTCCATCTGCCACTTTTCTTATTCCATGTGCGATGCAGCCTACAGAAAATTAGTTTGATTTTAACAGGTGGTAATATTCAATAGGAATATGTGTACATTATACTTTCACTAACAACCTAAGGTCAAGTACATGTAATAGGCATTTTTTAAAGACAGCTTAAGAAAAGAGTCAAAGGAACATAACATAATAGAGCAATCACTGAAGGTGATGAATCCCCCCATCATGTGTGGTATTGTGTCACCTGCTGTAAGCAGAGGTGACACACAGGGATCACTTTTCTGTTGTCTCTCTGTCTGTCCGTCTGTCAAACTATTTCGTCACACTTCAGCAGGTGACACACATGTGTTCCAGAGAACACTCATATTCAACAAGAGGGGCATGATTGCCCTGGAGTCGCTCACCTGAGAACCAGGTATTAATGGGAGGAAAAAAAACCTCAAATATCTCATGTAATGGAAAATGGGCTCTGCCTCCTGCCAGCCACAAATCCCATCCATACATACGGACAAGAAGATTTTTCAAATTTGTACTTTATACATATAAGGAAAACAGGCCCCGCCCACTGGCGGCCATGTTTTTCAATAGATCAAATTAGTTTGATGAACAAACTTGGTAGAGAGTGACCAAAGGAACATCTGTGTCAAATAACTTTGAAAGCCAGCCAGTACTTTTGGAGGAGAATATTTTTTAAATTTTTACTTTTTTCCCCAATTTAGTTGCCAGGGTAACTATTTTTACATGGAATTCAATTCTTTGAACAACTTTGGAAGGGGACCACCCAAGAATATTCCTGTAAAGTTTTATGAAAATTGGCCCAGTAGTTTAGGAGGAGATGACGTTTAGTTAAATGTTGACGCTGGACATTCAATGGTCACAACAGCTCACCTTGAGCATGTTGTGCTCAGGTGAATTTAAAAACAAAAGCTGATCCAGATGACGGACTTCTAGACTTATGTAACACAAAACAATAAATAATTTCTGTTACCTTAAGTTGCCATCCTTGTTAACAGCATTGGGCCTGTTGACATGCTTGTTGTGGTCGATTGCTGCCAAGAGATTTCTTACTCTGTAGACTGGAGGGGTGTATGCAAATCTTTTTGCACAATACATCAGTATGTGCTGATGAAACCCCTCCAATTCTGCAGTGCTTCTGTAACAAAACCAACAAAAACTTTCAACATGAATACACATGTATAACTAGAGATATCACTAATGGAGATAAATACAACTCATTGACTGAACAATATGAAAGAAGTGAACAGTGGCCTTGAGGTAAAGTCCACTGGTGTACAGATTAGAAAGATCCTGGGTTCAAACCTCAGGAGAACTTCCCAGTTGCAAAGTACTTGTCAGTGACAGTTGAGGAGAATGAAAGTATAAAGCAACTAAAAGAAACAAGAAGAAAATCTATGTAGAGATATTGGACAGTGTTGAAGAATAAAAATAAATCCTATACAACACCAATTCACTCTGTGAAGCTTGGTTATAAGAATAATTATTATTATTCATTAGTGTAAGATAAGTCATCACTTTTTCTTCCAACACATAAAAACTAATTTTTGAAAGTGACAAATTAACAACTGCACTACCCTTTCAACCTCAAGGTACCATTCCCCTTTTTTATAGGTAAAAAGGAAACTGTTTTTGTGTACTATATTACCTGAAATTCAGATACTTGTCAATCTGATTTAGCATTCTCTTTTCAAAGATTATTTTGGCCAAGTCCTTCAGAGTGGCAGCATCCTTCACTGGATGGAGCCAGGACTTGTTTCTGTCCTCCTCCAAAGGTCCATGAAGGCAGTGGTTCATGTTTGGGTCGCCATGGCCGGTTAGCCAAACATGCTCATTCACTACGTGGTGCATCACACCAGCCCAGATAGCCTGTGTTTGGAAATAAAAATGAGCTAATTAGATCAAGCATACATAGAAGAAATTGTTACTTCAATGATAAAAATTAAATTATACATACAATAACTTTGGAAGAGAGAGAATCAGTATTGTAATCAATACAAATCACCATTGACATCGACATGAATGAAATTACATGATCTTTTTTTTCTATATTAACAAGTTTATTCTTTGGATTACATATGTCACCTGCTGAAGTGTAACGGACAGACAGACAACAGAAAAGAGATCTCTATGACTGTGTCACTTCTGCTTGCAGCAGATGACAAATGAATTAACCATTATTCTTCTCAAACAATGCCACATTCTAAAAGTTGATAAAATATATAAGTTCTTACAACAAATTGTTTGGCAGTCTCAGCTGTTTTACACACAAACCAGAAGTGGTTTACTATGTCCTTCGTCCAGGGCAGCAAAGCACTGTTTCCTTTCTTTAAGGCTACCTAAAAAGTATTACAATTTCTGTCAGTGGTAATACATGTAGTATGAAGAAGGACATAATGTTAGCATAAAAATATTTCTCTCCCCCCCCCCCCCCAAAAAAAAAAATGTTACAAAAATTTAACCAAAGCATTACACTCACACTCGAGTTAGTATAATAGCTCCCACACTATCCCATTATGTACAAAAAAATAGCCAATTTTAAAATTGTTCTGTAACAAACAGACATAACCAATGTCTTTTGATATGAGGCATAATGATCAGTGAATGCATGCAATAAAGCTGACAAAATTAGTTACCGTAAAAAAAGACAGATGACCTCCCACTAGGTGAACTTTCATAATTGAAAAGTTGCTTTGCAAGTTTTTCCATTACCAACCAATATGAAATATGAAACATAAAACAGTTCCAAACTCTCACTAACCTTAGTAATTTTCTTGCCGAGGTTCTTAGCAACATGCCATATATCATGAGAATGCTGGATCCCTTGATAAGCAGGAGTCTCTGTAAAAAGAGTGATAGGGATTGTATTTCAAGGAGAATTTATTGAATTTAAGGGTATTAAAGTACAGCAAGAGCATCATTGTCCAGTGGTCACATAATGACTGCAAACCCCATTTGGGGGAAATAGTTATTCATGACCTTCCCAGACACAAAGTACTGGTCCAATCCAGGAACTGTTAAGAGGTGTAAGTATAAAATGAAAGAACCTATTTCCAAATTTATGTGAGATAAACAAGTTCAAACTTATTATGAGTTCAATAATGAGGCCAATATTAAAAATACTTATATATGTACATTTATAGTGTCCAACAGACCCATCAAGACGGCCCCTACTGATTTTTTTTTTTTTTTTAACTTTTGTGTTGTTAAATTTTATTTTGGTCTTTTTATGTCCTATCTGTAGATAAAAACACTTCTGGCTATTTTTTTATCATTTGAAATTCAAAAAAATACCTACCCACCCACCTACAGAATTCAGGGTCAGAGCACTACAAACAATTTTTAATGATGGCCTGAGGAGGTTTGGTAGCTCTTGCTGCAGCTATCAGTGACACAAATATACTTTTTGTTTTTAGTTTTGTCTAAAATTTTAAAAAAAGAAATTTTAATGCCTTAACAAGATGATCACTGAAATTGATTTATACATGTTCTTCCACAGCTGACAAAACTGGGATATGCATCATTTCAGTAGAGCCCCCATTTCACAATATGGTGCAAGGGTTAATTTATCCTCACTTACTCATTAATGCTCCAATACCCAAGTGAGCATCTGTCACCACCTCCACAACGTTCATCCCCTTGTTTCTAAGGTCTTCCAATGCCTCTTTAAATCCAGCCTTCTCCATGGCAACAGATTTCCTCTCAGTCGTTCTCTTGTCCTTTGTTCTGATGGTGAGGATCTGCTTTGTGTCACTGTGCATCAGGGTGTAGGAGCAGAACTGAGCGCAGTGTCCAGGGCTGTCATTTCTTCCATCACCTGTGCCAAGATATTATTAGAGTATAATAACACTATTGCAGCACCAAAAAAAAAAATGATCAAAATTTAATTTCTACATGCACAAGTCTACTGTCGTCTGCAGCATAAAGCATGATATGCCTAAGAAGGTAGGATAATACAAGCTTTCAAATGTTAACAAAGCATACTAAATAATAAAAAATGTAAACCTAACCTGTTATGATAAGTGGTTAGATATTAAAATTTGCAGGTTTGATCCCAGGTCATTGAATAACAAATGTGTACAATTTTGACTTAGGTCAAAATTGGCTACATACTTGAAGTATAAGATTAGATACATCATTTGTACTGGAATCATGATAATTATACTGGACATGGCATCATGCCATCTGACTGCTGCATAAGTCTGCAGTGAGGAAGAATTTCACCACTATTATTATGTGACAAATTCCTAAAAAGCTACAATATTAAAAAAAAATACATACAAACCATACAAACCTAGAACAACAATTTCCTCTCCCTGATATGAGGCAAGGACTTCTCTTTGGTGTTCTTGCCAGTAGCCATCTACGCATGGGACCATATAATGTGTTTGTATACGGTGGTACTGGTTTGCAGATGGAAACTTCAAATTAAGCATCTTTGACCATAGTGCCATTTTTCCATAGTTATTTCCCGAGGTCAGGATGGTGGCACTTATCAAGAAATCCCCACTATGCATACGGCGATTC
>CM037777.1:63218095-63268095 GCA_021229015.1 Solen grandis
CATTCTGGTTTCAACTATAGATGTGAAGGTAGATAAATGATCAGCCATTTTGTTCACCATTTAAAACATTTTCTGACTCGATCCACTCGATATCCTATTATTTAAAACAGTGCAGTATAACTTGTACATGACTGGGGCTAACGTAATACCTCGGTAACTAAGTGGGCCCCGGGGGGTCTGTGGGTCCAAACTTTGGTATAGGGTTAATAACTACCCCAGTCTGTCGGAATTCTTCCTGAGTTAAAACAAATATGTAAAAAGGAAAAAGCTGTATCATTTTTTAGAAAATTCAGCATGCATTTTATCAAAATCACAGGCTTTACCCCTGTTTGCATTGTTAACCGCAAGTTTCACTTCATCTGTAGATATACCATTACTATAAGCTCGCTCCTCGTCTTGATTCTGTTGGGTATTGTAAGCAATGACATTTAAAGTTTGTTCATGTTGTTTATGTATGGTTGTAGCTTGAGGGTTGTATAAATTATAAAAACAAGATCTCATTTTTCAAGCACAACATTACTATCTCTTACAATTGCTTCGTCTTCTAGCTCAATTTCGAAAGGTAAATTACTTTTCTTTGAATGGGCAACTCCAATTTTACCAATAGATTTCCAAAACACTATATTATTATTTTCGATAATGTTACTTAACCCTTTCCCTCATATAGACTCATTTTAACCCTTTCCCTCATATAGACTCATTTTGACGTCCTCAATAGGTATCACATAAAGCCTGATCTGCAGAAAACCACAGTTAAACCTTACCAAATTTGATTACAAAATCCTCATTTCCAGACCACTGAGGAGCAGCGAACAGCATAAAACCTGATCAGCCTGCGAGTTACTCGGAGGCTGATCTGGTTTTATGCTGTTCGCATAGGTCTTTTCATGGTGTCCTCTATGAGGGAAAGGGGTTAAATCATGCTGCAAGACATACCAGTATTTACGCTTGGATCTTTGAACAACCTGATCAAAACATTTCCTTCTATCAACATAGTCTGACTTAAATTCATTTTTTCACACTCAGTAGTGATAACGGAATATATATGTGGATTCCGACGATGGGTAGCCCAAGCGGGATTCAAACCGACAACAGTGAGTGAGTGAGTGAGTGAGTGAGTGAGTGAGTGAGTGAGTGGGTGGGTGAGTGAGTGAGTGAGTGAGTGAGTGAGTGAGTGAGTGAGTGAGTGAGTGAGTGAGTGAGTGAGTGAGTGAGTGAGTGAGTGAGTGAGTGAGTGAGTGAGTGAGTGAGTGAGTGAGTGAGTGAGTGAGGCAGGCAGTGAGTCAGTGAGTCAGTGAGTGAGTGAGTGAGTGAGTGAGTCAGTCAGTGAGTGAGGGAGTGAGTGAGTGAGTGAGTGAGTGAGTGAGTGAGTGAGTGAGTGATGAGTGAGTGAGTGAGTGAGTGAGTGAGTGAGTGAGTGAGTGAGTGAGTGAGTGAGTGAGAGTGAGTGAGTGAGTGAGTCTTAAGCAGCACTGCATTTTCTATTCTGTGCAAGCCGTTGATATTAAAAAATAGAACAGATGTAAAATTTAAAAAAAATACTGACAAAACACAACAACAAAACAGATATTTCATTTGCAAGCAAAGTACATGGATATATAAGTCAGAACATTTCCATACGATAAATTCATGGAAATACATCATAAACATATTTATTGACTGAGCGTTATAAAAATGTTACAAGTGATGTTTTGATGACAATGCCCCCCTACAATGTTTTCCAATCCGACACCAAATTATGTCAACTGATACATTTGGAACCCTTTCGCAAATTAGTACAATTTATTCACATTTTCTTCGGAATCACTCAGGGTGATACAGTAATTAGGGGAGACACGAGCACCTGTTGTTCCTTGCTTTACGACCTTTTAATTAGACGTGACTTAATGAGCCATATAATCCAACATTATCGGTCTTGTTTTGATCTACAATCCATTCTGAATCATTACCAGCCAATCTCGGCTAGTTGTTGATTTTCTAGTAGTGACCGGAGTGCACTGAGGATAGGGAGACGCTACTTTTGCTTTACCACCGCATTGTTGATAAACATTGAATGAATTGATTTAAATCGCCCGTGACAAAATGATGGATATTGTTTTTCTATCATATTTGTTTAAACATATTTGACGTCATTTGGAAGTAATTTCTTAGATCTTTATGGTTTACACTTGTATTTTGCGCTTCATACCAAAATACCGGTCTTGGTATTTTTTTTTTAATTCATTAGATTTAAAAAAATTTGGCTAAAATTTCAATAAAAAATCAGTTTTGGTTACAAAAAAAAACAAACGTAGATCTAGTGAGGAGTACATTTTTTTTTTACATTTTCAGAAAGCCATTATATCAGAGTGAAAAAATATAAGAAATTTGTCCGTTTATTATTTGTTTTAATCAAGAAAAACATATATAGTTTTTGTTTAGGCCTACATTTTGGTCCAGACACAATGGTTACTTTTGCTCGTTGTTTATTTTCCATGCATTTTGACAATATTTTCACCTGTAACCTATAATACACATGATAAATTACAAATTTTAATTAAATAATTCTGAAAATATTATTTTGATGTGTTATTAAAGTATTTAGAATGCAATCTTTCATTTTTTTTTTTATTCTTTGATTTTTTTCAGCAAATTTTAGCAAAAAGTGATGTTTTCCCATAAGCTCAATCTCTCAAATGAGCGTTGTGGCTCAATATCTTTTAAATATAGTCTAAACTAAGTGCAATATTTTAAAAATATCAGTCTGTTAGAAAAAACAACAAACAAACAAACAAACAATTAAAAAACGCTGAAACGCCTTTAAAAATTGTTCCGCAAATACATGACTGTCATGGAATTTATCGCAAGCGACGCGAAGCTGAGCGCTCCATTTAGAATATAAACGATAACATATTTACAGTTTGTCACGTACGCCATACAGCTTCGCGATGGACCTCGCATTATGGAACCGCTTCCCGTTGGATTGACAGTTTCAGTACGGTTTTGAGTCAGTGTCGCTTAGTACATTTATGGGGCTAAATAGATGAACATGCATATAACAAAACATGAGGTAATCAGTCGCCTTCGCAACAAGATCACAATTAATGCTCTTAGGTCACGTAGTCACCATACAATCACCTGTTTTCTCCATGTAAACTCACGATTCATTTTAATATAGTCATTGTATTAAGAGACCGCTCAATGGACTGCCAAAAAGTGGACGCTTAATGAAATGGTCTCTTAGACATTTTTGGAAATCCAGGCAAACAAGTCATATATACAAACTGTAAGCTAAATTGTAACATAATTTTATATTATATTACAACATGAATATGATGTAAACTACACAATGTTTTGTTGTTTTATACCAATAAACATCAACATGTTTATTTTTTTGTCATATCTTTCAATTTTTTAGTTTTTATGTTGGAATAATACCTTGGATCATTGGCTGAGGTTTGCATTTGGTGTTCGATGGAAAAACACAACATTTGACATCGAATTCATGGATGGATTCAGAAAATTTCAAGAAAAAATATTATTTAGCAATGAGCTTTCTTTATGTCTCTGTCTAACATAAATCCAGAAACCCCCGATAAATTTATTTCAACCGTGCGCCCTGGTCGCGTATCATAAGACGCAATGTACATACTTATAGATACGAATTATAAATGCTACGCATTGCATCCGGAAGTATTAATTTACCTTATTCCAAAATATTCTATTTGGAGGGATGGTTTCACCTATGTTATGCTTAGTAACTGTTGAAACGGGAACCAGGAACTATATTTAGAATTTAGTTGCACATGGTGCAGTCATGCGTGGTCAAAACAAATTGGGTTTCAGGTGAGCACTTATGATCGGGATAATTGTTTGTTAAAGATGGATATACACATGCTCCAGCGTACACGATGATTAGCAACGGAATCAAACACGGTCGCTCAAAAAAGTTTAATTTGTGCATAATCTTACGTGCTGGGATTTGGTTTATGTGGTCGCTGGTCGCATAATAAAAAAAAGTCGCTTAATGGGATAAATTGATATAGTAAAAACGTTCGGGTGGGATTTATAACGGTCGTTTAATAAAAAAAATCGTTTAATACAGGTGGTCGCATGTATGATGTTGACTGTATCAATATATTGCTGAAAGAAAACATGATTTTCAATGGACGATCAAGTAGGACGACCTGTAAGTTTTAATACTTAACTATATTTATTACAACGACATCCGGCAATACGTGTACAGGGTATATTTGATACGAAGCTCGTGCATTAATGTCCCCATGGCAGCGTGCATCGAGTGCAATGCAATATACGCGCCTGTAAACGCGGAAAATCAATGCCTTGCAAGGAAGTCTAAGTCGCCATTTTCTTTGCCCTGTTGTCATTGCCTGTACCACATGGAGTAAACATGGACCCCGTGATGTGTCCTGGAGCTATATTGGATGAATTATAAGGGTACGACACGGCCATCTTGATTAAATCCAGTCAACACATTGAAGAACAATGGATAAGTTACGTGTCGATATAGGAATTACTTTATCACTTACATCAACTACATGATTATCAGAATCATATCAATTACTTGTGACAATATTTCTTTATAAATCTTTTAAAAATGAATTATAAATCACTTGGATTCAATGACGAACATACTGATATATACGGCGACATGATTAAATCACACGATTTCCATAAATATTCTATTCGCCGCATAATAAGGGAACGGTAACCTTACTCAAAAAACTATTTGTAACAGAGGTATGAAACGGTCCGAAATATATTTTTCCCGTAACAAAAAAAACAAACAAACAAACAAAAAACACGGGATTTGAACAAGATATCGCTGAGACAATTAATCTCTTGAAGACGCTTGCAGGCGATTGACAGACAGGCGCTTTACTATAACACTCAAAAAAGGGAGACCTTCGATCTAATAAGAGACATGCAATCGGCAATAAACTGAAAAGAAAACTCGGTATTTTTATAACTGATATGAGCAATATTACAAATCTCACGTATCTCGCGGTCGAGAGCTTATATTGACTTGCTTGCTCTTTACCTATATCAGAGTTGCGGACCTCTACTCTATCAGGTTATTAGATTTTTGCCGTATTCACTTAACATCTGAAGACTTGCTTAACCTTAGTCAAATTGTGTGAATCCTATATTTTCTATCAAACTGATTTCTTTACCAAGGAATAAATATCTACATAAATTGGTATTGAATAATACGTAAAATACAAAATATAATATCACAAATACACTAGCAAAAATAACTTTATGGTGACCCTCTTTTGCCTACTATACAAAGTGAACTTATATTTCAAAGTGTCCAGACTTTCATTCAAAATACGAAACGGTTTGATACGCACGTTGCTCATTGTTAAATGTTAGTGGACGACTTCCTTTTACATCTCTTTCTCCTCTTAACTACTCCTTTTTTTCTTTATCTTCAAAAATATTCATTAGATCTCCACTTATACTAGCATTTTTATCTCATTCAAAATATTTCTTATTATATTATAAATTTAGCTCAAGATGTTTTCCCATATATCCTTTTAATAAGCTGCCTTCTTGTATAATTAAGTGTTTAATTTTTTCGTTCACATCCTATCCGAATTATTTGAATTTTTGTATACTGTGTTGTAATATATGATGGGAATAAATATGTTTAAACTAAAAATAACTTATGTTTGACTTCGGTAAAAAAAATGATTTCGGGTAATTTGTTTGTTTTTTATTCAAATAAATAAAATAAATGTGATACCTCATGTAATTATATACATGTACATGTGTATAATAATGTAATAAAAGATATCATATATACGGTATAGAGAGAATAAATGTAGTATTTATTTTTGACACGAATAAAATGCAAACAAAAACACGTGATAGTAAGGTTATATCATGATCCTTCAAATGCTTTGAAAGGCATATGCAAGCATCCATTGACATGGAGTTACAAGCTCTTTTGCTCTTGGTCTATAAAAGCTTGTAATTTCTATAAAATTTGAACCAAGATCACAATTTAATGATGGATGGAATACCTTTTTTTCATAATATACATTTGCAGTTTCAGAAGCAGTAGATATTAATGTGTAACTGAAGTGCATCAATCGGCAGTCGCATTTTTTCTGTTAATTTTAAAGTGGTTAGTGTTCACGTTCAAGAACAATTACATTACCACTTACTAAAGCCTTTGATATCCCATAATTACATGTATGGCTGAAATGTTTTTCAACAGACTATAACGTTTGAAGTACCGACTTTAAAATAATGTTTTTGCTAAATTCTAAAGCAGTGAGGAATTGAATTTACGTATCCAGATTAAACGACATGGCGTGACCTATTTAAGGAATATACATAACTACATAATATTACAGATAATAAGATCTTCGAAAATGCTGCATCCATTTAACAAATATATAAACTCGGGATTAGACACAATTTTTACAATTTCACGTTGCCCCAAAACTGGAATTCTATATGTCCCTATGCATACCCATCGTAAGTAAAAAGTAGTTCCGGCAGAGCTAAATCACTCACTATATCACCTTGTGGATGATATGAATTTATCTCACTGATGTTTTACAGTATTTCCTAGTTTTTTTAGTAAATATAAAATAAAAGTGTTATATAAATGTGGTATAATAAATAATAAATCGGATTTTTTTAAATTTAGAAACGCTTCATCTTCCAGTATTAGCGACCACCTGTATTAAGCGGTCAACCTGCATTTAACGGTCAGTTTGAATAATAACAAACTAGACTTGTGTAATATGTTTATCCTCATTTAGCGGCCATCTCTGTTAAGCGGTCATTTTCTCTTGTTCCCTTCACTGACCGCTTTAGACAGGATTGACTCTTTTTGGTATTTTGGTACTTTGTTACCCAATATTTTACGAAATGCATGGTGCACACAAATGAGTGTATTTCTACTTATCTTTTCCCATTACATACTAGAACAGTTATATACGAGGAACAGGTTGTCGTAAACTAAATGCATGAAGTTCAATGCCCGGAATAACTGTTCTACAGTGGCACTTCATGAAATGAAATACGTTAAGTAATTGTACTTGTTGTTCTACTTAGTGCCTGAAATGAACTACGAAGATCTACCATTTCATCCGTGTGAAGCAAAAACAATGAATTTGCATGGCGTCTGATTTTAAATAAGGCCAATTCTATATGTTTTAGCAAAATATATGGAACAGAATTAGGGCAAAAATTGCATCTCGCCGTCTTACAAGTCCATGTTTACACGTGACATTCTGCCTTTGTCATACTGACAAGTGGTATGCTGCATTATGTTATGTGCGTTTATCAATGCGGTCTACTGACTAATGCTCTTGTGTATTTTGCATCAGTTAATGATTTGGATTTCATGTGTCATAATTTGGTGGTGTTATATTTTAAAGTTTTGTTTAGCAACCATCAGACATTTGTTTTACATTTAACTGTCTAAACTGCCTCATCTGGACAGAATAATCAAAAAGAAGTTAATTCGTAGTATCAATATCCTGCGTTTCGTTTTTACTCATGGGAGGAAACTGAATACTCGGAACTCTGGGAAGTAATATGATCATAACAGGAGTTGAAATATAATAAATGTATAACAGCTTGACTTTTTTTTAGGGGGAGGGGGGGGGGGGGGGACGAGGGTTGGGGAGGGGGTCCGGGGACTTGCTACCCTGGATAAAAGAAGGGGATGCAATCTGAGTGGTTTGTGAGGGAAATATGGCTGCTTTTTTAAGTTAGATAAACGTTTTATATATTAAAATCTAAGCTTTAGGCTAAATAGTTTTATTCTCACTTAGGGTAATTTTTAGTTGGGGGGGGGGGGGGGGGGGGGCAAAGCCCCTTGGAAAATATTTTTTCTAGGAGGACGGAGATGCATTCTGAGGGGCATCTGAGGGAAATTTGGTAGATTGTTTTCAGTTTCGACAAGATTCCTGTCCCACGACCCTTTTATCATTGAAAAAGGGGGGGGGGGATGTCAACGCTTGGAGGTTGTTGCAGTAGGCGGGCAGTTAACCTATTATTGCTCTTAGGAGGGACCAGTACTAGACTCACATCCTCCGTAAAATATCTCGCCTACAAAACCATGGTAGGTAGCCGCCGGGGCTTGAACTCACAGCCCGCTAATTCAATATATAGATCGTGAAAATATTTTTCTATATGATTTATAGTGACATTAATACGATTTTTATGGCACTGGCTGCAAAACTAGGTTGCGAGTTCTAATCCAGCTTGGGGACCTTTTTGTTATATGTATTTAAACTTGTTAATAATGTCAAAAAATGAAAATAAAATGTATGTTCAGCAATACTAAAGACGTTTGCCTGATTCAGATTAAAGCAGACACAATTCCGTTGCCATAATGACAGCGTAGATAAGTGACAGTGGATGCTCTCTCAGCAAGGGTCGGTTTGGGTGACTTGTAATTGGCTAACTTTATTTCAGTAAGGGATTTCCATTTACCCAATCAAGACAATTTCAGTCATCAGAAAATTGTATTATCAGGCGGGGTTGGGGGTGGGGGGTGTTGCTCTCTAAGCCGCCCGGTGACTCTGGGAATTAATTACGAAAAGTACGAACAGTATGTAGATCGAAGAGATGTGCTCGTATATAAAAATTTTCGTGTTGTTCATTATTTTTAAATATTCATCTTTGTAAGCCTGAGCTCATTTTAATATCTGAAATGTTTGGCCTGCACTTACAAAAGCAATGGAAAGTATTATGTACAATGCAATTATGTCTTTAAGCAGTGGATCTACTATCAATTTCAAACAATTTGTTTAAAAGAAATATTTTTTTCGAATTTAGAAAACAGCCACAGTTTCGTACTTCATTTTGCGGATTCTTCCCGAACAGTAGTATAAAGTGACTTATTATAGGTACGCCACCTTTTCTGTGGAAAACGAAATTTCTGTATAAACTGCTGAACTCCGAACTAGCGACAGCGAGTTCAGGTGACCAACTACAGTTCTACTCGAGTTATAGAGTGCCTCGGGTGCGGGGGGTCGTGGGTTCGATCCCTGGTCGCAACAAACCAAAGTCGCAAAATAAACACAAGTACTGTTAAAGCTCCTTTGCTTGGCGCTCACCATATAAGGGTCGTTGCAGGACTGGCTGGCCCAGTGTCAGGATAATGTGACTGGGTGTGGTATCATGCCACATGTCCACGGCGTGATACTGCAAAGTGGCAGCACTATATCTTTCTCAAGTAGACATCGTCTCCAAATGACTGAAATACTGTCCGTGGGACGTTAAACCCAATAAACAACACTCGAGTAAACTCATATTGATGACGTAATAAAATGTACTCTAGTTAGCAATCAACTGAACGCATGAGGTTTGCCCCTTGTGACGATATTTGTAAATAGACATATGATTAAAACAATAGATCTTTTTATGACTTTTTTCGAGCTTGGGCTTGAATAAAGTAGCTGCCAGTGTACAGGCTTTTTTAAAGACAGGATATCATAGATATTTATAATTTTCTATACATTCGCCTAGATGCTTTCCGTCCGCCATATTGCTTTCTAGTCTACCCACCAACCTCACTAGGTTGAACTCGCGTAACCCTACATAGTTCGTAGGGTAAAAACCCCGCACGTTTTATTGCAACTCTGGTAACTCTAGTTAGCTCTAGTAGGTAAACTGAACTCGCTCCAGGTCAAACCGGCATAGCGCCCTCCAACGTCATAATGCTAGGTGCACATTTTGACATTTGTCATTCTGCTTGCGTACATGTGTTATTTTGCTTAGCTACATGTGTCATTCATCAATTCGTTAAACCGACGAAATAAATTTTAATACGAATGCGCAAACTGGACTGTCCAGCTATAGACAGTGCTATACGGTGATGAAATGGAAATAAAAGTAGACGTACTTTCAGTTGTTTATTAAGATGTGAATGAATAATGAATGTTTAATGTAAAAAACAAATAACGCAGACGACGATTACACCGTATTGTACAAGTCAAAATGATGCAAGTTACTTAGACAAATGAAGCAATAAACATGTCAAAAGGCAAAATGTATTTTTTGCCCGAATTCTGTTCCATAAAAATAACTTAGTTTGTGTGGTAGTAAATGCTTTGTATATCAAATAGATTGAATAAATTCCATAAACATAAACAATGGCATAATGGGGACATAGAATATTTTTTTAATCACGTGCGCACGCGATAGCTACTGCGTCCATTCTACTATTGCATTGGCACGCGATAGCTACCTCGTGCGAACGCGGTGATTATCGCGTTCACGCGCAGTAGTTATCACGTGGACACACGATAGAGAAGAAACTTCAATGTTCCTTTCTGTCACCTTAAATATATAATATGGTTGACTAACCAGTTTTCGGGGTATAACAAGTTTTCGGGGTATTTTACTTTTACACCGTTTGCGCGTGAGAACGTGATATGACGAGTTGTTTTCGCTGTCCCATATGATCAAAACAAATGTCAACCATGCTCTAATATTCAAATTAAGACATCATGTGACTTCTTGTGTAAATTCTGGACAATGTTTAAGATGCACGTCCACTTCATTAAAATCTTGAACTCGTATTTGATTAGCTATTTTGTAGATCAAACTCATCTGAATTATTTAAATTGACATATTTTCAAACAAAAATCCATTTATATTTTTTATTTAAGTTAATACAACTTATAAGTTTAGTATTTTGCGCAGTCAGCAAACTAAATGTTATCAATTACCCGGATAATAAGTCACATGATGGCTTAATTTGAATAAAAAAAAATGGCGGATATTTGTTATGAATTTTAAGGGGTTGGAAAATAGCTTGTGCGAGAAGCTTTTTAAGGTGTGTAAAGTATATGTTTTGTGATGAATATGTGTAAAAATGTTTTAATTATCCATATGTGTCATCAATGGTAACTGTCATTAAGTTTAAAATGAAAAAAAAAGATCGTCGAAGGGGGTGGGTGTAAGGTCAGCAGTTTTCCCGGATAAAGTTGCAAATTTTTCCGACCGTGGATGCTAATCAGAAAAAAAAACCAAATCAGCATCTCAGACGAAATAAAGGCTCTATAAATATCAAATAATAACAGCATTAATTCCCTGAAATGGAATTTTGATGCATATTTAACTAACAGAGTATGTTGAGCTTAACTTGAAAATACCCCGAAAACTTGTTAGTAAATTTTTATGTCATCAACGTTGACCTACATTGGAATGAACGCTGCTCTGTTTTGATCGAGATGAATTTAAGATCGCAAATGTGTACAGGAAGTGGCAAAATTTATTGGTGCACCCCTTTATTCTAATTAAATGAAAATTTTAATGATATTTCATATGCAAATATGGATCGATCTCGTTAGTACCCCGAAAACTTGTTAGACCATCATATAAAACATTATGTCTAAAATGTTTTGTTTTTGTTTAAAATTAGAAAATGAACCAAAGAAAATATACATTATTTACTTCAAGTTTTTATATATTTATTCGGTTTAGTTTGAAATAACAATTACTAATGAGTGTTTAGATTGGGAGATAAAATTTCAAATTTCGAGACAGTTTCGCTCTTCTTTGTGGAAAGACAGTTAACAGTTAACGACTTTCTTTTTATTTACGCTCTCCATGACAACAAGGCTCGTCCTTGTCTAACCCCCAGGGGACCGCGAAACGAGAGGAAATCTTCAGAATTAATTAACCGGGCTAGAGGCCTTTTACAGTCGACCAGACGATACAATTAACTAATCAGTTCTTCAATGAATATGGCTGCGAACTCCACAGACATGGGTGTTGTAATAATTGTCTCCTTCCTTCCAAAGAAACCAGCTTTCATTTGTCATCAGTTTTGGAGCGTATGGTGTGAAATTGTGAATGAGCTTGTCCGGAATCTCAAGATGTAGCTGTTGTTATCAATGAATAAGATGTTTCCGGTTTCCGTTTCTTAGTCGAATCGAATATATTCCATGTCGGTATTAAAGAATATTCAAATCGTAACGTAAACGATACTTCAGCTGCCTTCCCTTTTCTTATTGTTGTTTTTTACCTTGTCTATGATTTTTTATTCACGGGTGAGAACGGTATATTTATTTGAAACACAGTAGGTCGTTCTTAATGAATTTTGGTTATATATTAAATTGAAAAAAGAAGTTAGGTAAAAACTTAATTTTCAGTCCTCGAAGGCGTAAATGGTACGCACACATTAGTGTGACCTACTTTAATAGTAAATGAATATACATGTACTTATAAACGTTAAGTAAGTCTTTTCTAAAATTTGAATATTTAATACACAAACATTTTAATTTAATTATATATATGACAATTTATGTGAACAAAATACTAAATTTAAGCAATCTGAAGCTTATTTATGGCAGATATACTGATGTCAAGATAACAATATACCATTTATTAAACAAAATAATGCTAACTTTGTTAATTTAGCTCAGTTTTCACTAGATTAAGGGTAAGGAAAAAATCCGCAAGAGCTCGATAATGTCCGTATTTCTAAAATTTCTCAGCTCAAGTCAGAACTTTGAAAAAGTAAAAATTGCTTATTTATTGACATAGATGGATCTTTTTTCATTAGGTGTACTGAAAATGGTCATCGATATAGAATTTAAGGTATTAGCACCATAATAGCCTTATTGCATATATTGCTACTGGATGGTAATATTCCTATGAAACTTTGACACTATGAAGATATTACAAAATGATAAAAAAATCAACTTTCATCTAATTTGGGGGAGATAATCTGTATTTTAAGTAAATATTGAAGCCTATGGAAAAAGTACATTTTCTGTGAATATTAAAAATTGAATTTGATTTATGAGAAAAACTCACGGTAGAACGATGCATTATATGATTCTGTTTCAAATTTCATGAAATAAAATCTAAACTTTACTGTAGAAAAATGGAGAAAGTCACTTTTTTAGTTTTCAGGGGAGATAATGTATGACAGCAAAATTATCGAGGGGAGGTAATAAAAGAAGTTCTGTAACATGTCATTAGGCGTCAATTTGCCCCTAAAATTTCCATTGTTTGACATTTTAAAAGCTTATATTGTACACATATATGCATGGCTTTGATGGAATTGATGGCTATTAGGGTTCCAAATAGGGTTCCAAAAACTTAAAATAAATCAGATGTTTTGTGATGCACTTGGTTCTAATTCATCAATGTCAGAGCCCGTATTTTAGAATCAGACTCAAGCTTCAAAAAAAAGTAAAAGTCCTGAGAGAAATCCAACATATATATTATATAAAAAAAATACTGCAAAAGGAGGTGCAAGTAATTATAATATGATCCCCTCCCCACAAAAAAACAACAACAAACAACAAAAACAACAACAACAACAAAAAAACAACAACAAAAAAACACGGAGGCAGGACCAAACTCCGGCGCAGTGTATTGGCTCAATCATGACAGAGTTACCACGTAATCATTGTGTGTACCAAAGGTCACGCTGTTTGTTACCTGTGATTAAGTTGAATCTCAGCTATTTTTCAACTCACTGTGTCAGAGATCTGCGTTGGAGATTGAGACAGGGCATTACATGAAATAGATAATAGGAATTGTCAGCCGGCAAATGGGCCAACTGGGGCGCTTATTAATCAAGATAACGTTAAAGTAATTAATTTCTTCTTATGTACTTCATGAATTTACGGAGCCCCAGTACTATCTGATAAGGAGTCTCTTAAGATGCCAATACATATTATTAGAAACACTAAACTATTTGCAGAAGTTGTAAAGATCACTTCAAATTTGCGCTTCTCGTGACTTTGTCTGAAATATATCATGCTGATGAATGAGGACCCTGGACTTCGAGTCAAATATTTGTCATTGAAAAGAAATATGCTTATATTGAGTAGAATAATTGTAAATAACAATAATATTGTAAGTTTGATATTATGCAAAGGATGTAGAATATCAACTGAGGAAACTAGAGTTGTATCGCGATATCTCGAGCACGGTGACCACTAAATATGATAGAACAATTAAAGATCGTGCAATTTTTCTTCAAGCACTGCAACTGTAGACGTGTTCACAGCAATTTGTGAAAATACATTATCATAGTTCTTTAATCAATCTCTTATTTTGAAAATATACACAATGCATTTAACAATAAATTTATGTAAATCAAATACAGAAATAAAAAAAATCATTACAACCTGCAGTAAAGATCGATTGCAATTTTCATGACAATGTCATTTTTTTAAAGAGTCATTTGAAATTGCTAAGTTGTCATGACAACGCAAATAAAGCTAAACTGATTTAAAAAGAGTTAGTCATGTGATCTACAAAAGAAAACAATACTCATAAGAAAGCAAACAATTTGTGATGAGATTTAATTTTGAGAAGAGCAATATTGACGAAAATTAAAACACCCTTACTTGGTACTTTTCGACAATATATCTGCAATCAGAGCAGTTGTGAAGGCTTTTGTTAAAGATCCGATGCAGAACTTGGTGTGCTCCCTTGCCTTCACCTGTTGTTCTATATTGGCATGTCCGTAACCCCGAGAAAACAACACTTTATCGTCTTTCACAAGTGAAATGGCCAAAGCTGGCAGGTCACGACATTTTAGAGTGTGCTTAATAAATTTGTCCAGCTCGTGGTGCTTGGCCTTGTGGCCATTATTTTCTTCCCTGTTCGCGATGGAACCTCCGGAAAATATCACCATCAGCTCCAGCACAACCCACGCGTTCTGAACAAGTTTCCCGAACTCCATTTTGCAACCAAATCTCTCTTAATTTAACCACTTTTCCATGGACAGAACAATAACCTAAGATTAAACGTCTACGAACAATTACAAGATCTCGGTAGTGATTGCAGTGTCATTCTACTTTGCTTAATTGAAAACCATTAGGAACGCCCTCCACAGGGGGCAACGCTAGTGCCTGCCCAATACCCGCTGTGCCGCTACATGTCTAGAAAGTCGATCTGGACTTAGCGGCGCAATTAATCGTGGTCCAACTGTAGCTCTTATAAATTCCATAACAATTATCCCCGCTTTAGTGTTTGCTTCCAGCACGAGCTGATGTCGAGTGCCGAGTAAGTCTACATCCGAACGACGGCACGTGGGGGTTTAATTAAAGTAAATCCCGTGTCTGCGCGAGGAGATCTTCTGTGGTATTCCGTTGTAATCAGGAACAGCGTGCCGAGTTTATTATCCGCTGCCACTTGATGATTACTCGGGTGTTTAAATCTTCCGGTATCACAACTAAAGTCCCAATTTCCAAACCGCAAATGTTTTCATTTATTTGATGCTTTCCTGGAATTTAAGTCGGAGACAGACCACAGTATCACATCTACAGAATTTTGCTAAATAAACGTTTTCCTAACACACATTTTTATATAATTCGCCAGAAAAAAATCCTTCTGTTCGCCCAAAACCACAACCATTCCATATTTTAATTAGGCGAAGAAAAATATAAACTGTTTATTTCCACCAACATCTCCGAAAAAAAATTTGGTGGGTAGTTCTACTAAACTTTTGTTTCTATTTTATTTATTTTTTGCTTTTTACCTTTAGTCATTTCTTTTTACAAGAAGTGACGAAAAACAGTAATTTTTCAACCGTAATAGCCCGAATGCAAAGAAACTAGTTTAAGATCGGTAAATAAAAAATATAGAGTTGGTCGGCTCAGTGAAAACAAATACCTTTATTATATATTTCTCTCATTATTTCGTTTACATTTTTTCGGACGAACACAAACACAATGCATTTGCTTTCTTTTTCCAGCGGCTTTAGGTTATAACTGCATTTATTGTCTAGGAAGCGCAAGTAATTGCAGCTAATTTTTACGGAGATCGGCAGCCGTGTTGCAAGCATGGTCCCGCAGTATAACGTATACCCTGTGATTAGACCAACTTCTTTTTATTAAACTATCTGTCACTATGGTTATCTCACAATTCATCAAGGTGCCCGAACCGTCCAATTACCGATTTGTTACACGTAAATTACACAACTGCAAGTTTTCTCTATTGTAGGTCTTTCTAAGGCCTTTATGAAGTCTAGATGTCTAGCGTCAGGGGAAAAATCTAGCGTCAACAAAGGAAGAGGAAATCAAAGCGTCCAATGAACTGTGAGACTGCCAGCGGGGTTATCATTAAATAGTGGTAAGCAAGTCTTACACTCTGTATTGAAGTAGATCTATTGGATTCACTCCAATGAATCAAGCTGGTGTGCGTTTTGTATTCCTTGGACGAATTTGCTGGGATGTCCTCGATATATTTACAGGAATGAGAGCGAAAACCAGCTTGATTCACATGAGTGAACCCTATAGATTCACCTCAATACAGTGTCAGTCTCGCGTACTGCTATTCATTATTTCCCCGTCGGCAGTCTCATAGCGCCTTGAAGGATAGATGGTCGGAGAGATGTTCCATTCATAACTTGTATACGTAAGGAGGCCTTGACCTTACTTCGGCACTAGTGAACCTGATGCATTGAGGTGTCTAATGAAAAACACTACATTTTTTTTTTTTTTGCAAGAGTAGCTTTTTAAGTACATAATTATATTCGGTTACTGTTTTGTTTTATAAATATTTTGTTCACTCTCAAAAAAGATGTTTCAAGGGCAAAATAACTATAAAAGAAAGATGCGTTGACAAAATTGAAGAGAAATATTTTTAAAATATATTCGGCGTAGTTAAAAAAATACTAGAATACGTATTTTCTCGATAAATCTAGGAGAGGTAAATATACTAGGCGGTGAAAAAAAGGACAAACATTTAACTGAAGCAATAAATAAATAAACTAATAAATAAATAAAATACATATAAATAAAAACTTCATGATATAGGATTCGAACCTAGGGCCTCTAGTATGTGGTTATTATGTAACATAGTAATACATTGCGACTAAGGACCATTTAAGTTTTCTAGAAAATAACATACACCGCTTCTTAGCGAAATATCATATTCCTAAGGTTTGATCAGCTCACATTTTTTTCAACTGGGGTGTGTTCACATTTAAATAAGAAGAAGAATTTGTTATCTGCCAGTTGATAATCATCTAGAAAGATATGAACCCCGAAACTCCCATTTTAATGGAATATCCTTAAATAAGATATGCCGACCAATGAATAGGGTGTTTTTCTACTGCCTTCGATTTTTAACAGACGTTAACCAATATTTTATTGGTTAAGAAATTAGGTCAAAATCAATTTTAAACAGCTTACGCCGAAAAATAAAGTTAATCGATATGTTTAATCGTCTATGCAACATTTGCATTGGATGGATAACCTACCGAAAGCGGAGTGAAACAGTTGAATCAGATGTGTATCTTTCCATTCCTACATATGGATTGCGGCTTCATATATAACTACGACTTTCGCCGACAGTCTAAAAACACTCAGATACAAAAAAAGGAGTAGAAGAACGACAACTCAGCAGCAAAGCATCTGTGCATTACATTACAATTCCAATTACATGTAGTTTTTTCTCTAGCTGATATGCTTGAGATGGGTTGTCTCAATATACTTTGATGATGTAGATAAGAACAAAATATATGAGTGTAATAGATTGGCCCGGATTTACGCAAGTGACGCATCCACAAGAATGTTCACTGTAACGTAGATTGTAAATAAGTGGCCTGACTTAAGCTGTATCATGCCCCGATGACAATTAGCCTACTTACTGGTGTTACCTTGTACATCCTACAGTGAAAAAATCATAGGAAAATCCGTGATAAACCGTACACAAGTATATGAATACATCTGTGAGTTGATTGACTAACAACGCAATTAAAATATATAGTTCCCTAAACCTATATTTTTGTCTCATGTTTTAGTTATTTTTTACGTTTGAATGAGTTGATTTGTTTATAAATACCAAATGATGCAGCCGATTTATTTATTTCCTGCATCATTACTTCCAATATTTTCCTCCATATTGAAATTAGTCTGTCAATATGGCGGAACATGTTTTATTCGTAGATAATGGCCGAGGTGTTCCGATTGTAATAAATCAGACCCATTTATTCAAGGCACATTTCCAGGGAAGATAAGAGGGTAAGGATTCACGCCGAGAAGTCAGAAACTAGTGTGCTATCCTGGCTGGGTGTAATTATCTCACTCTATTTGTGGGTCAAGTGGATATTAGCAAAAAGACGTATATGTTCCAAGTGACCATGTTCTTTAGGGATTCTGAAAAGAAGTGGGCCATTTTTGCTGCTAACATTTCTGCCGCTGTTAATGATAATCACAGTGGATTTATAAATTATGAAAGTACGTTCTGTAAGTCTTCAATCAATTTGTCTTATGGTATAAGAAAGTTCTAGAAAACAGTAATGTACCAGTCCTGGTGACCGAGTGGTTAGAGCGTCCATCCCGGAAAGTGGAAGTCGTGGGTTCGATCCCCGACCCCGATATACCAAAGTCGTAAAAATAGTTCTGGTGTATCTCCCTTGCTATAAATGTAGTTCTAGAACTGGTTGGCCCGGTGTCAGGATAATGTGACCTGAGCGTGATACCATGCTACTTGTCTACGGTGTGATATTGTAGTGTGGCAGCACTATATCTGTCTCAAGTAGACATAGTCTCCAAAAGACTGAAATAAGGCCGGCGGGACGTTAAACCAATAAACAAACAAGCCGTTTTTTTTTCTCGTAAACGGAGAAATGGACCCATATTTTTAATTATTTAAGTTTTACATTTAAGTCTAAAACGACTGTGCATTTTTTTTTCGGTGGAGAAAAAAACACTTTTGCTTCTTGACCACATTAATAACAACTGTCACTATTCTTTTTCTATGAAATTACATTGTATCCAAAAAGTGACTATCGTTTAAAATGTTTCAGGTATCCATGATACAAAATAGGTGATTTCAAAATTGGTCTCTGCGTCCAGGTTAGTGTGGTGGTGGATTCAGGAATTTCTGACGAGTAAAAGGGGTGGGGTGTATCCGACGATGTCATTAAACAAGCCTCCTCCCCACCCTTCTGTTAATTACTCTTGGTCTCAAAACACACAATATATGCAGCAGCAACAATATTGCCAATAGCATACCAGAGCTTAACAGAATGTAAGAAAGAGTACATATCCATGTTAAGGTACATTGATTTCATCAAACAGATTTATAAGCCGGTGCGAATTATGGCAAAGTAAAGCAGGAGTTCATTGCGGTTAAACTAAGCTGTAAAATCACAACTAATACTGCAAGTTTCCGCAAAGCATCAACCCTGCAATGGCTCCGGGGGTCTTACGTGCCCTAAAAGCAATGTTGTAGTCACTTATATGTTTGCATCATTATGAAAGTCGTCCCCAAGGTAATGCTTTCAAACTATTAATGATGGTACAAATTGACGCTGACACAGGTAAATTAATTGAATGATCCCGAGGGGTAAAGGTAACGATTTGAAAACCATGATCAAAAACATTCGGCGACCTTATCTATGCTGATTGTTTGAATACATTACCGTTGAACTCTAAAATGCAAGGACAGTGAAATAGCCGAACAAGAAAAAAAATGATTGAGTAAATTGTATAGTGACACAGATTTAATGTGGGTTCGTAGGACACAACTTTTGCGTACATTCTAGAGGTAATCGAATGTAGCTTGAAGTCATCAGGACGATCACTGTGCTCGCCAGATGTCGCTACGACGAGCAGCATGACGTCACGAATAAAAGACCGAATAACTAGAATACAAATATAAGGGAGATATCTGAAAATCAAACAATATTTCAAATGTACCGGGACCGAAGCGATACATAATCTAGATAGACTTCGATATACCGGTCATCGGATTATCGATAAAATTAAATGGACCTAATATCATAATGAAGCATATGGCTCTCTCTTTCTCTCTCTCTCTCTCTCTCTCTCGCTCTCGTCCCAAAAATACAATTTGGTGAGAGTCAGCTAATTCATCAGCTACTGCTAAATTTACATGATTTTCCCGGCGGCCACGGTAGCATCGTTTGTCCAATAGCTAGTGCTCCGTAGGATTTTGCTCCGATTTCCGAAGAAAAATGTTATTGTCATGACCCTATCGTCGGTATCGGCGGTGGCGTTGGTCAAGATTTTCGCTCAGGACCATATTCGTTTGACCATCAAACATATTCACTTCAAACTTGGTATACTTGTTCACTATGAAAAAGTAACACATTTCAAAAAGGCAGTTAACTCTAAACCATTTTTGCACAGTTTTGGCCCTTTTCCGACTTAGAATTTTCTTGGCTGATTAAGTCTTTTATGTAAATCAAGGTCAACATAAATGCATTCTCTCCTCTCTCTCTCTCTCTCGAAATCGGTTTAATATAGAATACGGTTTATCCCCGAAGCAGGTGCTTGCGGTACCACAAAGCGAGTTCCGCAACATGGCTTCTTCAACAGGTCAGGGTGGCGATTTCTTAAGTTTAGCATGCGCGAAGAGTGAATGTGATCAGCCAAGTGACGGCAAATGAAAACAGAAAATCTAAGGTTTTCATAATTAAAAATTAAATTCTTAGCCAATGACCATCTGTGAACGTGCTTCTTTAAGGGTAATTTCACGAACAATAAAAGCATCTCTTATAAATATGACAACTTTCGCGACACAATATCGCAGATACGACTCTGACATGACCAGCTACCTCTGACATTAAGATTTTTTTTTTTCTTTATTGCATAGATACAAAAACCAAAGTGAAGTAGAAAATCTTATAGTAAATTAGTTCAAATATAATTATTATATTTATCAGTGTATAAATATTTTAAAATCATAGAGGTGACGTTATAGCGTATCGGTTTATATTTCGGGCACAAAAATAGAGAAGCGTTTTATCTTGCAGGCACAATGATAGCGTAGCGGTTCATTTTGCGGGTACAACGTTTTAAACATTAGCGCTACTTGAACTTGTGTTGCAACTGCTTAATGCTTATGGCCTACTTGGCGCTAAGCTTTATGCAACGACGGTACATCCGTGGTTAAGCGGGTTAATCCTTTCCCTCATATAGACTCATTTTGACGCACTCAATAGGTACCACATAAAGCCTGATCTGCAGAAAACCACAGTTAAACCTTACCAAATTTAATTATAAAGTCCTCATTTCCAGACCACTGAGGAGCAGCGAACAGCATAAAACCTGATTAGCCTGCGAGTTACTCGCAGGCTGATCTGGTTTTATGTTGTTCGCATAGGTCTTTTCATGGTTTCCTCTATGAGGGAAAGGGTTAAGTCACTATAATCGATGACTTACCATTACACAAACCCTAACCGCTATGGGTTTAAAATACCGGCAAGGTCATTCGGATTTTATATATGGAAGTAATCAAGCTGACCTGTAATATGACTGAAATACTGTCGCAGCAACGGTTAACTTTTGCATAACAGTTGACTTACAGTGGTCTTATTCAACAAAATTGTAACAGTAATCTTGTACTGCATACAAACTCTAGGACCAGCGCCTACTCTCGGTCGCAGCTAACATCTTGCGAAAGTATCGACTTTTAGATTTTGTTAAATGGCAATTTAATATACAAATTTAATTATTAAAATGGAACCTCGTAAACACACTGATATACATATGTTTTTTGAATTTGTGATAAAAATATTCAGTTAAATCAGCATATTTTTCTTCTCAAAATTACGATTGAATCCCGGTCCGTAAAATATGCTTCCACCTTTCTCCCAAACCCGCAGCCAAAAAATAAAACAAAATAAAAGTATATTAAATTCTAGAGCCGCTACCTGACTAGCAACTCAGATGCGGTGACTGTCAAAGTCTGGCTTGCATCTTTGTCCAACACCTAACACGCCTAATCCGCCTCCATTTCGCCCTAGAACATACGTATAATCCGGAGTTTATCTCCGGGCGCCGCGAATTTCAAACGGAATTAGACAACTCATAAAATTTAGCAGTCTCATAATTCGCATAATTCGGAGATAAAAATACATTAAGGCGGATTTTATCACGATCGTACAGACCAAGATTTCTGGATGCATCATCATCATCATCATCATCATCATCAATATCATCATCATCATCAATATCATCATCATTATCGTCGTCGTCGGTTCTACAATGTGGCGCTTGTCTTTCGGTCTTTATTGGGTGAAATTGCAGTCCGGGCTCACAAAAACACATACGTAGGGTTGTGATAGGCTGATTTCGTTGAAAACCCGACGATAAATTATGTTGATCTAAATACGCTTGTCTAAATAGTTTGAAAGTGAAAAGTTTTGTTTCTTTTCAGACAAATTCATTTTGAGGCTAAGATGTCATGTTAACTTGTCGTGTAAAATGAAAAATAGATCGCAAAAAAATTTGATCTGGGGTACCCGGATCACTAAACTCTCTCTCTCTCTCTCTCTCTCTCTCTCTCTCCATATATATATATATATATATATATATATATATATATATATATATATATATATATATGGCAACTACAATGAACGGAGCTAAGATGATTTTCCTGTTTTCCGAGTGGTTCACCTAGAGATACAAAAGGGTACCGACACTTTTCATTGAAATTAATACTTTTACTCATTTGAATGGTAAAGGGAAGCGCCTTTTTATCTTCCTTCCTTTTTCCTGTAATCGCAAGAAAAAAAACAACAGAAAATTCACGGACTACAGCTCGTACGGTACTTACCCTAAAAGCCACCAATTCCATCAATGCCATGTATACAACTTCCCAATATAAGCTTTTAACATGTCAAACAATGGAAATCCTAGGGGCAAATTGACATTTAATGACTTGCAGAAGTTCTTTTATTACCTCTCCTTAATAATTTTGTTTTCATTAGTTTTCCATTGAAAACTAAGAAAGTTCCTACGATAAAGTGGCTATAATATACACGGCTATTAGGGTGCGTGTACTTTAACCTAAAGATATAGGTGGGAAGGAGATTGATTGTTTTTTAGTTTACCGTCGCTGCGACAATATTGCAGTCATATACATATATATCGACGTCCAGCTTATTACATGAAGAGGAAGACCCCGAATGAACTGAGGCATCCGGGTAAAACCACCGACCTACTGCAAGCCAGCTGGAAGGCTTCTTCACATGAAAATCTGAATAATCCTGCCGGGACTCGAACCCACGCGTTGAGGGGCTGGGTAAGTGTTAAAGTCAGCAACTTTACCCTCTCGGCCGCGGGCGCCCCGTGGGAAGGTGATATTTATACAGCAATGTACAATCCACGTCTGTCTAGATGAGATAAACATCGCAGCTATAGAGTACAGTGATACAATTAGAGTCAATATATACTGAATTGAAGAAATTTTGATAATTGGATAGGATACCGGAACACCATAACCGCCTTACATTTGTATTTAGAATGTTAAACAGTGCACATAACAAAACAAATCAGGAAAATGCATAAGGAAATGGCACATATACATATATGTGAAATTTGAAAGGGCACTCAACGATAGTAAAATTGCAAGAATTTCTGAAGAAAACTGAAACCGACTTTTGAAATACTCGTTGTGAATAACATATTAAATGCAGATAATACATTAAAAAAGGGCTCATCACGAAATGTTAGGTGCAATACCACGGAATATCAAAAAGAAATGCAGTCGGTAAAAATTAAACATACAGACAGGGTTTCTTTAACTCCCCCTTCTTAAGATCCACAAACAATAGGCCAATTTACATCGTCTGTGGGATTTTTAACAGGAAAAGCTTCATCTACATTAATATTAATCAGCAACTTCCTTACCACTGAAAACAGCCGTAGTGTTTTGAACAATCTCCATTGGAGTTACAATAGCAAAGGCTGACTATTCAAAATCCAAACAACTCTATGCAATGCGCCGTTACATTGGTAAAATGATCCGTGCTGTCTCCGAAGCAGTTTCCGACGCCGGACGGCCTACTTTGCGCTAAGTAAAACTTAAAATCATATATTCATGAAATTGGTAAAAACCACTTAACTAATAAAAGAGCTAATACGATTTCGATGATAGAATGGAATAAAGAATAGCCTGTTGCTGGTGTGCGTTTTTCAGTTGCCCTATATATTTTACATGCCGTGATATAATTTTGTTATTTTACTGTGAGGTTCTGTGTAACCAAGATTCTTGTGCTCGAATTCCATCAGTACTTATCGCTGAGTAATACTCATATTTTTTTTAATTAACCCTTTCCCTCATATAGACTCATTTTGACGCACTCAATAGGTACCACATAAAACCTGATCTGCAGAAAGCCAAACTCAAACCTTACCAAATTTAATTGTAAAATCCTCATTACCAGACCACTGAGGAGCAGCGAACAGCATAAAACCTGATCAGCCTGCGAGTTACTCGCAGGCTGATCTGGTTTTATGCTGTTCGCATAGGTCTTTTCATGGTATCCTCTATCAGGGAAAGGGTTAAGTATAAACGCATTTCACTTTTTTTGTTTTAATATTCAAAAACATGCCTTAGTTGACATAAAATAGGGCTAAAACTATCTTTTAAGAAATAAAACAGTTTAGTATTTGGTAAAAGAAACAAAAATGGTGAAACCCCTAAGTATTTAAGTAATACTACTTTTCGCTAAGTATGATTGGTGGACTTCGAGCCATACTAGCTCAGTGTACATGTCGAAAGTTATTTCCCAGTACTGTGCATGCGTGAGTTTCTCTGGTAGTGTTTTTATCTAAACGTACAAGAGGTATTTCATCCTGTAGTGGTTTCTTGTGTGTAACAAATTGTCGTCCTGTGCATTTAATATATCGTAGAATGCATGTTGTACGCGGTTTTATATATTTTATATATATTATTAATAGCAATTGACATTTCGTTATGCGCATTGAGAACCGGTCTATAGCATGAGAGTGATACGCGGATACAGGACAGAGGGGAGGGGGCAGCAAGATCTAATAACCTAACAGAGTTCCGCAGCTCTGATATAGAGGCAAGTTACGAGAAGCTCCCGTTAAGTTACGTGTACGATCATGTGACCATGAGATAACGTGAGATGTGTAAAACTACTCATATCAATTATAAAAAATTACTCAAGTTTTCTATCAATGCATTACTGATTTAAAAACCAATATGTCTGTCATAAAATAGCAGATCTCTTTTGATACTGTAAAGCGTCTGTCTGTTAAGCGTGCGCAAGCGCCTGCAAGATGCTAACCGTCTCAGCGTTCATCCCGTTCACTTGTTTTTTTCGTCTCGAGAAAAAAAAAAAAACCTGTCGAACTTTGGTTTGTGTAATTATATAATATTATAGATTGCAACTTAAAACAAACAAAACCTTTGTCCACGGCACAGTGACAAAAAAATACCAAATTATACACGTGTATGAAAACAGTCACTTATAATGTCTTAGCGTATGTAATCTGTAAGGAATTCTATACCAAGAACTTAACCGTTTGCTTTGTGATATTTTTGTCAAATATTCAACCACTAGTCTTTAATGTATTTGTTTTATGATTTGGTCTAAAAACTATTATCATTCACTGAATAGAGTATAGTAGAACAACCAGCAATAAAAAATAATAATAAACTTTTGGTTAAATAAGATGTATGCGAAATTCGAAACTGTTTCAATGTTCTGATTGCAAAGTATTTTTTTAGATTGTACACACTGTCTGTTGCGGTAAACTGATATGTTCCACCGTTTACCCCTTTACACAAAGTAATTAATTCCACCACTAATAAATAAATTAATATCGCAGCTTATCAGTACCTCTGCTAATTAATAAAAAATACATGTACATTAATAAAATTCACGGAAATGAGGTTACAAGGGAAACAACTCTTAATAAATCATAAATATGTATTTGAGTTGGTCATCGCCCTTTACAGAACACTAAGGTCATGTTGCCAGATAGATAGACATCATATCAAAGAATCGATAGTCCTGAGAGCTGAAAATTGAAAAATACTGTAACAATATCCTAGCTTATAAGTTTGTGCAAGACAATTCAAGGGATTTTGTAATCATAGACACGTAATAATGTAATGGAATAAAATCTTTCAGAACAGATACTATAACGCTCTAAGATATTATCATGATTAAGATTTGTTCGGTATTAAAGTTTAGACCGGAGCAGGGTTGATATGTAGGTCAGCCTTTACGAACTACTTTCCGAATTTTTATGTGCAGTACATATAAACAAACAATAGTGATGTCGCTCTATCCGGTGTTACAAAGACAAAATAGCATAAACATGTTAAAATCTATCTGATTACATTACTTACCCGAGCAAAATGTAGTAGCATCAGCCGTCTGATATATGCATTAGCTATTGGGACTGCGCCCTGCCCAAAAATGTACAGACGCGGATACGATATTTAACCCTTTCCCTCATATAGACTCATTTTGACGCACTCAATAGGTACCACATAAAGCCTGATCTGCAGAAAACCACAGTTAAACCTTACCAAATTTAATTACAAAATCCTCATTACCAACCACTGAGGAGCAGCGAACAGCATAAAACCTGATCAGCCTGCGAGTTACTCGCAGGCTGATCTGGTTTTATGCTGTTCGCATAGGTCTTTTCATGGTATCCTCTATAAGGGAAAGGGTTAAAGTCTTTATTTTCAATTTATAATGCTCTGTATCAATCTCGACCATTTATACTGATTTTGTTCAAGTTGCTTCAATATTTTCCTATAACGTTTTAAGGTACGTATATGTTGATCTAAAACTTTTTGTTCCGTACATATAGACGTAGACTATAATATTCATCTACGAATATGAACCAAAATGAAATACCATTTTCTCATACTAGTAGGTGTATGTTGACCATAACCACTTTCTGAAAAAGTTACTTTTACGAGAAAGATACGAATAACTCACGATATTCTATGAAAACAATTTGGCCTATTTCATAGGGAGCATGTATATTGAAATGAGTTATAAGGTCCCGGAGACCTAGATCATAGCAATGAGACTGCATTCTTAGAATTAGAATGCAACTCAAAAATGCATGTTTAGCAAATGTTCATCTAAGCGATTAAATATAAATTTCCTATCAGAACCTTAGATTGCGTATTCACGAGCATGCTTTCAATTGAAAGTTCAAATTAAAAACAATGTATCAACCAAATATCAAAAAATCACTTTTGTGGAAACCAATGCTTAATTTGTGGTTATGGACTTTAATTTGATAACACATATATAATTTTGGCATTTTGGTTGAGCACAGAAGGCTGTGTTCTAATACATCAGTCTTTAGACTGAGATTAAATATTCTTGATAATTCATTTATATCAACGGTCATTTTGGTTAATATATGTTCTTAACTATTTTAATCTTTAATTTTCAATTTTTAGCATGTTCGTACACTAGTGCACATGTTAATAAAATGATGATGAAACTGATATATGTGTTTTAATGTAAACTTTAAACTTATATTACATACATAGCGATAATTTTCATATACGTGCTTGTATACATTTGCAAATGGGATTATGGTGGTGATGATGAAACCGATTAACATTATTTTTTTATTTTTCAGATGAAAGACATCGCACATGTCTAAATTTCTTGTAAGCGCCTGATTTATAACAGTGATGTGACTAGTTAATGGAAAATTATTACAGCAGTTATTCTTTATAGCAATTATTTTCGTAAATCAAATGAAAATTTAAAATGACAAAATCTGCAGAAATAATTTTCGTCGGGGGAGGGGAGGACTTCATAATATATAGTAAAGCAAAGTATTCATTGAAATTTGATGAAGAAATAAAATTAAATTTTAATGTTTCTGGTTGACTTATTACTTCTAACAGAAATTAGTATTTCCAATTTGGATGACCATCCAAAAATAGCAACCATTTTAATGGTCCGTTGACACAAATATTTTATTAAGATATTCTGATTTATAGCTAATAGTCTAGTTTTAAAGACAACATTTTTCCTCAAGTATACGTATCGAATAATAAATTAATAAATAATTGATGAGAATATCAGTTGTAAAAATAATTTACATTTTAGGATTCGAACCCATGCGGTGAAGTACAACGAAGTACAACGATAACTTGCAGGCGGAGTCGCTACCACTGCGCCATTTTGGAGCCTTATTGCAAGGCGATTAACAACAATTATAATATTATCCTTGGGCTATTTGATAAACGTTTTCCGTTCGTTGAAAAAAATAATGATACCAAAATAAGCTCTAGCGTATTTATTTGTATATATTTAAAAGTTGCATACTCTGTATGTATTAAACTGTTGTTTTTTTTCTCGTTCGCCCAACGAAATAATAAATATTATATGAAATAAAATTATTATCAATAAAAATCTAACAATTTAGAAAAAATAAACCCGTGCCAAAGATATTACACGAAAGATATATAAGGTGTGAATTACTGAGAAAGACAGAGCAGACTTGCAACAAGTGTCAGCACAATGCGGACTTTGCATAGCTCTAATGTTCGCTAAGAACAGTTTTATCCTACCTTCGCTGTTTTGCAGTTAAGGTCTCAATTTAAGCATGATCCTGGTCGTGGGCTCTCGTGCACAGCCTTTACTTAAACACTGATCTATTTGTTTTATTCGATATATTTAGATTTATGACCCCAAAGGAAGCTCATCTAATATAGTAAACATTTCTCAATGAGTAATGCTCAACTTTAAAACTGGGTATATAACCTAATTAGCTAAGCATTACTAACAAAATACATGAAGTATTGTTACCTTATAAGATGAATTAATTACTTGTTCAATGAGTACTGTTTATTTATTTGATGATCTTTTCTCAACAATTTCAAAGTAATACTTATCTAAATAATAAGTCAGTTCACCCATTCATTTTATAATGATGATGCATTCAAAATATAATTCAATTAAGCTCATATATTAGGTGAACACTATTCACCTAATTCATTGAGTTCAGCATTTCTAACCTAACTCAGTGAATATTTTCATAATGAGGTAGAGATTCCTGACATAGTTTAAATAATTTTTTTCACCTTTAGAGATGATCATTACTAGCTAAATTTTAATTAATGAGCATATCAAAAATTCAATAATATTGAGATTCATTTAAATATAACTAAACTCGCTTCATTTTAGATGAGCAATACTCACCGTATTCACTTTTCACCTCATAAGATGAGCAATACTCACCGTATTTACTTTTCACCTCATAAGATGAGCAATACTCACCGTATTCACCTTTCACCTCATAAGATGAGCATTACTCACCGTATTCACTTTTCACCTCATAAGATGAGCATTACTCACCGTATTCACTTTTCACCTCATAAGATGAGCAATACTCACCGTATTTACTTTTCACCTCATAAGATGAGCAATACTCACCGTATTCACTTTTCACCTCATAAGATGAGCATTACTCACCGTATTCACTTTTCACCTCATAAGATGAGATACTCACCGTATTTACTTTTCACCTCATAAGATGAGCATTACTCACCGTATTCACTTTTCACCTCATAAGATGAGCAATACTCACCGTATTCACTTTTCACCTCATAAGATGAGCAATACTCACCGTATTCACTTTTCACCTCATAAGATGAGCATTACTCACCGTATTCACTTTTCACCTCATAAGATGAGCATTACTCAGCTAATTCAGTTAGTTACGTTGACCTCATTAGATGTGCTTCTCTTACAATTTCAAAGTAATACTCAATAAATCAGTAAATAAGTCAGTAATGATAATGCATGCTGTTAATAAAAACATAAACCTAAAATATATTTGGTTAATACTCATCTAATAAGGCGAGTTGTGCAAATATTTTGAGGTGAACATTACAAACCCAATTAGTAGTGAGAATAACTCACCTTATTCTATAAGTTACGTTCACTTTGAGTGAGTAGTTAGCGTTAATAATCCTTTTCAGTAAGTATTGGTGTTTTGATGAACGTTACTCACTGAATTAATTAATGCTCTAATCTTTTTAGATGAACAAAACTCACTAAATTTGATGAACATTTCTCATCTAAATTAGTGAGAATGTTCACTTTGATTGAGTACTGTTCACCTATGATGAGATGAGCATTACCCGCCTTATTCAATGAGAAATATTTATCCAATCAGATGACGCACCTAAATCATTTATGTATGTCCACCTATGTTTGAGTGAGTAATGCTCAACAAATCAGATGATCAGTACTCACTGTAACAATCTCCACGCAGTTATCGCCCCTTCATTCTTCGGCGTAGACGTTACTGTACGGATAAGGGGAAGTAACCGTTGCGGGCAATTTGTCCCTGTAATTGTACATAGGTGAACCATACTCACCAACGCAGAGGAGTACTGTTCACGAAATTAAATAATCATTGCTCAAGTATTCATTGAAGATAGGCATTCTTTACTGAATAAAGTGAATACTGCTCACCAAAAATAATAAAAACTGCTAGTTCAATTCGGTGGGTAATGTTCACCACATGTAGTGTTCTGTGCACATTCGGTAAGCAGCACTCACTTGAGTAAGAAATCTTCGCCAAATATGATAAACATTACCTCACCGAATGAGGTTAACAGTATTTACCTAATTCAGTAAGCACTGATCCGCTAATAATACGAGCATTACTGACCGAAGTAAGAAATATAGGTGACCGGTACACAAACATCATCAAAGCTTCGATAGGTTGACGTTCAGAAAGTCGCGGCATTGCAAGTTTTGAAGAAAAAAAATCAAAATGTGTTGTTTTTTCTTTCTTTCTCTTAGGACTTGGGTACGGTGGCATAGAGGTGACATGCACTTCTCTTTTTTTTATGTCGAGGGTACGAGATATTAAGTCGAGGGAACGAGATATTAAGTCGAGGGAACGAGATAATAAGTCGAGGAAACGAGATAATAAGTCGAGGAAACGAGTTAATTATCTCGAGGGAACGATTTATTATCTCGGAGGAACGAGTTAGTCAACCAATTAAATATTGCAATCATGACTCCGTATGTTGAGTCCGTGTTTATTGGGATTGAAGGTCCATTGACACTATTTCTACCTCTATGCCACCGAACCAGACTAACTGAATACGTTCAGAATTAAATCCTTAACTGTTTTGATATCACTTAAAATTCCTCCTTTCCAAATCAAACGAGTACAAAAATTTATGTGATTGGCTTTACGGAAACGGGGGCGTCCTGTGTGTTCAGCATAACATAATTTGGCGATTAGAAAGTCTTTCTCGTAAATATATAACAATATGATCGTTCCCTCGAGATAATAAGTCGTTCTCTCGAGATAATTAACTCGTTCCCTCGACTTATTATCTCGTTCCCTCGACATAAAAAAGAGAAGTGCGTGTCACCTCTATGCCATCGTACTTGGGAGTAAGTATTGAGACATTTTTGACCAATTTCACATTTATTCAGACAGTGCACGGGCAATACATGCAAAACGATTCTTTTGAGGCGTTTTATAAAACTTAAGCAAACAGTATTTACCTAATTAAGAAATTTACCAGATTAACATAATATACATGTAAATATAATTATGCGAAAAACAAACATGCACAGTTTCTTTTGCGTTTGAGTATATATCAAGAGCACTATCTTAGCTATTTCTGGAGGGATTGATATGAAAGCTATCATATAATTATATAGCTTTGATTTTTAGTCCCCTGCCGGCATCGCCGAAGGGAACTACATAAGTTTGCGCACCGTCCGTCAGTCACAAACATGTTTTCATGTCTTTTTTTTTTTAACGCTTGCAGATATTGATCTAATATTTGGTATGTGAGTCTACAACCTTGAGTTACAGATCACGTTCGAGTTTCGTTCCGGTTCACTGATTTTTGACGAAATTGCGGGCCTTGGACTTAGAAAAGTCAGTCCGTCAGTCAAAGACATGTTTTCCAGACCTTTTTTTCTAAACGCTTGCAGATATTAATCTTATACATGTATTTAGTATGTCAGTCTACCACCTTAAGTTACAGATCAAGTTCGAAGTTTTGGACCTCGGACTTAGAAATATTTTCTATTTGTCAGTAGGGGGGCTTAGCATTGCCTAAGCAATACTTTCAGAATGCCTGCACCAGGATTACTCTGAGGTCAATAGTGACCCCGTCTAGTGCTGGAATAATTCGCGTGAAGCTATTTTATTGCATAATGATTTTATCTTTTAATGACTTGCCTAAATCATGCTGTTTTTCCCTAATGCTACAAGTAGCACTGTTTAATTGGTGATATGAACTTAACGAATTTACTTGTTACATATGTTTCGGCAGCCATTTTACGATTGCGTAAAATTTTTAATCGGCGTACGTATACATGTGCGTGTGCCGACGGGCATTTGTGCAATTTTACCAATCCATCTCCCAACGTCGTTCAAATAATATTTGTATTTGACTTAGGATATGCGGAAGCTACGCTAAGTTCGTTGCCTGTCCTTACATCAACTGTAGAATGCTCATCTTCCTCTCTAGCTTCTGCTTCACATGCTATCTTCTCCTAATGCATGAAAAGAAAGGCGCCGAGGGGATATTCATATAACTGAGAAATTAAAATGATTTTCATTTATGAAATTCCGTGTTTTATAAACTTCAAAGATTATGTTAATTGGTAGTTATAGTATATGTGTTTGATATGTAAACCGCAAGACATGCTCCATGGGTGTTGCATTTTACCACATCTCTGAGTAAGCTCCAAAACTCCATTGATAAATATATGCAGAAGGTACTTTATAGTCTGTTTCAGAACCAATCAGATGTCGGAAGAGGTGCGGGTTACTTTACAACACTCACAAGTTTCGGTCAGCATCTTAACTCGTTTTGGATTTAATATGTTGCTATAGTAACGTGTCGGGGATACTCAGTTGTGTAAAGATCTAGTTTTTCTTTTGACTTCTTATTGTTTGATTAAGTATAAATGATTGGGGCCAATGATTCGACATATAAAAACAATAATCAAGTAAATAATCAATGGAGAATTTAAAAGGGTCTGGAATAAAAGGGACTGGAATAATATGTTTGTAATTAAAACTGTCTATACGTGTTGTCTTGAACACTCCAATTATCTGCTCCGTTCGCCAACAGTAGTTGGTTACTTGAAGATAAGCAAAATCACCTTCTATCATCGACAATGAGGAGAATAATTCCAGGCTTTTTTATTATTTGATTAATTACTTTTTTTATTTAAATATTTAAAGACTCTCAACTATGATAGTAGTTTAGGTATCGTGATTTTATATTACCGCGCGAATCCATTTTATTGAAGTGTAAAACGGATTATTCCAATATGAAGAAACTTCTAGTATTATATCTATTTAATTTCCCTACTTTGTACAACGTGGAGATATAGTTTTGTCTTATCACTTTGTGATGTTAAGTTTTATATTTATCTAAATACGATTACATTGTGGAAGCCGAAACTGGATTGAAATGATTATATAATTGATGCTGGATATAACATGTATCGGATATTAAATTGTAACTAAAAGTGAATATGTCAACGAGTCATTTGCTATTAATTCGGAAATATTTGAACTAGTGTTGTTCAATCTTTTAAGCAGCGCTGTTAAATCCTTGAGAGCACAAACTGCGCCCCTGTAAGCTTTATAATAATAATAATAATAATAATAATATAAAATCTTTATTTATAGAAGGTAACACAGTAAGTTTTCAAACATTATTAGCAACATATTTTTACACGAATGGTTTTCTGAAATGGTGGTACAAAAAAAGCTCTTAAGTTACGAAGTTAATAGTAATCATTTTGCATATTAATGCAGATAATGATAATAATGATGAGAATCGTGCAAAAAGTGATGACGAGGATGATTTGTCTGGTTACATATCATTGAATCATTTAATTGTGAAATGCAACATTAATACAATATTTATAATAGAAACCGTTCTGACTTACCTATCAATTATATCTTAATTATTAAGGTAAGAAAAATGTATTTCATAAATGATTTTTCACTCGAAATAACATTAAACCAAAAACCTAAAACCAACAAAAACTTTAATTAAACACATTGGGAGTCATTTATTATGCCATTACTTTGTTTGTATCTATAACTCCGCCCTCTAGGTTACGTTATGGCATAGCAGTTGCGAATTGCACACAAATTAAGGCAAGTGACTTTCAAAGTTGAGCGAGATAAAAGTTGTAATTCAATTTGTTTTAACAGCATTTTCGCTAAAAAAAAATCATCAGTTTATTTACTAAAACAAAGTAAAAATTATCTGACAGTCGCTGGCGCGTGCAGTAAAATCTTGCCAGATTACGATAAAAACAAGAAAGATGGCGGAGTTCTCCGGCACAATTGATTGGCTCCGCATCAATCACTGCCACATCGAGATACCACGTGACCATGACGTGTACCTAAAGTCACGCTTTTGAATACCTGTGAAAGCAAAAATTCAGCTACAAAGAACAGTTTCCAAAGAACTGGGGCAGAATTTGGGCCAGGGGGCGCAGAAAAGCAAACAATCAAAGCATTCATAAAAAATAATAATAATGAATAAAAATAAAATAAATTTAAAAATGAAAGTAACTCACATTGTAATTTTTCTTAACACAATGCAGTAGTTATATTATTAAGCATTAAATGTATATTTTGGGGTCTCTATTTTTAAAAGAAATCATTCTTGATCTACTTTTTACAAGATATTTTTTTACATTTTTATAATAAATTCTTTCCTGCTTGTTATTTTACATTTTCTCCCCTTTGAATTAAATGTAAACATTTTTTGTCATATCTAATAGATTCTAAACTATAGGAAAGAGAGATAAGGAGAGGGTCAGTGCGCTGTCCATTAAAATAAATTGTGTATTTTCACTTTTCGTTTTCCTACCGTGTTTAAACAAGTTAAAGCGGCTTAACTGGTATCGTGTCGTTTGAAATTTGTATCTGGTTTATTAAATTTACAATGATATACAAAATAAATGCGACATCAAATGTTACATTTTAAACCCCGTTCTCTCATCGCTATCGGCGCTTTGATTATCATTTTTTTTTTTTTTTTTACAGCGACCATGTTGTAAAGTGCCCCGTATCAAATCATGAAACAGACTATAGTCGGTTTTCCTGTGGAGTGGATTATCCAAGATGGCGACCAAAGGTGCAAATTCAATGAAGGTGCTAAAAACTTTTTAAGGAAAAGTGATTATACCGTATATTTCGACAACAATTAACTGCAGGTCAGTATTTTTATACCATTTAAAAACATTTGCACGTGTTCACAATTGAAATGACATTGTTTGTAAACAGTTAGGAACTTTGTAAACTTTTGTTTGTCTTTCGGAGAGGGTACATAAAGGGGAGCTGTCAGATTTCGGCTTTAATTTTATGTTCATTCAAAAGGAATTAAAATTAAGAAGTAAAAGTCAAATGTTTTTCTTTCGTCCTATTAAAATCCTGATATTGGTATTTAGTTATCTGTATTTTAAAATAATTATAGGTGTTAATAATTACGTTTAATTGACTTTGCTACAACAATAATAATGAGAATCATGATCTTAGTAATAATAATACATATTCATGATTAATTCATATAAAATACTAATTGCACATCTTAAAATACATTTGAGTTAGTATATCGAATAAAGAATACTAAGAATAAAAATATGATATTCTTGCAACAGAATTCTTCTTCTCTTTTATCTTAATTTTGAATATTAAATACAATTATATTTGCACTCAGATACATACTGATATCATTTTTTAATTCACAAAGATATATTTGATTATATATAATTTTATTATATATATATTTTTTTATATGTACAGTCAAACTTAAGCAGTCAGTCAGTGGGACAAGAGAAGGTGACCAATTAACAGAGGTGGTCACTAAATGAAGGTTAAACAAGATGTTGTAGTTTGGTAATATCAAAACTGACTGCTTAATACAGGTTGACCGCATAATACAGGTGGCAACCAATACAGCCATTGCAGGTGGCCGCCAATACAGGTTCAACTGGATTGTCTATAATGACCTGTATGTATTGATTATTGAATTAGTCAAATGATGATGATTCCATAAGGATATGACTGTACTGTCTTACTAACTGAACAGTCAAATCTGTGAATGTTACTAAAAATAGAAGCGATGGAACTTTTATCTTAATTGTATGACCTTTATAAAAAAACATTAAATAACCAAAATCACTTAAAAATAAGTCCTGTAATACATGAAGGTTTTGATAAATAGCAAAGTTTTTTGTTTTTTTTGTTCAAAATTACCTTAAGAATTATTTGGAATTATGGTCTCTTTTATTGTCATGCTGAAATATAGTTTTTTTGTTGTTGTTTTTTTTGTTTTTTTTTGTGTGGATAGTTTGTTGATATCAATAATAAAAAAGTAAATCTGATGCTTATATTCAGTAATTAGAGAATAGTAGATTCCTTTTGAATTTGTAATAACTATGTTATACTTGCTGTTTCTAGTTTTCATTGACTAAAAATTTGATTTGACACTATCTGTGTATATAACCTCTATCACTACCCATCTACAGACACATGGTCACCCATTGCAACATAATGTGATTGTTGACAAGTGTGTGGTTTCTCCATCACAGGCTATAGTGATGGACAGTAATTAAAAAAAAAAAAATTTTTTTAGAATGTCTGTTTCCATGTGCTGTTACATGACTGATCATATTCACTTATCTTTCATGTGCCTACTTCACAGGCTGAAAATTAAAAAAACAAAAACACATGACCTTCACTTGCAAAGTTTATTTGTCAGGAAACAATGAGTTCATCAACATTAATGTGGGAGAGTTGAAACACTTATTTTTATTATTACTGATCAACTGTGAACAAACAGCTGTAACCTATGCAATAAAACTCCTCAGAATTAGAAGACTCGACCACCTCTGAATATTTGCTGAGAAAGTTCTGGATATAGACCATTTCACTAGGGGTTAGGCAATGCTTTGTATAATTTGCTGATTAACCCTTTCCCTCATATAGACTCATTTTGACGCACTCAATAGGTACCACATAAAGCCTGATCTGCAGAAAGCCAAACTCAAACCTTACCAAATTTAATTGTAAATCCTCATTACTAGACCACTGAGGAGCAGCGAACAGCATAAAACCTGATCAGCCTGCTAGTTACTCGCAGGCTGATCTGGTTTTATGCTGTTCGCATAGGTCTTTTCATGGTGTCCTCAATGAGTGAAAGGGTTAAAAATGAACAATCAGTGACTGGTGAAGAATCTCATGTGTATGTTTATTTCCCATTGAACAATGTGTGGAATTTTACACCTGCATGTAGATAAGGTGTTTGGGAAGTGCTCATTGATTTATGTAGGATTATGTCTCATTTTGGACTGAAGTGGTCTATAGTTTTGTGAAACATAATGTCATGTAAAGGATGATATCATATTTTTGTTTACCAGTATATTAACAACAAGTTGACCTGTCCTAACATTTATCATGCAGAAAAGTATTTTTTTATCATTTTGATTTTTTTTAGAGATATTTTAAAGAGAGTTTGTAAGGTTGCCACTTGTTACACAATCTTGCTCAAATTATTTTTTCAATCCCTTACTTGCTTAATGATGTACTGATTTTTGAATAGTTAGTTTGTCCTTTGATCTGCATGTTCATTTTTACACTTGAAGAGGTTTTCTAACATAGTACTTGTTTAATATTCTTATGAATCTTGTATGATATGAAAACAAGTTTACACAAAACAATATATTATCATTTTTTAATGTATCTATAACAGATCCTTTTTTGTTTTAAATTTCCAGATGACATAATATATATGAACTAACAACAAGATGGGAACACTTTTTCAAGCATCCTAACTATCCACATATTAGCCATGGAGGAGACAACAGAAGGTGATGAAAACCTTCCAGACCAGAAACAGGAAACCATTTCCCCAAAAGTAACCAGACCAAAGTTACCAAAGTTTACGAGCCACACCCCTGGACATCACTTCCGCCACAAAACTGATCCCGGAAAGGCGGCTGAAATCAAAAACTTGATCGAAGAAGTAAAAAAATGGAAAGAGGGCAGTATTTTTGATGGATCACCATTAAAAACCAAGGTGGTCAAGCCTCAGTCCATCAAGGCCCATTCAACCCACACATCACCTCGGGCCTCGCCTCCTCCGGGATCGCCCAATGTGGGAAACCGGAGTTCCAGTCTTAACCGTAACAGGAGCCGGAGTCTCAAATTGCTAACAGACAAATTGAAAAGCGGACGCAGCAGTGGGGTGCTTGCAAGTCCAAGTTTGATGGTCCCAAAGTTGACAAAAAGTACAGAGGATGCATCCCCTCGGTCCATGAGTGCAGACCAGGTTGATCAGGTCCCGATTTTTCCTGAACATTACCAACCTCCGGAGCATCTAGGGTCAGCCTCTCCGGTCGGAGATACAGATGGAGATAAAACAGTTATTGTGGAGCCAATCCCAGAGAAGGATGAAAAAGAATTTGAAGAGGACAAGGAAGACAGATTGTCTGTCAGTTCCGAACCCAGTGGATCCACTGAAAAGATTCGACAAGTGAAATCTAAAGAAGATGGAGATACAGATGGGGATGGACAGGCCACTCACGTTAGTATGTTTACTTTGCACCCAATTGACAGAAACTCTGAATTTTTAAGGCTGCGACAAACTGCCCCTCCAAAACGTCGCCCAGGTTATGCTGGCCTTACCTTGCCAAAAGCCAAGATTCCTTCATTCTTTAAATCCACTTCCTCTGAGGATGGAAAAGACAGTTCAGATGAGGGTGGCTCAGTCAAGAAACCAAATAGATTAGAGCTTACAGGTTTGGGTGGGCGTAAATTGTCAGGTTCTCGCTTCTCTAATAGGTCCACATTCCGTGAAGATGGAAGTTCTGATCCCAATGGATGGTACAGGTCACCCAGCACAGAAAGTCCCCCACCAGGAATTGGAGACGGAAGTGGAACAGCCAGTAATGGGTCAGGGTCTCCGGCTGACCATAAGGCCCTCTGTAGCTCTCTTGACGAGTCTGGTATGGCTGCTGTTATACAAGTGGACGAATCTAGTCCAGGAGATTCTATAGAGGCTGAAGGAGATAAACAAGAAAAGCGAAATGGTAGATCACCGAAACAGAAATCCAAAAGTGATCCAGGTGGTAAAAACTGGGATTTTGATGTGAAAGGTGTGATGACTTCCACCCAGAGCCATAGTTTTCCTAGTGTGTTAAGAAAAGATGGAAAGGATGATTCAGTGCCAGATATCAAGGAGACAAGTGATGAAGTGAATGTGGGAGATGTTACTGAACAGGAAGCTCAAACTACTGATCTTGACATTGTTAATAACAATGATGGAGCAGCTGCTGGGGATCAGGCTGAGGAAAAGTTTTCATCAGTCTCTGATGCAGACAAGGCAATGTTACCACAAGCATCAGTGCAAGATGATGCAGTGTTTGCACCTGCAAATGAAATGAGTGAGTCATTTGAAGATGCTATGAGTCAAAGTCAAGATGAAGATGATTTCCAAAATGCTGTGTCTGACATGAGGAATATATCCACTTCATCTGCAGGGCAAAACGAAGCTGAGGAAGGATTCGGTTCAGTGGATTCTTCGATGATTTCATTTGGATCTGGGTATGGATATGATAGTTCACCGTCTACACCTTTAAGTTATTCTCCGACAGGACCCTTGGATAAGCAGCATAATTTGTTAAGTGTGCCAGTTCCAAAGCGCCCGATATTGCGCAGTGTTAGTTCGGCCAGTGTGTTGCAAAGGGAGCGCAAGTTCTCTGGTGGAAATACAAAGGAAAGTTCAAAGGATAATGCAAGGAAGCATTCTTTGACTGGTGGGGATGAAGCAATTCAGAACAACAATAAAAATGTGGAGTTTATTCCGATTGGTGACCCAGGAAATACGCTTGCCAGCAGTATGCCCTCTGTATGGAATGCTGAACGACAACCATCTGTGTCCCCAGAGAGAGAAACTGTGCATTTGAAGGTGAGTTTGTAACTTATAATCATACATACATGACTATGTATGCAAAACCATACATACAAGTATGTACAAGGAGGGGTGTAGAATTTCACTTGTCCACTTGCCCCAGCTGGCCATTAAAAACCAGTGCAGGGCAAGTGAGAAATCTGAACATTTCTTTGTATTTTTTTTGATTTTACCATCTTGGAGGGGCTAAGCAGGGCAAGTGATAATTTTTGGAATCTTATACCCCTGACATAATTTATGTATGCACCTTTATTAATGTTTTACTTTTTTTTCCTTATCAAAATGATGTCATGATTTTTGTTTATAGGGTGTGAAAGTTACCAAGACAATCAAGCTCCCCCTTATGATCATGGCAATAAAAGAAAGTCTTTGTATCTTTGTAAATTCCTTTGGGTAAACAGATGTTATTTTTGATATCTATAGATAACATTTGAGTTAATTCTAATGAAGCGGTATATGCAAGGTTTCCATGGCTAACAAAATTTTGATCCACAAATTTTCTGAATGACCCCCAAATATTTTAAGATTTGTCTCTTCATCTATATCACTCTTTGAAAAAAATCAAGGGAAACCTTATAATACCCTGTATTTGATCTGGTAATCAAGAGTAAGCATATACAGCTTTTTAAAAAGCTCTAAGTTGTTCACAGATCTTCTTCCACACACACATGTAAATAACAACACCAAATAACATGTAGCAGTGGGGTAGACTTGAATTATGAGTCATTGTAAAAATGTCATCAGATGTGAGATCTCTATAGCCAAAACATGGATCTTACTCATGTCTGGAGCATCCATATATGACATGTTACCAGTACCTGCCTGGTACCAATTACCATACAGACATGTAAGTACTGTAACAATGTCAGGACCACCAGAAGGTTGTCTTTTCTTACTTGTAAAGCAGAAATTAGCAGGTGTTGAAAATAAAAATCACAGGTAACAGATGGCCTACTGTTTTCAGTTTTCTCTGCAGCATATTGGCTTTACTGGTGTCAAACATATTCAGATAATGTATTGAAATCTGCTATTTCTTTTTCTGTAACTGCAGAAAATCTTACATCTTATTTTTTATATTTCAAACCTAATTTTGTATACACATAACTCTAACAGAATTGAAGAATGTTCGCCTTGTATCCTGATTAATGGTAATTTGACAACATTCTATTCAGCCATGTTATGATACATACTTGTTATATATTTAAACATTGTAACTACTGTATTTGCAAGATTAACTTCTAGCATGTATTTCAAGTGTTACAGATTTGGCCTGTGTGTCCTGTCTGATTGACCATACATCAATGGGTAGATCTATCTGAGATGTGACCTTTTAATCTGGTTACAGTATGTACAATAACCCACAAGCATTGGCATGTCAACAATTGTTATATCTTTGTTTTGAAAAATATAACTGCAATCCTTTGTTAATAGGTTATGGTTCTGTCCATCTTTATACTCATTGTTCATATCCTGCAGTAGTAGATGACATAGTCCATGCTGATTATGATAAGGGAGCCCCTAGTTAGGCAAATTTATCACGCTAGTACTATGTCGGGTCATTTTAGGAGAGGGTGGCAAGACTTAGTGCTGTACTATCAGACTATCTCTGTGGGTGACAGGTATTTGTGGGCTGTCGTTTGTCACCACTTGTCTTCAGCACCCTTATGTTTTGCCCGGTCAGTGCAAAATTGGGCTATCTGCAATTGGAAGGTCACTGGCCCCAGTTGTACCTGGCAGTACACATTGAGACACCTAATGTAAACCTAGGTGACCTTAAATTGCTCTAATGGTGTCTCCATTATAGGTAGTCAAGACCTGGAATTAAATTAATTGCTATCTTGGTTCTAGATTGTTCAACTTACTGCTGATCCTTTTCAGTATTAGTCGCTAATGTTAGCATTTGCATCCCAGTTGTATTCTAACATATCCATAGAATGCAAGCAGGGAACCAGCTTGCTTTGTCTGTAACTGAACGCAATTAAGCTGATGTATTGCTCATAGATTCCTTGTAAAACAGCAAAATAAAGTTGATTATGCGCTGGCTGTCTTAAATACATGTTAGCGTAACCTAAATGAGGTGTATTTTCATCTGTTGCCGTTTTCAAGTTTGGTTATATTTGTGGCAACTTGGACTGAAATACTACAGTACCTGATGGTAAGATACCAGTTAAATGGTTGACAGTATTGAAAGGTACATATTATGCTTGCCAAAGTTTATTTCAAGGGACCTGGTACCATTCTTTTTGTCAGATTCCCTCCTATTTGGAATGGGCTTCTGTAAAAAGCCCTGTGTATGCCAGCAGCCCCCACCCTGGGCCAAAACATTGATGGGTACAATAATGTCCAAGTTGTAAGTGTTTAAGATAGATATATCAACTTGACAAATTGCTAACTGTGATATAATAAGATATCCTCATATGGGAGTTTAAATATTTTTATACCTTCAACCTGTTGAATGGATAAGTGTCTATCATTATAATACAGTTTTGTTCAAGGAACTGTGAAAAACAAGACAGAATTCATTATTTCATTGGCTATATATATATGCAGCAGTCAAGCCAGCCTTAAGCCATCAGTCAAGGGAACAAGAGAAAGTGTTGTTAAATACTTGTCATTTTAAAAAACTAATATTAAAACTGCAGGAAGACTGCTTAGTACAGGTGGCCGCTGCTACAGGTTTACTGTATCTGTATTATATATTGTTTTGCAGTTTCAAAACCTCTCTTTTCTTTTTTTTTCTGTCTTCAATCTCACTGTTATTAACTATATATTTCCCTTAGTATTTTGTTTTGGTGCATGTTTATTGATGTACATTATTGAAGTGGCAATGTGAACTGATTCATGATTTCTTCACATGAAACCTGCATACTAATTCTGCTGTCAGTTGATAGACACACTAGATTTTGTAATATTTTCTGATGTACTCTTAGTTGGATGTCTACAGAGAACTATTTCTGGGAGCATTTCTGGAATTTCACAGCTCTGATTCTGCTTGCAAGTGTACTGAATGCTCCTAAACACAACCTTGTTAATTTTCCAGTTCAATTGTTTAACTTTGGGATGTTTCTTTCTGTGTGTGACCACAAAATTGTTGAGGGGTCATTAAGTGACTTTGAAAGACTAGAGGAATGGCAGCTAGTGATCTGTTTCAGCCACCTGTAGGATCAGTATGGAGAGATTGCCAGAGGTCGTGTTTATCGTTTTACCCAACATTAGCACACTCTTATTTGCCGGATGGCGGAAAGTATTGGATATATTTTTGTCATACGCCAAACATTCCGCCCATTCTTCAGATACCTGGGGGGAAAACAGACATCTCCTTACCTCTAGGTAGGAGATTAACTTACCTTTCAGTGGAGGAAACATTTTGGTTTGACTTGACTGTACGAAGAAACCCCTTTCTTAAACAGTCAAGGGAATAGAAAATTCAGATGAAAAAATTGCATGCTGATTCATTTCACAGGTGTTTGAGGTGAAGATAGTGACAGATAAAAATGTTACACTTACAGAGTTGTGAACTTGGGCTGTAAAATATGCTACTGAGAATAATGTGTGGAAAATAGAGCCACATATTTATTATTGGGGCATAAAACATTACATGTAATATAATTTTTGTGTCACCTGCTGTAAGCAGGGGTGGCATATAGGGATCATTTTTCTGTTGCTTGTCATTCTGCCTGTCCATCTGTCTGTCACACTTTTCCCGTCACACTGCAGCAGGTGACACATGTTCTAGAGAACACTCTTGTTATGTGGACTGGTACAAGTTACTGTACATAGGAAAAGTTTTAAAATATTTGATTATCAAAATGGGTTTGGTGCTAAGTTAAGTTTATTTTAAGCCTCTTAAGTAATTAATATAGGTATATTCAGTTGGTTCCAAACCATGTTGCCAGGATTGGACCAGTACTACTGGCAAAACATCTGTTTCCAGCTGTTCAGAAACCTGACAAGAACCAGACAGTGAAAGATTTTTGAGTGCCTTTATGTATCAGGGACCCAATGAATTGAGTCTCAATTTTGTCAAGTTGACAAACCTTTGGAACACAGCACACAAGTGCAGTTCTAGGTCAGGATGGCCTTGTGTCAGGATAATATAACTGGTATCATGCCTCTTGTCAACAGCATGATACCACAGTGAGGCAGCAATATATCCTTAGTGTTGACAAAAATATCTAAATCACAGAAATACTGTCAACTTGATGTTAAGTCCAAGCAAACAAACCAACAGTTACTGCATTCTGTATAATAATCATTAATTTTCATGGAGGAATAATTTTTCTCGATTCAGTGGGTGATTTTATAAATAATAATTTGGCAACAAGATAATGTGTCAAGCACAAGAGTTGAGTCCCTACAGAGCTCCAAGGTCAAGTTAGAGGTGAAAGGTCATGGTGATAAATTAGCCTGTTTGGACTGTAACTTATCTTTTGATCAACAAATTCTTAAATAATTTGGCAGTAAGATTTGCCTCATTGAGACAATGTGTGACAGTTGAGTCCATACCTCCAAGTTCAAGGTCACACTTAGAAGTGAAAGGTCATGTGATGAAGTTACTTGTCTGAACTCAAAGGATTCTCAAATGACTTGCTGTGAGCAAGAGGTGGGTCCCTAGCTCCATGGTCAAGGTCACACTTAGAAGTGAAAGGTGTACCTTAGGTAATGGGCTTAACATTTTCCCATAGGCATCTAGTCTATAAATATAGACCTCATTTAAAATTGTTTGTGTAGTAGACTTCGCATTTCTGTAATATTATTATGAAGCATATATTTACAAATATTGTTATCAGGATTGACGATCAGTAAACCCAATATTTTACATACTCAAGTTTAGTATCAAAATGACGGTCTTCAAATAAGCTTTTCAAAAATACATGTTATATTCTTTCATATTTTGAAGTTTCAAACAATATTCAAAACCACAGATACAGAGTTTTGATAAGGAGTTTGAGATTTCACACATTTCTTTGTTTGATTTGAAGCATGAGCCATGTGTACCAATTAAATGTCAGTGATATCCACTGGACTCAGCAATGGTGACATGCCATGTCTGATTTCATGATAAGTCCCTGGCTAATGGCAATTAAATACAGATTCCTTGTTTCCCTGGAAGAAAGTGCAGGATATTTAACCGTGCAGGTCAGTGTCCAAACTGTCATATTCTGCTTGGACACTGATCATTAAACATCACTGATATTGAAACGGTTCTTCTGCCTTCTTTCCAGGTCCTGATATAAGTCCCCGCAGAGCTTCAGATATACGGTGCGCCCGCGCCATTGTCGCGTGATTTCAAAATATGGCGCACGACTTTCGACGGCAATGGGTCCTTCTGGCGCGTCCATTTTGCTCGTGAAAATTTCTTACTTTGATGAAAATATTTAAAAATTTCTTCGCCGAGAGTCCTGGAGAGACAATTTTACAAACTCCTAAAAATGAAAGTAGACTGTCAACGAATTTTCATTCGATAAATTCGGCTCTCATCGCTATGTGGATAAAATCCGAATATTCCAATTGATCCTAGCTCTGCTGAGTCAAATTTGCTTCGAAAATAATCAAAATGGCAAAAAGAAAACAAACAGACATTTCGAAGTTCTTTAACAAAGAGAGCAACCAGGGAAACATTGAAAATAGTTAGCACATAACAAATCCACCAACTGGTATGGATTACTTTGATTTTTTTTTCTTTTCTGTTATTTTTTGTGCAGCCGACATCATGCGCTGAACTTTCGTTTTGCCTCGCTGTAAATGAAAATATTTTCTACCGGATATTTATCGATGTCCGTGGATGTCTGCAAAATTTCAATAAACGTCAGTAGTAATGATGAGGTTTTTTTTTTTACATTTTGGTGCTATTTAGATAGATTTTTCATTGTGAAATCATATTTTTTCCAGCTGACTTCATCGGTCACTTGTCTGGTTCCCGTCCCGTTTAAGAGATATGTATCAAAGCACCGACAGCACTGATGGGTGGGGTGAACTGTAACTTCAATTGTCTCTTTTCCCACAAATGTTAAATGTGTTTTTGTTTTACAAAAGTAGTATGGACCCATTTCTATCATTTTCAATGTTAATGTTTTATCAAATCCATTAATTAATTGTTTCCATACTTTGCATGGTCTGGGTGGATTTTTTAGCCCAATTCAAGATGTATAAGGAACTTGGAACAATGTCAGGCCTCAAAACAAAAACACATTTTGTATGCTTGGACCCATCATTTTTGAAAATGACCCACCATTTTGTTGCTCCAGGGGCCCCTCTGGCCCACCAATCTTGGAAAAAATCTGAAGCTCTGTCCCCGTTAGTTTTTGTGAGAGACATTTCAATATATATATATATATATATTCACCAGCTACACAAAAGTTTAATATTGGGTTTACTGATCTTCAATCCTGATAACAATATTTGTAAAAATATGCTTCATAATAATATCATAATCCACAAATAAATGTTTCTACGAATTCAAGCCTTTAAAAACTTTACAAAATTGAAAGAAATTCATTGTCAATGAAAAACAACTTTTTACCCAAGACATTTCAATCTTTGCTTCTTTTCCAGTTTAGTGGAATGTTAAATGATTCAATAATCTCATTTATAAATTAGAATTATTTTATCTTTTTCCTGGGCCTTTTTGTCATATTGTTCAATGGAATTGATATTCATGGACATTAATCAGAATTTTATCAGTTTTTATATTATTGATAATGTTGATTCGGTTTTATCGTTAGAAACTCTATTGATTAATAAGACCATTGGATCTGACCTTGAACTGTAGGATCATTTGGCTTGACCAGCCTAATGTATTGGGGTGCCCGAAGCAATACTGACACAAACATAGACCATCAACATCATCGACGACATACTCTTTTGTTTGGTGTGTGGACAACATGTAAAGGTAAATCTGACATTCCTTGGTCACTTTGACAAGGTATGGTCATCTGTACATATCCAGTCTTCGTACGCACATGCCAGGTCTTCCTCTACTTCCTCTTCTTGTGGACATCACTATATGACAAATATTATTGCAACTCCAACACAACAACAACCTATCCAATCCGATGGTGCAAGACAGTGATTGGGATTTAATTTTAAGTTAATTGTTATAATGATATTCATCTGGATAAATATAACCTTCACTGCAATAATGGTATTCATCTGGATAAATATCACCTTCACTGCAATAATGATATTCATCTGGATAAATATCACCTTCACTGCAATAATGATATTCATCTGGATAAATATCACCTTCACTGCAATAATGGTATTCATCTGGATAAATATCATCTTCACTGCAATAATGGTATTCATCTGGATAAATATCACCTTCACTGCAATAATGATATTCATCTGGATAAATATCACCTTCACTGCAATAATGATATTCATCTGGATAAATATCATCTTCACTGCAATAATGGTATTCATCTGGATAAATATCACCTTCACTGCAATAATGATATTCATCTGGATAAATATCACCTTCACTGCAATAATGGTATTCATCTGGATAAATATCACCTTCACTGCAATAATGTATTCATCTGGATAAATATCACCTTCACTGCAATAATGGTTTCACTGGATAAATACCTGATATTCATCTGGATAAATATCACCTTCACTGTTATAATGGTATTCATCTGGATAAATATCACCTTCACTGCAATAATGGTATTCATCTGGATAAATATCACCTTCACTGCAATAATGATATTCATCTGGATAAATATCACCTTCACTGCAATAATGGTATTCATCTGGATAAATATCACCTTCACTGCAATAATGGTATTCATCTGGATAAATATCACCTTCACTGCAATAATGGTATTCATCTGGATAAATATCACCTTCACTGAATAATGGTATTCATCTGATAAATATCACCTCACTGAATAATGGTATTCATCTGGATAAATATCACCTTCACTGCAATAATGGTATTCATCTGGATAAATATCACCTTCACTGCAATAATGGTATTCATCTGGATAAATATCACCTTCACTGCAATAATGGTATTCATCTGGATAAATATCACCTTCACTGCAATAATGATATTCATCTGGATAAATATCACCTTCACTGCAATAATGGTATTCATCTGGATAAATATCACCTTCACTGTAATAATGGTATTCATCTGGATAAATATCCATCTGGATAAATATCACCTTCACTGCAATAATGGTATTCATCTGGATAAATATCACCTTCACTGTAATAATGGTATTCATCTGGATAAATATCACCTTCACTGTAATAATGGTATTCATCTGGATAAATATCACCTTCACTGTTATAATGGTATTCATCTGGATAAATATCACCTTCACTGCAATAATGGTATTCATCTGGATAAATATCACCTTCATAATTAATAAACACTCCCTGTTCATGTTTCTGAACTTAGAAGTCTTTCCTCTAGTAAAATGCAAGAAATACTCTAGAGTTCTCAAGAATTAAAATAGATGGTCCTGTATTTTAGAATTTGTGGCCAGAGTGCTGACTGCTCTCTTAATTAATAACATAATTTTGAAAAAAAATCACTGACAACTTATGTTTTGTCATTTGTCAGTTACTACATGTATACATTATATATGAGGCCTTTATATGTATACCTCTCTAAACATATTAATCGGAAATTCTGTTTTAATATAACACTGTTTTTTTTATAATGCAATTTAACATATATATTTTTGAAAGAGTTAAAAATTAGGCTGCATTGTATTGTTTAGTTTTCCTAAAGATTTTTTTGCTGTTGCATCACACTTCAATTGCAACATTAAAAATATATATATATGACAATTTCCAGATATAATTTAGGATATATGAAAAGAAAATATGTAAAGTAACTTTTTTTAACATTTTTAGCTCACCTGAGCACAACGTGCCTTTTGTCTGTCGTCCGTCCGTGCGTGCGTCCGTCGGCCGTCAACAATTTATTAAAACAACATCTCCTTCTAAACTACTCACTGGATTTTAATAAAACTTCACAGGAATGTTCATTATGGGGCCTTTTACCAAAGTTGTTAAAATTATTTTGATTGGTCAAAAATCTAGGTCACAGGAGCTAAAAATAGATTTTAAAAAAGAAAATTTTAAAAATCTTCTTCTCCTAAACAACAAGGCCTAGCCTTTTGATTTTTGGTATGTAGCATGATCTTATGACTCTCTACCAAGATCGTTCAAATTATGACCCTGGGGTCAAAACTGGCCCTGAACCAGGGGTCACTTGATTTAACATAGGCTAATATAGGAAAAAAACTTGAAAAATCTTCTTCTCAGAAACCACAAGACCTGGAGTTAAGATATTTGATATGTAGCATGATCTTATGACTCTCTACCAAGATTGTTCAAATCATGACCCTGGGGTCATAATTGGCCCCGCCCCAGGGGTCACTTGATTTAACATAGGCTAATATAGGAAAAACTTGAAAAATCTTCTTCTCAGAAACCACAAGGCCTGGGGTTTAGATATTTAGTGTGAAGCATTGTCTAGTAGATCACAACCAAGTTTGTTCAAATCATGGCCCTGGGGTCAAATTTGGCCCTGCCAAGGGGTCACCTGATTTAACATAGGCTAATATAGGAAAAAACTTGAAAAATCTTCTTAATTCTCAGAAACCACAAGGCATAGAGTTAAGATATTTGGTGTGTAGCATTGTCTAGTGGATGCTATCAAGTTTGTTCAAATCATGACCCTGGGGTCAAAATAGGCCCTGCCCCAGGGGTCACTTGATTAAACATAGGCTAATTTAGAAAAAAATTGAAAAATCTTCTTCTCAGAAACCACAAGGCTTGGAGTTTAGATATTTGGTATGTAGCATTGTCTACTGGGTCTCTACCACGTTTTTACAAATCATGACCATTGGGTCAAATTTGGCCCCACCGAAGGGGTCCCTGATTTTACATAGGCTAATATAGGGAAAAACTTGAAAAATCTTCTTCTCAGAAACCACAAGGCCTGGTGTGTAGCATTAATTGTCTAGTGGATCTCTTCTAAGTTTGTTCAAATCATGACCCAAGGCCTGGAGTTTAGATATTTGGTATGTAACATGGGCTAATAGACCTCTGCCAAATTTGTTCAAATCATGAATCATGCATTGTCTAGTGGATCTATACTTAGTTTGTTCAAATCATGGCCCTGGGGTCAAATTTGGCCCCGCCATAGGGGTCACCTGATTTTACATAGGCTAATTAGAAATAACTTGAAAATTCTTCTTTTAGAAAACACATGGCCTGGGGTTTAGATATTTGGTGAAAATTGG
>CM037777.1:63268195-63318195 GCA_021229015.1 Solen grandis
CATTTCTTAACTAGAACAGCAACCTCTCTTACGTACATGAAGATCTACTCCTGTAAAAGGAAAAAGTAGTGCTCCGTATGAATGTAATTGACCTAAAGTAGTCCACACAATATTTTGCATGATGGCGAGTTAAATTCCTTCCAGATAGGCAAACATTCTGGTATCTTAAATAATCAAATACCTGGTCAATTTCTACACATACAAACATTCGTTAGTACTAGAGAAAGAGAATGACCTACTTAGGTATGCAGCTCTTTATGAATGAAAGGTTCATGACCTTTACTCCGGATTATTATGTTACAAACAGAACCTCTGAAGCAACAGCGGGTGGAGTTTTTGTCGTCATGTGACTGCTTCAATAACTTCAAAAACGCTGGGTTTAGAATGTTAATCCCGTCGCCGTCTCTCAGCGCATTGTGCGCTTTGATTTATCTTTGGGTTTAGGTCTTTGGTTAAAACATAAATTGAAATTTTAATAGTCCAGAAGGCGCTTGATCGCTTCGCTCGCTCCTCCCCTTCTTAACCATTTAGATTTCACTTAATATGCTCTTACTTATTACTTGGTGGTGTCACACTGCAATATGTATAAGTTAATTCAAAGATAAGTGCAGTATTAACTAGGGCTCATAGCGTCATTCATACAATATTGCCACAATAATATCGGGCAAAGGATTATACAGCCCAAACTTAACGTGAGCATTTTGTTACCACCATATCATAAGTCTTAGATTTGTGATCATTTTTTACAATTCGTTTGTCATTCCTGTAGAATTCGTGTATTTCTGCTACCTTATCAATGTTGAATCCGAACTGCAAAAGAATTAAAACACGTAAATCAGAATCCCACATTTCAGTTTACAAATCATTTTCGAGTATAATTCATCTCTTAGTTAATTATATACATTACAATTAAATGAAACATGCAGTTTATTTTCATCTAAATTGGCATTACAGTAAAGACCATTTCTAAATGAAATTATGAAAATCATTGTTGTAAATTACCCCCTCCCACCCAACCATTTTTCCTGCACCTGCTTACCACATCCGCTTAAGAAAAGAATATAATTAACATTTGAACGTTGTATTGTATGTAACGTTGATTTTTGATCACATATTATCAGAGAGCTGAATTACTTAATGTAGCTTCGTGATATTATGTGTTTGATAATCTACATTCACAGTTACCGTATACTTTACATAATGACCGGATAATTTTGGAAAAAAAAAGTTATATATCCCCATGCAGTATTTGTGTGCAAGTGGCAGAATCACATTACAATATTATACATGAAAAAGAACATAAAAAAAGAATATTCTCAGAATAAGTTTACAAGTTGTTTTGGTTTTGTTTTTTGTTTTTGTGGGGGGGGGGGGGGGGGGGGGGGGGGGCGGGGGGGGGGGGGGCTGTGTGTGTGTGTGTGTTTTTTTTTTCACTCAGCGCATACACGGTCATGCGATATGGAGTTTTAATAAGTGTAGAATAAGTGGGCGGGGGGGGGGGAGAATTTCGAACATCTAAAAATAATATTTTGTTTTCCGTTGGGTATCGTGAGTTACCGAGTCGTTGAGAAGAAGTCTTTTTTTTCACTTTATAATATTCTAGCTGAAGCCCAAGACACGGTAACTCACGATACCTAACTGGAAACAGGGAAACAGAATGCAATTGTTTTATTACATGATTTTAAATATATGACTTACTCAAAAAGAAATTTCGAACATCTCACACTTGACCCCTCCACCCCCATTTTTTAAAGACTCACAGAATTTAGAATTCAAATTAAATAGTTTGAAGATCTTAGCAAACTTTTATAAAAAAAAAAAAGACTACATAACTGTCAAAATAAAAAGTCAAATAAATAAAGTGGTGAAAAGAGTCTTGGATTACTTCAATTTTGAATTTAGATAGCTTTAATAGTTAGCAAGGACTAGTCCTTGGAGGGCCCGAAAGATAATCTCATGCATTTGTCCCCCTTGGCTGCTGCAGTCCAACGGGCTCATAATTGGGTGGGTCCTTTTTCTTTTATTTGTCAGGTCAGTGGGATCGAGAGGTCTGACGGTCCCACGGGTATATAAGTCGCTGTTGAGATATACAAACATACAATAAATTAAACAGTGAATACCACATGTGAATATGAAAGATAAGATGATAAACGATTTTGTTGGTAATGTCAAGGAAACCTGATTCAGAACCGTGCTGTTTAGAAGGTAAACTATAAAAAATACTCAGTATTTCGAGTTATGAATAAAGTATCTTACATCTAAAATCACAGCTTGGGGAGTTTGTCTTGTGTGTTCATCTAAAAGAAAGGCTATCTACTCAGCAACATATTACTGAATAAATAATGGATTATTTATAAAGTCTTTGAATGTATGCAGATATGATAAAAGAATTTGGTACTTTATCAGTATTTACAATGCAGTTATAGTCAACAGTGTATTTAAGTAAGTGTGAATTAGCATGTTAGATAAATAAAATTGTTACTTAGTTCCTTATGCATTGCTATGTAAATGCACTCTCTGTGTGTATTATTTATGTTAAAAACAACACTGAACTGTATATGTACAAGTTATTTTGAATAAAATTTCTGTTCTTTTCTATTGTACGTCAGTATTTGCTTCAAAGAAGACAATGTGGCAACGTACGTATTTAGATTGGTGTCTCACACATGTGGAAAAAAATGACTCTCCGTCTATAAATCTTGATTCGTGTCGAAATTTTGAGTAAGATGAGGTATGCATTTGTGAAACATATGGTGGCTGATTTCTGCCATTTCGTGTTGCGGGGCGAAGTTTCGCCCCGAAATGTCGAAATCTCGCGGCGAGATTTAGGGGCGAAAGGTCGAAAACACGAAAATGCCAGTATTTCGGGGCGAGATTTCGGGGCGAAAACTCGAACCCCGCCCTACTCGCCGGAATCCGCCCCGGGACGAAATAAGATTTTGACATTTCGCCCGAAATCTCGCCCCGCGGAAAATCAATATTTCGTCTTTTCGACTTTTCGTGCGGCGCCCCCGCCAACCCGCCATGCGAGAATTCAATAATTCGCATTTCGCCTTCCGGTACATATTGTACGCATGCGCAGACACCTTTTTTTCAGGCGCAGACGCTTTATTTCTCTAATTACTGCACGGTAAGTAATACATATTTCATGGAATCAAGATACTAGAAATATCTGATGAGTCATCATTACCTGAACGTTTATATTGATCATAAGGACCATTAGATTTTACCCCAAGATTCCGCCAGACATTCAAATATCCTGGAGTATTTGGTTCAAAGAAAATACCTACACGATCTCTCACTTTCATATCATATATGATATAGATCTATTTAAATCCTTCAAATGTAATAAACTGTCTAAGGTTTTAAAAAGCAGACTTAAAAAATAACTTTCAATATCCAATAACAGTCAGAATATTATTATTATTATGTCTGCAGTTCTCGACAATGAACTTCAAATGAGTTTGCCATGGGTAATGTGCAGATACAGAGGTAAAATCTATGAACAACAGTTGCACTAAGGTTCTTTTTTGTTGGTTTACATAAATAAGTGATCGTCTGCTTGCTGAGTGTTGACTAGTGGCTTAAAAATGATAAAAAGGAGCATTTGTGAAAATGGTAGAAAAATGTTACCTCTTCATCAATTTCAATTGATTTTTTGTTATACTTATGCAAAACATTTTCAATGCATTAATGAATCAGAAAAAAAAATGATACATCAATTCTGTTTATTGTCAATTATTTCTCTGCTAAATTATTTCACACATCATACATGACGTTTAGTATTGAATTTGTATAAAAAGCTTGAGAATACCAATAGTAAGAGAACTCAATACTTGAGGATAGATCTTGACATAGTATGTGACTTATAGATATAAGCCTACACACTTTTATTGTATTATGTAAATATTTATCATGTTTAACAGGACTTATCGAGATTTTGAATGTTTTTTTTTTTTTTTTTTTTTTTTTTTTCAATTTTCTTTATATATCTTATGATAAAACATTCTTTAACAGATCTAATCCATAACCTTTATGTGATCCTGACATGGATGCTATCCTGGATGAGCTAGGTCTGAGGGAACTAAAGAGGAATTTTAGTGAACAACGGGTAAAATACATATTTTCTGATCTTTGATGAGTGTAAAACTCTGAGTGTGTGAGAGAGAGATTTTGTGGAAAGTTGGATAATTTCATAATGATAGATAATTATTTGCTTTCATTAAGGCTAGAGCTATTTGAATTCAAAATAGATATACTTTTGTACTATCAATCTAAATCATGCAGTACCTGTAGCTTCAAATAACTGTCTAAGCACTAAAGATATTTCATGTGAACAAACTTTCCAGCTGGTTTGCAGTAGGTTGGTGGTTCTACATGGCTTCTATGCCTGAAATACTGTACAGATCTGTAGAGGGCCCATTAACACCCGTAATGTTAATGAAAAAAAATCACACTCAGAAAAAAAAATCACACTCAGAAAAATTGAATGCAAAATAGTAAGAGAATCCTTAAAAGTAAGAGATTGAAGTCCTTCTATACTACTGTACTGTTTATCAATAAGGAAAAACAGGGAATGTTCTGAAGTTGCATATCCAAATAACTCCTATCAAGTGTCTTTCCTCCTTCCAAATTCTTTTATGTCTGATTTTCTTTGGTCTTAGATTGACCTTTCTATAGATTATTATCTGAAAATCTCCAATGCTGTATACCTACCACTAAAAAACAATTAAGTAGGCCAATTATACAAATTAACCCAATATAAAGGTATATGGAAGTAGTTGTGAAATAATCTGTACATTAATTACTTAATCAAAATCCAATTAATATACATTAACTTTGACAATAGATAAGGTGGAAACTATTCAGTCAGCAATACTTTTTACACCATAAACCTTCTGGTCACATATTTTTTATTTAAAAAACAACAACAACAAAAACATGAGTGTGAAAAGGAGAGGGAAAGAGGGAGGGGAGATGTAAAAAAAAAGGGAGAAAGAAAGAAAAAAATGAAGAGGAAGAGAATCAGAAAACATGCTTGATATTCCCATAGAACTGCCTGTGAAGTAAGGTTGATGTCGACATGATACCAATATCATTTCATAACACATACATATTTACATGTAACGTGTAATATATGCAACGTATTCAATCAGTATAAACTAAAATATTCAAAAACATAAAAGTAAAAATCAAAAACTATTTTAAACAGAGACTCCCCTTGATTCATTAATGAACTAATCATTTCGTTTCACAGTGGCTCTATATTTCTATATTCCTCGTCTGTAAGTCAATGGTTCGTTTATACATAGCTCTGACACAAGATAGAGTACTTTGAACTGTTTAATAAAGGATACTATCACCATAACCATTTAAACCAGAAAACATTTCATTGATTTGTTTCGCTTACACGTGTTTACATTCAATTTGCGCATGCTTACAATATGTACCGGAAGGCGAAATGCGAAATATTGAATTCTCGCCTGGCGGGTTGGCGGGGCGCCGCACGAAAAGTCGAAAAGACGAAATATTGATTATTTCGTGCCGCGGGGCGAGATTTCGCCCCGAAATGCGAAATATTGAATCTGGGGCGCCAAAAAAAAAAAATTTCGTGCCGCGGGGCGAGATTTCGCGGCGAAATGTCAAAATCTCGGGGCGAGATGTCGGGGCGAAAGGTCGAAAACACGAAATGTCGAAATCTCGGGGCGAGATTTCGGGGCGAAATGACGAAATACTATGATTCGTGTTGCGGGGCGAAATTTCGTGTTTTCGACCTTTCGCGATCTCGGGGCGAGATTTCGACATTTCGGGGCGAAACTTCGCCCCGCAACACGAAACACGAAATGGCAGAAATCAGCCACCATAGAAACATGTATATACATTGTGTGACTACTTACTTATATTTTTTACCAGAGCCTCTTTATATTTCATATTTGTTACAAATTCATCTTTCCATTACTGTTAAATGGAATGAGAGAAAAAATGAATTTGAATTAAATTGAACTATTCTCATATTTTAAGTATTCAATTATAATTTATCCTCGATACTCTTTTGACTTCTACACATTAATCTGTTTATTTAGAATTAAACATACAAAATATGCGTATAGCCAATGCATGTAGTAAATGAATAATGTAAATGAACAAACATGATAATTTCTGTCACGGTAATTTAAATTTAACATATAAAATTATATTGAGAAAACTTAGTTTAACAGAAAACAATGTTTAAGGCATGTTAATACTTCATAACTTAAATATTTTCATCATTTCTTACTTAAACACAAAATATTCATATTTTGCCATTTGATTTTATCATTGATGGAGACTTTGTTGACATAAGTCTGATGAATTTATTTATATTTGGCCATCTGTGGTAATAGACCATTTCCCCAGGGGTTCGGCAATACTCGGTATAATTCGCTGATTTAAATTGACCAATCAGTGACTGGTGGAAAATCTCAAGTGTATGTTAACTGTGTGTGGCATTATACACCAGCAGTTAGATTATGTGTTCGTGAAGTGCTCGTCGATTATCGTAGGTACACGTCTCATTTCGGAGTGGAAATGGTCTATAATATTTGAACAAGACCTGGTGGTATTATGGACGGGTTTTCCTGTGTTTTTTTGTTGTTGTTTGTTTTTTATCAAGAGTAGGTCAATGTCAACTGCATAATGTAAAGGTCCATTCACTTAAGCAACTGTCCAGATATTTAAGCAATCCAATTAAGAACATAGAAGTTATGGCAGATTTAAAAAAAAAAGTCAACCCGCCCCACGACGCCCGCCGGCTGCCCGTTGAGCAAAAAAGTCCAAAAATGTGTATCTTAAATCTTTATATTTTGGACAGATGAGTAAAACATGTTACACGTTTTCTATCATACTAATAGAATACTGAGTGAACGTTCAAAGAAAATATTTCCATTCACATACACCGCAAGGTAATTGATTGATTACAATGCAGTCTCGGGTCGTTGAGCACAGCTATAACGTTGGCACTTTGATCTCATAGTTGCACAAGTAGTCATTTCGGACACAGGTAACCGGTAGACAAATTCTATGATCATTACAAACAAGATTCATCTATATATGTGTATCGGGAATTTGTGTATACCTATCAGGCTGTGTAACAACTATTCCATACTTTACTCCAGGATTTTCTTTTTTTTAACAGAGCATGGTATAGGCTGTTTCAGTTACGGATATACTTTTGTCTACAATGGAGAATTCAAGTAAAGGAACTGACACAAATGCTAGAATATCGAACTGTTGTAATTTACGCAGGGCATTCGTTCTTACGTTTGTTCTCGTTTTTGTGGCAATTGTCGCCATGTATAGTAGGACTGCGGAATTTTCGATCGACGTGAGACCGATATATGCATCAGTTCGGAGAATGGTCAGCATGTCTGACGTTGCTCTTGAGTTGTCGTCTGCAAGTAAAAATGCCTCCAAAATGATCAAAGCTCTGCAATCGGAGAACAAAGAATTTCCTGGAATGCCAGACCCATGTGCAAAGCCACGGAGGAAAACGGCGTCGAAGATATTCTATGCATGGTAAGTGGGCTACCAGTAATGGACCTATCTTTTGAAACAACGTAGCTTTAACTTGATGTTTGAATTGTTCGGTAAACAATTTCAGCTCAAACCTATTTTATTGTCAAGACTTTTACAATATGCATAAACAAAATATTGAAAATGTTCCGGCCCAAGTTCTAACAACTTAGAAACATGTAAAGGACACATCAATTTACGTCGAGCCTGGTCTATGAAATTGACAATATATTACGAAAGAGAATTAATTAAAATAAAACAATCAATTTTTCGAAATACCACATATGTGTTACAATACGTTAGATTTAAAATGTATTTTATAACATATTAATATAAAGTAAAGAAAAATAAGGAAATTAGAGATAAATGTGATTAAGTAATTTAAAAAAAAAATAGATTTGATTTAGCCATTGTCACAAAAATGTTTTGTGGTGCAGGATTCTTTTATATTTCTATTATATATCAAAACAATACACGAACATATGTAAATCAAATATTTATTTCAGAAAAAAACAACAGTTATAATTTAAACCCCCATTAAATGTTCATGTGCACACTTTTAATTTAAACAGTTTCTGGCCAGCTCTACGAATAAGATGCTTTTAAATCAGTCAGTCCACACAGGAACTCATATAATGTCATACGATGTACGTTCCACAAAGGATACCAAAAACCAGCTCCACTTAGGACACAATAGACATGACGTATGACGTGACGTCTCTCACACACACACACACACACACACATATATATATATATATATATATATATATATATATATATATATATATAACTCGTTATCTTCACAAAGACGAGGCTCCACAAAGGACTGCCACAAATGACGCGCCACAAATGACGCTCCACAAAGGACAACAGCATAAGACGTTCCACACAGGACAATGACATAAGACGTATGACGTTCCATGCAAGACTACATCGTAAGACATTCCACACAGGACTGCACCGTAAGACATTCCACACAGGACTGCATCGTACGACTTTCCACACAGGACTACCCGACATAAACTGCCCGTCTATGACATCTGGCAAATAAGTTGATTTAAGACATTTGCTTTCGAGATAATTATATAGAATATACAAGAAAACTGTGATACTAAGTATCACAGCGGCCCTTCGAACTTAGTGTACGAGAACTTTTCTGACATGTTTTTAGCATTTGTGTTGCAATACTTAAATTTAACGTTTGAAAGAAATAGATTTATGTTTGAAGGTAAATTTAAAGATAATTTAAATTTTTTGGTGAACATGAAATAAATTTTGTCAAATTTTTAAGTATGTTTTGTTTTCACATGTTTATTTCTAAAGTAATAATGACTCACATTGTTAAGAATGTAAACTGTGGATGTATTGATCCTGTACAGAAACACATCATATGTTTCAAATATTTTAATACGTCATTTATTTCAAATAAAGAAAATAACACACATTTTGTTTCATAGTTTGTTTATTAAAAAACTGTTTTTTATCAAATTGTCTTTTATATAAAATAATACTGATTCTATGTGTAAAACATTCATTAAGTTTTGCAAGATATATTTCTATAAAAAAGTATCAAATTGTCTTTTATATAAAATAATACTGATTTATTAAAATTTTTATTTAATTTGAACAAAAATGTTTTTGGAAAATTTTTAAAAAAGAAAAAAAGGAAAAAAAAATGAAGATATTTTTCTTTAAATAGCAATATGCAAGAAGATATGTATAAGAGCAAGTGAGAACGTATGAAAGTACATGTGAATAATGTAATGAGGGGTGTTTTTAATTAAAAATTAAACTGGGAAAAGAAGGAAATATTTTGCAATTAATGCACATTTCAAAAAAGCATAGAGCAAATGATATAAAAATTTTAAAGCTAAGAAGGAACACAGTTTCAAAACAGCAAGTATCTGGTAATTTTTCTCAAATTAGAAACAGAAATATTTCCAAAGATTGATGCAAGAACAGTTTTACAAGTAGACTTTTAAAAGAAAACATATTTAGACACTTATTTTACATGTTCTACAATATTTACAGCAAAAATAATCTCAATTTATTAGGGAATGTTCTGTTCAGTTCTATGAATTCTTGAATATAATGTTACCACAAAAATGTTCCCTGTATAAAAAATAGACTAGGAAGATGTATATATTATGTTATGAATTGTTAGTAAAAGCAAATATATAAATGTATTAATAATCATTTTATATGGAAAAAAATAATGTTTATTCTTTCAAACATTTAACAAGGCACATGTTCAATAAAAATATAGGATACTGCGAAAGCATTTACATGATTGTGCGTACACAGACTTTTTTTTTTAAAAGTAAAGCTTTTGTTTTGTTACATTTAAGAAGTTTAAGTTAAATTTTTTTTTTAAATAATATAGAATTAAGTTTTTGAGTATAATCTATATAAAGTAGATGCATTACTAAGTTCAATATGTTTCAATGGTACTGAAATACCAAAAAAAAAAAAAAAAAAACAATGAAGAAAGAACAAATTAACAACCAATATTACACATGAAAAAAAATCACTAAAAATATAAAAGAAATGAACACATTAACAAGTAACAAGTGCATATTTCACAACCTTTCAACATGGAGGAAGTATGTCAACATATTAACATATTTACACTGAATGATGTGTGCACATGTAACCATCATTGGGTGATAAGGTAGCATATATCTGAATGAAAGCTATATTGGAAGAAGAGTAACTAAGTTTGTATGACAATTAAGTAAGTTAGCACCATTGAATAACAAAGTATATGAGCACATAGTCATTGAAAAGTAAGTATTAAGCACCTTTGAATACAATTTAATGCAACATATGAATACAGTTCAAACATAAGTCTGACAAGGATCAAATATAAAGATGACTATAATGCATATTCATAATTGTACTGAGTTATGTATTATGCATGAAGTGTGTGTTTTAAAAGAGAAGAACAGTATTTACATAGATAAAATATAATGGAAATGTAATTGAGTATTAGTCATTATGTCGAACATTATTTTGGAAATGCTCAATTGATCTTTTAGTGCAGGATAATGACTGGTGTTTGAAGAGTTTTATTACTTTGTTCAGTATGTTGCAATTGTACTGTAATGTATATTTAAGTTGAGTGTGATGAGAAAGAAATGATACATAAATGAAATTTGTAACATATTTTACAAAATATATAAAAAAATTATAAGGAATATGAACATTAAACAAAACACAACTGAGTATCTCTCCCACTTGATTAACAAAGGACTTGTGAGTAAATTAAAATATGAACATGTTTGAATGGCAAGTAAATATGTTAGCACCTTTGAGTAATAAGTTTGTCAATTGTTTTTTAAGCACAAGTGAGTACTAAGTACTTTGCAATGATAAGCTAGTAAATGAACATTAAATGACATATATGAGAACTGCTTCGAATGACACATGAGCATATTATAATTTTTTGATGATGAATGAGAAGTAAACACTTTGAATGACGCGTAATATGTTAACTTCTTTAAACTAGAACTATCACTGAAGGTGATTCATACCCCCACCCCCATCTTTGACACAGGATGTATTCACATGACACATAAAACGAATGTTCACACATAGGATTTGGGCTTTTAAGCATACCAAAAAAATATTATCACTAAAGGTGATCAATACCCACACCGGAAGTATGTCATGTGTAGGATTACAGTTTCAAAAGTTTGCGTGAGTGAAAGACTACATGTATGTAACCTTTAAAGTTAGTGTGAGCAATGAAGGTCTATCTACATATGAGGTCTATCTACATATGAAGTTTGATCAACATAAGTACAGTAGTTTTGGAGAAATGCTCCGGACAAAATCAAAAGACCAAAAATAACAAAGGGGAATAACTCCTTTAAAAAACATGTTGAGTTTTGGTTCTTATGCACTGCACTTCCTCTCTTCAAGATCAATCTACATATGAAGTTTCATCAACCTAGCTACTTTAGTATTGGAGTTATGCTCCAGACAAAATCAAAAGATTAAAAATGACAAAGGGCAATAACTCCTTTCAAAATACATGCAGAGTTATGGTTCTTGTGCACTGCACTTCCTCTCATCAAGATCAATCTACATATGAAGTTTCATCAACCTAGCTACTTTAGTATTGGAGTTATGCTCCGGACAAAATCAAAAGATTAAAAATGACAAAGGGCAATAACTCCTTTCAAAATACATGCAGAGTTATGGTTCTTGTGCACTGCACTTCCTCTCATCAAGATCAATCTACATATGAAGTTTCATCAACATAGGTACAGTAGTTTTGGAGAAATGCTCCGGACAAATATTTTTAGACCAACCGCCGGACCGACCGACCGCCAGACCGACAGGGTGACTCCTATATACCCCCCCCCCCCGCCCCCCAAATTTCATTTGTGGGAGTATAATGATAAGTGAGGATGTAAGCACAGTTAAATGAGCAGATTATAATGACTAAACCTTAAATGTTTATATGAAATTGTTGTTTCTATAACTGACCCAATTGAATTTTATTAAGACAAAATTAACATCACAATGAGATATAATCCCCATAACAACTTCCCTAAAGCAGTTAGGAATAATCAAGGATGAAAACTTTCCAGGCAGATATATCAATATCCATGTAATAACCCTATTGAAAACGAAATATAGGGAAACAAATGGATTATCATTTAGTATTCATCATCTAATATTTATATAGTTTCTTTTAAGATTATTAAAGATGATACTTTTATTTATGCTAACATGTTTCGCTCTGTTTAACATCGATGTTTTGTTTTCTTTTCTACCAACTACTGTATAGCGCTGTGAAAATTAGTATGTAAACCCCACACTCAATCATCACTCGAACAATTTGATTGGAGGAAATTTAAAGAAAAAATACTGTTTTGTTGTAGTAAAGTATTTTTTATCTTTTGAAGAATTAATCTGCAAACAATTATCAGAACATAATGTAAAATAAATACGAATTATATTTTTGTTGAATGATTTTTGAAATAATTAAGAAATATTTAGACTGCGTCTAAAGTTTTACATATAAACAGATACGAAACTACCGTCATAATAACAATTAAAGCAGTCTAGCAAAAAGGTAGACTGTGTCCGATTTTAATTTATTTTAGTCGTCAATTACATGACTTTTAGTACAAAATGTGAACCAATGTAAAGCAGTCTGCCAAATTCTCCATAGCGACTTTCCAACCCCGTATTAAATAGTGCGGCCCGCTGCAGCGGGCCGCAATAATTACATAGTAACCTATGCTTACTCTAGACTTATATTGCATTATGTATATAAACCGTTTACCAAAGTGAATTATCATCAATAAATGCATCATATTCTTAAATTCATATCTCAAATATCAGTTATGCAGAGTACACATCTATTTCAACAACAACAAAAAAAACAAACAACAACAACAACAACAAAATGTGTGAATATGGTAGTTGAGGCAAGATGTTCCGCTAGTCTCGCTGTCATAAATGATCAGGGTTTTCAACGGGAGAACTTCTTTTCCAAAATAGTTGGAAGTCATTCTAAATGTTGATATGGGAGCTACTCGAGAAAAACTGGAGCCCATTACTCCAAAATTTGGAGTAAGTAAGGACTCTGGTTATCATACGTCACCATGGGGACATTAAGGAGTTGAGTCCAACCAAGCCCCATGGCTGAATGTTTATATGACGCGACACTACAACACTGCAAGGACATTAAGATTGTTTCGTTCACTTAAGACGTTGATCCGATAAAGCTGGCCTTGTAGTATATCATATTTTGCTACCATTATTCTTTTAGCAGGTCGTTTAATCTACAGTAAAAATATTGGCACACTATTTGTCACAGTTCAAAGAAAATATTTCCATTCACATACACCGCAAGGTAATTGATTGATTACACTGCAGTCTCGGGTCGTTGAGCACAGCTATAACGTTGGCACTTTGATCTCATAGTTGCACAAGTAGTCATTTCGGACACAGGTAACCGGTAGACAAATTCTATGATCATTACAAACAAGATTCATCTATATATGTGTATCGGGAATTTGTGTATACCTATCAGGCTGTGTAACAACTATTCCATACTTTACTCCAGGATTTTCTTTTTTTTAACAGAGCATGGTATAGGCTGTTTCAGTTACGGATATACTTTTGTCTACAATGGAGAATTCAAGTAAAGGAACTGACACAAATGCTAGAATATCGAACTGTTGTAATTTACGCAGGGCATTCGTTCTTACGTTTGTTCTCGTTTTTGTGGCAATTGTCGCCATGTATAGTAGGACTGCGGAATTTTCGATCGACGTGAGACCGATATATGCATCAGTTCGGAGAATGGTCAGCATGTCTGACGTTGCTCTTGAGTTGTCGTCTGCAAGTAAAAATGCCTCCAAAATGATCAAAGCTCTGCAATCGGAGAACAAAGAATTTCCTGGAATGCCAGACCCATGTGCAAAGCCACGGAGGAAAACGGGCGTCGAAGATATTCTATGCATGGTAAGTGGGCTACCAGTAATGGACCTATCTTTTGAAACAACGTAGCTTTAACTTGATGTTTGAATTGTTCGGTAAACAATTTCAGCTCAAACCTATTTTATTGTCAAGACTTTTACAATATGCATAAACAAAATATTGAAAATGTTCCGGCCCAAGTTCTAACAACTTAGAAACATGTAAAGGACACATCAATTTACGTCGAGCCTGGTCTATGAAATTGACAATATATTACGAAAGAGAATTAATTAAAATAAAACAATCAATTATTTCGAAATACCACATATGTGTTACAATACGTTAGATTTAAAATGTATTTGTATAACATATTAATATAAAGTAAAGAAAAATAAGGAAATTAGAGATAAATGTGATTAAGTAATTTAAAAAAAAAATAGATTTGATTTAGCCATTGTCACAAAAATGTTTTGTGGTGCAGGATTCTTTTATATTTCTATTATATATCAAAACAATACACGAACATATGTAAATCAAATATTTATTTCAGAAAAAAACAACAGTTATAATTTAAACCCCCATTAAATGTTCATGTGCACACTTTTAATTTAAACAGTTTCTGGCCAGCTCTACGAATAAGATGCTTTTAAATCAGTCAGTCCACACAGGAACTCATATAATGTCATACGATGTACGTTCCACAAAGGATACCAAAAACCAGCTCCACTTAGGACACAATAGACATGACGTATGACGTGACGTCTCTCACACACACACATATATATATATATATATATATATATATATATATATATATATATATAACTCGTTATCTTCACAAAGACGTCCACAAAGGACTGCCACAAATGACGCGCCACAAATGACGCTCCACAAAGGACAACAGCTAAGACGTTCCAGGAAAATTCCAACGGCTGCACCGTAAGACATTCCACACAGGACTGCATCGTACGACTTTCCACACAGGACTACCCGACATAAACTGCCCGTCTATGACATCTGGCAAATAAGTTGATTTAAGACATTTGCTTTCGAGATAATTATATAGAATATATAATTACATAGTAACCTATGCTTACTCTAGACTTATATTGCATTATGTATATAAACCGTTTACCAAAGTGAATTATCATCAATAAATGCATCATATTCTTAAATTCATATCTCAAATATCAGTTATGCAGAGTACACATCTATTTCAACAACAACAAAAAAAACAAACAACAACAACAACAAAATGTGTGAATATGGTAGTTGAGGCAAGATGTTCCGCTAGTCTCGCTGTCATAAATGATCAGGGTTTTCAACGGGAGAACTTCTTTTCCAAAATAGTTGGAAGTCATTCTAAATGTTGATATGGGAGCTACTCGAGAAAAACTGGAGCCCATTACTCCAAAATTTGGAGTAAGTAAGGACTCTGGTTATCATACGTCACCATGGGGACATTAAGGAGTTGAGTCCAACCAAGCCCCATGGCTGAATGTTTATATGACGCGACACTACAACACTGCAAGGACATTAAGATTGTTTCGTTCACTTAAGACGTTGATCCGATAAAGCTGGCCTTGTAGTATATCATATTTTGCTACCATTGTTCTTTTAGCAGGTCGTTTAATTTACAGTAAAAATATTGGCACACTATTTGTCACAGTTCAAAAAAAAAAATATATATATAAAGCGTATGGAAAATATATAAAGTTGGCTGTAGTACTGCTCTATTTCATAAAGAATTTTACTGCCAATGTTTTCTTTTGTTCTTAATGGCAAAGTCTTATTGATAGTCGCAAGTCGTTTTTAGTAGAATAATGTGTGTCTCAGTCATCACTGTAACGTTTTGAATTTAGGAAATATAGTTTCGTTTTTCGTGCTATATCGCAAAGATCAAATAATTCACAGTGTTAAGTCAAGATGCGCAGAAATCTCTAAGGCCTGAGTGATTAATTACAAAGCACCTGAACGCAACAACGTGTTTTATTATTCTGCGATATCGCACGAAAAACGAAACCCTCTTTCCATTCTAACACGTTCCCTAGACTGCGAAGTTTTTAAAGTGATACAAATGAGTCGGTTTATTTTATCACACTTAACTTTAGAACTCGTGTGACTTCATATAATGATATAAGTAGTAAGAGATGACCTTACTACTGATATACGATATTTTTTAACCGTGTAGCTAATAATAATAAAAAAGAATAAATTAAAAAAATTTATAAACATTTAATTAATTAAAAAAAAAAAAATGATTCATTCCACAAACACATGATAAATGATGATGAAAATTATTCAAAATATCTTCAACATATGGATGTAAACAAATTGGTATCATTAAATTATTTTTTTATTGCAGAATCATTTTTAAACAGTTCATACAAATAATCAGTGATTTTGAGAATAACTGATTCAAAAATAATATCTAATAGAAAAATTGTCGAAAATAAGATTGTGAAAGGTATCGAAACAAACAACAATAGATGTGTAACAACAATTGCCGATTAAAGTAATACATAATTGCAATGCACTGTTTTCTAATAAGTACATTTTCAAGCATCTTTAGTAAAACACAGTCGACACGAATTTTACTTTAAATGGAAAGGGGTTTAATAGTTTTGGGGCAACAAATACAAATGACTTACTGAATGATAAACCATTAGATTTAGGAACTATTAAATTTCCATAAGATACTGACCTTATATGCCTCTGATATCTGTAAGATACGTTCTTTAAATAAGTAGGAATCGAATCATGCAATGGCTTAATGTAATGCCGGTGTCACACTCTAGCTTATAAGGGGAACATATGAACTACGTATGAAAAATTTCGGAAAATTGCCTATTCGCACAACTTTTTAGCGTATAAACGCTTGTCCTTGATGATCGTATGAGTAGCATATGTGTACCATATAACTGGCGTATATGCAGCGAATGAGAAACTATGTGAGCGTAACCGTCAGTGTAGCGTAAATACGCGTATGAGTAATGTATGCGAGCGTATGAGTAATGTATGGGGAACGTATGAGTAGTGTATACGAGCGTATGAGTAATATATGGGGAACGTATGAGTAATATATGGGGAACGTATGAGTAGTGTATACGAGCGTATGAGTAATATATGGGGAACGTATGAGTAATGTTCCCATATTTCACGTCTCCCCCTTCTTTTTTTGAACTGCCGAATTCATCAGATCATACTGGTGTTAGCAGAGAGTTGCATCTATCCTCTCTCCCATGAGCTCCAACTACAATTAGTGAAAGTGCGGAACTGGGACTCTATATTCATGTATTTATTTTTTTCACCATCGACCCACAAGAACCTTATTTGTTTATTGGTCGAATCGCGGTGACCCCCTTTATAATAGTTTTCATCAGAGTTTTTAAATCATTTGTATTTAATTGCATGCGTTTGACATTGCTCGATTGTCGGATGTTGAAAGCGGTCTCCATCTGTTTGGCAACAAATATATGACAGGAAAAAATGTTCTATGAAACAAATCAGTTATCAGGTTTGGTTTGAATCTACAGTCGGGGGGGGGGGGGGGTCAGTATCAGTATTGTTTATAAGGGGATGCGGCTAGCGCTTCGCCCCTGTAGACATTACTGTCCCCTAATACGCAGGGGATAGGTTTTCCATACGCCACCTACTTAAAATGACGTTACTGGTATCGCTAACCAGTTAGCTTTACTGACCACCTTTATGCCACCGTATGAAAAGCGTACCTGACCTATTAGTAACGCACATTTAGCGCCACTATAGCATTGTGCCCGCAAAATAAACCGCTACGCTCTTTCGCTCAAAGTACTATCGTAGCCGCTCTCTTAAATCGTTTATTGAATGATCATTTATTTTGGACACATTTATTCCGATTGGCAGGATGGCCATAGCGTCCCGTTTCTCAACAACACCGAGGAGACACACCATTTGTACATCTTTAATATGATGCACAAATCCCTAACGCTTGGGCGATATCTGATATCAGACTGACAGAATCCGCCATTGCTAGAAGTGAAAATTACAGCAACAGCATAGGCCAATGCTGTGCAATATTTTTTGTAATGCTGTGCTTACTTGATATGTCTAATTTTGCCAAATATGTCCGAATTAATTTTTCCTTATGGGTATCCGAAATTCGATATTTTTTATGTTGATTAACAACGGATTACTTCTTTGCGCAAACGCTTGGCGTAATCTGGCGCGCATGTAGAAAAAAGCCAGAATGCGTCAATATGTAGAAGTTAGACGAGGAGCGTGGCGACACCTCTACATAGTAGAATGCCACTATAGCGTATTCAAAGCTTATGCCTAGCGTATTACGAAATGAATAATAATAACATTAATATTAATAATAATAATAATATCCATTTTAGAGCATAACATATTTGGCAATGTAGGAGTTATAATTTAAAAAAGTTTTAAAATACAAACATATGATTAATGATGATAACAAATATACAAAATATCGTCAACGTATAATTCATACGCTCGCATACGTTTGTGACATACGCTAGAGTGTGCTTGACAGCCCCATAAGTTAGCGTAAGAACATGATATATGATACGAGACTGTATTGTCAGCTAACTTATTTTTTCAAACATTAAGGATGATGTTGGTTGTGTGTGACGTCAGTCACACCAACTATAGTACTACGCTTTCAATCCAGGTTATCATAGATTTAAAACCGAATAACCTTTCAACTGTGTAAATATGATCGAATAATTGTATATATCTCTACAACATAAGTATGCTAGAATTAAGCAAAAATGCTGAAAAATCAATTCTGTGTCAAAAATAGATACTTACAGGCTACAAAAATCGCCTGTGACATGAAAACATTATAGGACTTATTTTTCTATGCTGATGTAGCTGCAAGCGAATGATGTAACTTGTTTTTATCACGTGATCACTTAACCAAACGCACGAATATCGTTTGTTTCGATGCAAAGGTGGCTGGCAAATAAATTTAATAGTAAATGTGCAGCGTTGGATCATTTTAGGCTGTTACAATCATTCATGTGAAGTCCAAAACAAATCATTGTAACATATTAATAATCACACCAATCTATCGACCTCAGATATCTCCAGGGGTTATTCCTTACGCTAAAAATGATCGAAACTTGTATATCTACTATCCGAAATGAGTTCGGAGCCTCTGACCTGTGCAGAAAATTTGCTTTATTACTTCAATCTATAAATAGGGTCTGTTGTAGATAAGGTACTGCATGAATACAAATCAAGCTCTGATAGCGTTGAGAGAACAGGAATGCCGCATGTCCTTTTTCATCAAAGTGAATTTAATTATTGGTAATCGACTTCAAAGCTCTTCAAACACTCTTTCATTTGAGACACACACAACTTCAGTGCCTTCAGCACTTTGATTTTTTTTTCAATTCGTACTTGTTTCGCCTCACACTAATATCCGTAATCAAACAATGGGACTAAATACTAGACTTTGTTCACTTCGTTCAGCATCCACGGGACACGTATCGGGAAAAAAACCGATCGCTGTTTTTGGATCGTATTGGAATCCATTGTAGATCGCATTGAAGACAATATTGAATTTACGATTCCATATAGAAGAAAAAGGTGAATCAGTGTCATAACCAATGATTAAACTACATCCTGCATTTATGATCATCTAGGCAAACTTTATATATATTTCGAATTTGCGAATCGTATTGTGATTAAATTTATTTGTTAAAGGTAGTGGTTAAACATTCTCCAGAGAAAGATATTGAATGTCGATATCTTTTTATTATAATATTTGTATAACATTTGATCGGGTGTAAATATTATTGATTCGAATAACAGGAAATGTTTGCATTTTTATCAAAAAAAAAAAAAAAAAAAAAAGAAAGAAAAAAAGAAAAGAACTATTTTAAGAATAAAATATAGTTATCTTTATTGGTAGGTAATTACTAATATTTTACTATTAGCTACTGGTATTATACTAACATATATTTTATTGTTATATGTATATAAGTATTATGCACATAATACTCTCGCATAATTATGTGTTGTAATAATTATGTATATGCGAATGTAAATATAATATCATTTTGTTTACGAGTAAGTGTGAACGCACATGTTAGAATATGTAACCAAATTTCATGTGTGATTATCTATGCCGGTAATTTGAATATGTGTGCGCGAATCAAGTTACGTTTGTATTTTTTCTGCAAATATGTATTGCTTATTTTATTCACATATGAATGTGAATATGTGTTATGCTTAAATAAATGTTGAAATGATATCATATCTGCATCTCTTACTAAATCGTTTCTTTGTGTTGTTTGGTGATCGTGAAAAACCGTACAGCGAGATTTAGTGTAGCTTGACACAAAGGCGGCTATATACCCGTTTCAGTCGAATACAATAGAGTGACTAATTATTGTCCAAACTGTGAACACAATTGGTATGGGAAACACAAACAGTGACCCGTAATAATGGTTGTACACAGTAGTGGCTTAGAAAATAACGCTGTAAATCTCGAGCTATGGATTAAGTCAAGTTTGTAACTTTATAATAAAATTTTGATTCTTTATTAGCAATATGGAAATAAAGCTTGTATATATGCAATAAACACTGGCTTAGCTGTGTCTTTATTTATTTATAACTTACTACCCGATTTCACGATTATGATAAAAAATAAAATATGTACATATTAAAAACTTATCATATGTTTTTACAGAGCACAATGGAACCAAATAACTTAAGGTAAAGTCCCTGTAGTGGTTCGCTACATTTCGGACCGCATGACAGTTCACGGAGATAACCAAGGTTTCCTAATGTTTCATTAGGGTACCTTGGATATTAGTCCCCTACCGGTGTTCACACCGGAGGGGACTATAGGTTTGCCCTCCGTCTGTCCGTCTGTCCGTCCGTCCGTCTGTCTGTCCGCTCAAATCTGGATCCCGCGAAAACTTAATAACTAAGCAAGCTAACTTGATGAAACTTGGTTTATGACTAGATGCAAATGTGTAGATTATGCACGTCGTTTTATTTTTGTTCTTCGACTAAAATTGTGGTTGCTATGGTAACGGAAATAGTGAAAATATGGCAAAAATGGGATCCCGCGATAACTAAGCAAGCTAACTTGATGAAACTTGGTATATGACTAGATGGCAATGTGTAGATTATGCACGTCATTTTATTTTTGTTCTTCGACTAAAATTGTGGTTGCTATGGTAACGGAAAAAATGGGATCCCGCGATAACTAAGCAAGCTAACTTGATGAAACTTGGTATATGACTAGATGGCAATGTGTAGATTATGCACGTCATTTTATTTTTGTTCTTTGACTAAAATTGTGGTTGCTATGGTAACGGAAATAGTGAAAATATGGAAAAAATGGGTTTGATTACCATATTGAGTCAAGGTGGAGCCGGTAGGGGACTTTATGTGTTGCATACAACACCAGTTATTTGTCTTGGTAGAGGTTAAGTGGTCCAAGACGTAGCGGAACCATTACAGGGACTTTACCTTAATTGCGTTAACGTAAAGTTGTGGGTTGGATCCTTGTCCTCAACATTCCAAATTCGAATTATCTCGTCTTACCCGGCGTTCAGCAAATAAGGACATGTAGTCCAGAAATTACCCACCCTCTCTGTGTATTTTGACTAGGCAGACTCATCCCGCATTTTTGACAATGCCGACATTTCATTCCCCCCCCCCCTCGACACACACACTTTCTGTCTTTCTGTCTTAACGTTCTCTTAATCAAAACATTTTCACTTCTTGATGTAAAAAACCATAATTTAAATGACATTCTACGGAAGCACCGAGGAGACATGGTGTTTTTATTAATTATTATCACGTGACCACAAGATAGTAACTAGTAAGTAAAGGGAAAAAAACGAAAAAAATTTCCCAAAAAATATAACTAAGAAAATAATAAAAAAAACAAACGAATTTTAACTCGTGGCCATGAGATATAACTAAGAAAACAACAACAACAACAAACAAAAAAAACAAAACAAAAAAAACAACAGTTCTCGCTAACTCGTGGCCATGAGTTAGTAACTAAGAAAGAAAACTGTTCTAGCTAAGTCGAGATAGCTAGGTCGTGGCCACGAGTTATATATATCTCGTGGCCACCCACGAGTTATTATTCGTTTTTTGATTTTTTCTTAGTTATATCTCGTGGTCACGAGATAGCGATGTTTTTTTCTTAGTTACACGAGATAGCTAAGTCGTGGGCACGAGTTATCTAGCCAGTCACCGAGATTAAAAATAAATTTATGCAAGATGGTAAACACATGTATATTATATTTACTTACACTCAAATAAGGATAAGAACGAATGATAAAATTTTATCGTGTTCTTCTCAATGTAAAATTATTGTGAACGATTATATGGCTGAATAAACTATATAAGTTAGAAAAATGGATGAAATTATGGAAGGAAAAGTAACAACAAAACACGTTTTAAATGAGAGTAATAGAAAACCGATGATAATAGAGGAAGAGAGAAAGGTGGAGAAGGTAAGAAAGACCGGTGGTGGCGTTGTGGTTTGATGCTGGGTAGGATGAGCTGCATGTATAGTTTTCTCCTACTGATTAGCAAACCGAGTATATTGCATAAACGATTCTAGTCACCAAATTTGAAGCTATACCACTCCGTTTTCACCCATAAAAGTCTTATTTGAGTGGTACAATATCCACTTGAACTTTCACTTATCTTCATCATTACAAACGATATCGATATATATCAGAATACAAATATCGACGGTAAATCGATATTTAGTTTTCAGTTTGTTTTACTACTTGACTATTTCATTTGTATCTGTTGTTGTAAATGTGTGTTTTTAAATAATATTTAACAAATGATATAAATAAATCATAAATAAACTCTAAATAGTGTATATACCACCTAAGGTGTCTTAAGCGGCTGTATAATAGAGAAGACCGCTAAATGAAGTTTATATATACATATATACCAAAACGATAGTTTGGTAATATTAAAATTGGCCGCTAAATACAGGTTCAACTTTATAGAGACCTTGAATAAATAAACATATTTTAACAAGTGACATTTATAATTTCGAAGTACACCAGAGCGCTAGTTACCTATCTACGCTAATACTAACCCGTTAAGGTAGATACGACTTGAAGACCCGTTCTTGCTATGACCGGTTTAGAAGTTAGAAATTTCTCTTTTTCATTCCACTCGACCTACACCTCCCGCCAAGAGATTATATCGATAATCTATCGACAAAACATCGTCGATTCTATCGGCAACACTTCTCCTCTCACGTACATTTGAAAAGTCTATAATTTTATACACATAATTATGTCTACTTAAACTAATCAATTTTATATATATTTGTTTAATTGCTTGGGTTTAACGTCCAATAATTTTGGTAAATTGGGGACTTTCACGTGAAAGAGATACAGTATTGCTCCACTACTGTATAACTCCTTAGACAAGAGGCTTGATTGTCATGCCTGCCACGTTATCCGGACACTGGTCCAATCCTTATAGTTCAAATCGAACACCAAGTACAAGTGATATACATGTACTTGTATACCAAGTACAGCTCTTAAAAACTCTGGTATGTCATGACTGGGGATCAAACCCACAGCCTTGCGGTCACAGGGTGTCGCTTTAACAACCTGGCAACCGGAGCCGGTGGATTTTATTTAACATGATGGTAAATGCATAACTCTGTCATGGCTTTTGAACGCTTTGGTTACCGTTATCGGACTATTATATGGATAAATACACCGTGTCTGACTGGTTGGAGCAAATATCTCGGTACCTGAAGGTCTCAGTTACGATCGGCTAAGTCATCGAAATGGAACTCACTGATTGTCGCTTTACACACACACACACACACACACACACATACACATACACATACACACACACACACGTGTTCGGTGTTAGGTGTGGAATTATGGCATAAGTCTACGACATGATAACACAGTGTGGCAGCACTATATCTGTCTTAAGTAGACATAATCTCCAAATGACTGAAATACTGTTGGCGGTAAAGAAATAGTTGAATGATGAAATACTGTTACGGGCCATAATACACAATAGATAAAATCACAAGACAGGAAATAAGTAAAAAGACCTTCAAGACCACATTGAAATCATTTGTAAAGTAGGAATTAGTGCAGTTTAAAACGAGGTCATTCCACCAATCTCGATTGAGGGACTTGTAAAAATTACCGCAGGGCAAATATGTTAAGTGTGAACGTTTTCTTTGTTTTGTTCTCCTGATTCATATCTATATTGTTAACAGAAAAGATTGCTGTGTAACTTTACATACAGCGTGTATTTAGAGGCGTTTGAGCGGCACCAGTGTTTTTTCAAGCAGACAGAATTTTCTGAAAATTGCATATAAGTACTTTAGACTATAATTAAAGATATGGTTAAAATAGGGGGTCACCGTGCTAGTTTTAGAGATTAATTATGTAGTCTAGAACATCACTGTTGCTAAAAAAAATTGAAAAAACAAGATGTTAAAAATAAGAAAGATTTCATTTCTAACTACTGTAAGAGCATATATAATTGACATTTTCAAAATATTTTATCGCGATTTGTATTTTATAATGTATTCTATAAAATGAAGGTGAACACGTACATTGGAAATACACAAAAAATGCATAAAAAATATTTTGTTACAAGATCAAAATACGCATAAACTACTCAAAATGATAACAATAATGATCTGCAAGCTTACTAAAGTTTTTGCATATTAATAATTGAATTAAAATTATGTTTTGAGTTTTTTTGTTTGTTGGGTTTAACGTCCCATCGATAGTATTTCAGTCATTTAGAGACGATGTCTACTTCAGACAAATATAGTGCTACCACACTGCAGTATCATGCCGTATACATGTGGCATGATACCATGCCAGTAACATTATCCTGACACCGGGTCAACCAGTCCTGTACGTTTTGAGAAATAATTTATGTATGTTATATAATATATGAAATGCAAATAGAGAGACAGAGATAGAGAGAGAGAGAAAATGCAGTCCCATTCTGTCAATTCATTCACCATTTTCCTTTCAGACGCCACCCACTTTTCTACCAGACTTCAAAAACCCATGTTTCATGGACGGTAATAAACTCCGCTGTCTGCCATATTTTCACCTCATCGGGATCTGTAAAAGTGGGACATCTGATTTCTTCAAGCGCTTGTATTTCAACCCGGACATTGTACCAAATAAGGGCATATTTGGGAAGGAAGTCTGGTACTGGTCATGGAAACGCTTAGGCATCAGTAAGTATTAGTTTTTTCTAGATCATTTTACTCAGAGATGAGACGTAAACTGCTCGTACACGTAATCTACATGCCAAATGTAATATTCCACTAAATGCTCGGTGGGGGTAATAAACATACATGGGATTTTGCACCTGTCACCGATTGGTCAGTTAAGTCAGCGAATTATACCGAGTATTGCCGAAGCCCTGGTGAACCTCCCGAGTAAACAGGATCGACAGGCGTCGTCATAGTCGGCGTCAAACTTTTTACATGCGTTTTATTGTTTTGCAGTCACGTCCTACGGACGTTACCACTATGTCTTCATGGACAACTATAATGCAGACTCTCGCCGTAGACATATGTCATGACACCATATCGAGCGACATTAGTCTTTGGTCTGTCTTAGTAAGTCTTATGGACATAGTAACGGGTTCGATCCTTGGCCATGACATACCAAAGTCATAAAAATGGTACTGGTATAGACCTCTTGTTTGGTGCTCGTCATATGAGTGTAGTTTAAGGACTGGTTGGCCCGGTGTCAGGATAATGTGACTTTTTTTTGGTATCATGCCACATGTCCACGACGTGCTACATTATATCTGTGTTAAGAAGGCACAGTCTCCAAATGAATGATCATTATTCAATCTTGGCATTTTTGTTTGACTTGATTTTGTGTGATTTTATTCAATTGTGATTTACGGGGCCTCCGTGGCCGAGAGGGTAAAGTCGCTGACTTTAACACTCACTCAGCCCCTCACCGCGTGGGTTCGAATCCCGGCAGGGTAATTCGGATTTTCATGTGAGGAAGCCTTCCAGCTGGCTTGCGGTAGGTCGGTGGTTCTACCCGGGTGCCTCTGTGCATTCGGGGTCTTCCTCCACCTGTAATTAGCTGGACGTCGCTATATGACTGAAGTACTGTCGAAGCGACGGTAAACTCAAATAGTCAAGTCAATAGTCTAGTCAATTGTGATTTATTTCTGGTCCTGCGATGCAGTAAGATACTACCACCTGATATCAGCCAGTGCTGCAAAATACGCATGTGCAAAACAACGGAATTGGTCTTTAAACGAAGGGCATGATTTACTACTTATTAAACCTAGGTCAACAGGTACTCCAAAGGTTACATGTACATATTTGTGCTTACATACGAGTCGTATAAAAAGAGATATTTAGAAGGGAAAAGTGGCTGAGTATATATATATATAATGAAATCCAACTAAAGACAGAAACATCTTGAGGTGTTAAGTGTGTGTGTTTATATATATATATATATATATATATATATATATATATCGGGAGCAATGCGTTTCGTTTACTATGATATCATTAATTTTCGCGGAAAACTAATTTTCGTCGATTTCGTAGAGGGTTTCATCCACGAATATTAATCCTAATGAAAGCCTTCTTCAAATAGAGCTCAAGTTTTCTAGAATACGACTAAAGGTAACCACAAAATCCCCCTCAAGTCCATAAGAAACTAAATTTAGTGTCAACGAAATTTAATGATTCTACAGTAAAGTGCAGTGTTCATATTTCGATGAACCTTATTCCAATTAACATGTACATGCCGGGGTGTATTTATGGTCTCTGAACCACCTAGACTGTTTCCCTAGAAGCTAAATACATGTTCAAAGGTACATCATAAAGTGACTGGCCTTGCATTTTCTACATTTCCCAAAGGCTTTAACCAAGAATATCCATGCAGCCACGAGGAAAGCTAATGGTGATGACTGTCCTTCATATTCTGGTATTGGAAGTTTGACTGACGAGTTTAAGAGAGGGAGAAAATTAAAGAAAAATGTAGAAGATATGAAGAATTGACTGGGGGTGATCTGACCCCCGTATTCCCTTGGTTTGGCACCCCCTTTTTGTCACTTTCAAAAACTTAAATCAGAACTGCGGGGGATGCATTTTGATATTGATGATGACGTCATTGGGCGATTTTTTGACCATTAAGGTGAACTGTTTGAGCATTGCTTGAACAATTGCATTGCACTGAAGAGTAATTATATTGAAAAGAAGGCATTTAAACCACACCCAGTTCTATTTATAAATATTAAGCCAGAAACACCAGTACAAATATGTCCTTCGTGAAAGATTGTACTGTTATAGTTCCCTTGCTTGGCGCTCAGCATATAAGGGTAGTTGCAGGACTGGTTGGCCCGGTGTCAGGATAATGTGACTGGGGTGTGGTATCATGCCACATGTCTACGGCGTGATACTGCAGTGTGGCAGAACTATATCTGTCTCAAATAGACATCGTCTCCAAATGACTGAAATACTGTCGATGGGACGTTAAACCCAACAAAAAACAACAACAAAAAACAAACAAAAAAAACAAATATTTCCTATCAGTTTCCAGAGCCTCGTGCTTCTGCGATGATTTCATGCCCTCCATTCGGACTGTCCACAAATAACCGCAATTTTATATAATGTGTTTTGCTGGCTGGAATAGGATCTCGGCTTTGGCAAGAAAACAACACTAAATCTAGGTGCTAAGCTCATCATCGTCTGACAAAGAATGACAGTATTGTTCATGTTCTTCTTCTTTTTCTTCAAAGAAGAAGAAGAAGAAGAAGAAGAAGAAGAAGAAGACATATTAATACACTTTATTTACACATATTATCGAGAGGAGACTCACTGATCTATAATGGCTACCCGGAGAAGTCACCCGACATACACCTGACCGCGGATTCAAAGGTAGTGGGTACGAACCACGTTGGGGTCAAGGATATATCATGACCTTCCTAGGCGCAAAGTACTGGTCCAAACCAGGAATCATCGCGGGGGATTTGTATAAAACTCAAAATCAAAATATTTTATCGGCAAATACAAGTAATGCCAAAACCAAACATGGTATATCATTGACGGTTGGAATCATATATTATATAACTTGTTTTCCTAACGACGTAAAATAAATAAGTTTGAACTATACGGAGACGTCACTGAATATGAACTGTAATGTGTTCGAACATTTATTGTTTTTCAGTTGACCCTCGTACGAAAAGACCACGTCAAGGAATGACACTGAGGGGATTTACAGACCAGTTTCAGCCTAACCTTATCACACAAGCGAAGGATCAGAATGGATACCATTACAAAATAACGGGTGTGTGTAAATTCTTGTTATTCCTATAAAGTAAATTTCATTTTGAATTAATCAAACTTTATTTATTTTACATCGATTACGAAACAAGTTATCACAACTTATTTTAATCATTCTCGATGGCTCTGATGGCGGCGTATGTGGTCATTATTGTGGGAGGAAACTGGAGAGCCCGGAGAAAACCCACGTATCTGGACGTGCGACCACTGTACCCTCTCACCTACGTGACCAACATCATCGGATATTTTACTTAGATTTTACTGCAGCTAAACAACATGCAGCTGTCAAGCAAGGAAAGCCCCTCTAAGTTTGTATACTAAAATGTGAAATATGATTTAAATTTACCTGGTGGTTGTCAACTAAAGCTTTTCATACTACTGTACCTGTATTACTATACGGATAATCAGGTCGATATCCTTTTGAATATATAGATGAAACAACAAAATTTAAGTTTTTCATCTTTGTTGCTGTGGCAACCAGAATTCCACACGGAATTCAGTTCTTTGAACAACTTTGAAATTTGAAAGGGGACCACCTAAATAACATCCCTGTAATGTTTCATCAAAATTGGTCAAGTTGGTAAGGAGGAGATGTTGTTTGGATCAAATGTTGACTAACGCCAGACGACGGACGAAGGTCGGTCACATTAAGTCACCTCTTGCTGAGGTGAGCTAAAATTAACAAAATCTAGTTAAAAAGATCTTGTGATGGCAACTTTAAGGGGAGATAACCACTGCAGTGGAGTTTGAGTGATCTGGAACATGGGCCATTCACAACTAGCCATGGTACTTGCAACATATTACCATTATAATCATGTTAGTCAATTATACTATAAATGACTTGGCGTGAATTTGGATGGCGGCATGAGGTGTATAAAACGAGAATCAGATATAGCCTATATTTCAATTAGTGGTATACTAACAATGGGAAGTATAACATTCTGGTTAACTTTTATTCCTTAAAACATCTGCGCATTAGACTTCGTTTTGCGGGCTACAAAACGAAACCGGATGTTACGTTTTTGTTGAATATAGGATCTGTCAGGGTCGAACAATCAATTCCGAAATCTATGTGTATCCTATTTTTCTTCTCTTTCAGTTTACCTTAAAAAGGTGAAATGTCTTACTATTCGGGACAGATCGTTCCCAGGGGGAGAAAACTTCAACTTTTAAAACAAACAGAGATCTAAGAACTCATTTCCGCAACTCCTTTTTTTTTCTTTTGACTTATTTTACAATGACCAATGGGAATTTAGCAAAGTATATAATAACCAATGAAAAGCCTAATTTTATTCCGCTTCATTACTGTGCGTTTCACAGAAAATCAGGGTGAAAATATACGGCCTAATGGCCGAAAAAGAAAACTTGTAAACAACATCTATTCTTTATATATAGCGTTATATATAGCCATTTCAGGAAAAATGATCTATTTAAGGTAAAAAATGGTAAAAAAAACATATTTGACGAATGTGGTATAAGTTATATTTGGTATTATCAATATTTCATGCATGTATGTATGTATGTATGTATGTGGATGCATTTATTTGAGAATGATAAGCTGTATCTATTTTTTCAATACTTGTAATTAAGAACACACAAGGGTAAGCTCCCTATTTATATGTACATGCGATGCTTATGTCAACATTGTTAAACTCTTACAAGATATATGTTTGTTGTCATGACAACGTTGTGTGGTATTGTATAATGTATCTAAATTATGTAATCTGACCTATCACTACCTGGTCATATCGAATTCTATACATGTTTATACCTTATAAACAGGGCGAGGGGGCCTTGCCTTTTTTCAGGGAAGTCTCTGTGTGAAGACTGCTTCCAGATCGACAGTCAAGGTTAAAAAGATCGAACCTTATACCAGAATATATTCCCTTTCACAATCTATATGACAGAATGCATCTTAATCATACTAAAAACATATTTCTTTTGTCCTTTGCCCCTCAAATCACTTTCACATTTTGTCCCCCCCCCCCCTTTGCGGAAAAATTCTGGATCTGGGCCTGTCACATGTGTATGTGTCAAGTGTAAAAATAAATTTGTAAAAACTTGTCGGACAACCAGGGAGGGTTTAGTCACCCATCAATCCTTATGGTGCGTAGTGGTAACTAGAAGTCGTTGGTTATCCAAAGATGATGAAAGAAAACGTTAGAACAACTTGAAATCAATAAATCCTTTGTTTATACGTTTGGGAGGTGTAATTTCTTAAACATATGGTCATATGAAAATACAAAGGATCAGCTATGAACATAATTAGAAAGAAAATGAGATCTAAGAAATCGTCATACATTGCATACCCTTTATTATATAATAAATGTCTTCTAAGCACATGCTATTCTATAAACATCTGTGACGTACGTACGCTTTTGAAGGCTAGTAGGTTCTTTGGTGTATAATTTGAACTTCTTAGAGCAAAACTAACTTTTAATTAAAACTCCTCAGATGCCGACAGTGCGACACATTTCTAATCTGAAATGGAATGTCACAATCAGTAAACAACCCCGGATATTTTTGTCACTACTCTTCAAAAAGAATGGTACATGTATATCAGATATTGATCATGCGTTGCAACAGGCACCTATTTAAACATCGGCGCTATTGAAATCAACACTTTTAACAATTCATCTTTCTACCTTAGACGTGTAAAGGACATGAAATTTTATTTAGATAGAATCGAAATGTTTGGCATATGTAAAAATCTCAATTGACTTCATTGTTACATACAATACATCATCAGGAAATATGTCTCTCTCCAGGCATTGTTGTCGTTGTCGGGGGACTAATCGAACCTTTGCTTTCGCAACTACTCAAAGTTTGCTAAGCACCATCCGCTATTTTCCCGTAGCGTTTCATGCTTAGACAAGCGACTTTAAAGGCATGCTACATTAAATTTTACAATAAAACAAATCTTGCTTTTATGCAGAAGTATTGTTTATGTACCAAACTTACTACCAGTCACAAAAAATAAGCCTTTCGGATCCTCAATACTGGGAATTAATCATAATAAGAAAGTACGGAATTTTGAGAAAACATCTTAAAATTTAAAGTCAGCTAAATTCAGAACTTTAGTCTTCAAATATTCCTGTTTTCTAAATGGAATACTTTTAAGGATATTTGTGACGATGTTGGCCTGTTCATGGTCTTTTTTTTCTGTATTGATCACAAGATTTAACTTCAATTTATAAAATGCCATTTCTTGCAAAAAACACACTTTTTGCCAACTAATGACAGGAATTTGCTAAATCGTTGTAACTCATTTTTGAGTCTCTTTTCTATCATTTTGACAAAAACTATGCGTAAAAATGATGGTCAGCTAACGCTTACCTTTCAGGTACATAGCATTACATTAAGCATGTGTTTTCATGTGACTCTATGGGAAAATAGCGGGTCGTGCTTAGCAAACTTTGAGTAGCATATTTGGAAACCATGATTTTAGTGAATTAAATATTTCGTAAAGAGAATCTTCACTCGCACTTTGTTTAGCTTCAATCATTTATCTTATATGGAAAAATGTTAAAATATAACCTCGTGAAATCAGCAAAGCATTAATTTGTCTCATGGTAAAATATCACCTATACCAGTTTCTCGTCCTCAAGATTATTCTCTCTCTCTCTCTCTCTCTCTTCTTTTCCTTTTTTAGTCTTAAACATAAGATGTGACGTTTTATTGATTCCGACGTAACTTATTTTAAACCCGACTTAGTCAACGCAAGATTACATTAATAAGCACGTTGCATTTTCATCTCGTCCAATCATTTTATTTGTTAATAATCACCGTGGACAACAACGCATTGTTCAATACTTTTGTAAAAAAATCAATAAGTGTGGACTTTGCAATCACATAACCCTTAGTGCTAGCACTGGAAGGAAAATGTCATGTGCTAAATAGCTTAGTCTATAGTTGCCTTTAACTACCGAAATACTCACTCGGGCCCCGCCCTCGTGACTATATCGTGTAGTTTTTTTTTTTTTTTTTTTTTTAAGAAATCAGGTATAATGGGCCTAAATTAAAGAGTTATGGCCCTTGATAGGAATGTAGCCCTTGTGATCATGAACAAGTATATGAAGTTTCATCAAAGACGGATTAAAAATTTAAAAGTTATGGCCAAGGTTAAAGTACGACGACACCAACGACAATAACGCCGACAGCAACACCAGAGTGATGATAATACCTCGATTTTTTTTTCTTTGGATTTTTTTTTATCATTTATGTCGAATGAATAGTATTTCATAATGATTCACTAAGAAACAGGAATACTTACAGTTTATCTTTCAAAATTCCTTTTTCGATTCACTCACAAATTAATTAGTTTAAGTGATGGGAAAAAAAACACTTTATTTATTCAATTTGGTTTATGATATTTTGTGATGTTTCAAGGTCATGGCGACCCGATGGACATATGGGACCGATTTAATGAGATAAATGTGCCACAGAACGACCCTAAAGCGGAGGAATTATTGTGGACCACGCCCTATTCTGTGTATCACGTCAACCCGGGGGTGAAGTTATTACTGATGCTGCGAGATCCTATTGAAAGGTGATTGATTAATTGTTTTTTTTTTTTTTTTTGTTTGTTTTGTTTTCCGTCGCAGGGACAGTAAATCAGTCATAAAGCGACGTCCAGCTAATTACAGGTGGAGAGAGACCCCGAATGCACTGAGGCATACGGATAGAACCAGCCAGCTGGAAGGCTTCCTCACATGAAAATCCGAATGACCCTACCGGGACTCGAACCCATTCGGTGAGGGTCTGAGTGAGTGCTACAGTCAGCAACTTTACCCTCTCGACCACGGAGGCCAATGGCCAATCATATTTGGCGTTAAATTAAGATTGTCTCCATCTCCTGCGGACATATGAACATCTCATTTAGAACCCCCCCCCCCCCACACACACACACACAATTATTATACGTGTAATGAACAGAATATAAGTGTTACCAATTTATAATAAAGATATGCCATCATTATGTAGTAGAGGTATAAAATGACACTTGTAGAACTGATGGCACCCTTAGAAAGTCCAACAGACGTTCATACTCCAGGAAATGAGGTAGTGTGTCCGATTTGCATACCGAAGGTTCCGAGCTAGATTCAAGCTCGGGACGGTTGATTTAACTTGGTTACAATTATAAATTAAAGATCTACAAAATACAAAAGATATACACAAAAAAAAAAAAAAATAGGTCAACTTTTTTTTCCGATTTTCCCCTTAATCTTTTTCGTGTGGCCACGATATAAGCTTTTTTTTATTTCTCCTTTATTTGATCTCGTACCTACGATATATCTTTCGTTATTTTTATAAATTTTTTTTAATTTTTGACCTTTTGACCCCTATACTTATATTGTTAATTTCGCAGTAAAAAGATAATCCGTCTTATCTGTATATTTCACGTTTTTAAAATCACTTGTTTATATACTCCTAGAGTTAGGAATTAAAATGAAAACCTACAAAATAATTTACTTTAAAAGAAAATGGACACTCAGATTTTTTTTGTTGCATTAAATATTTTTTTTCTTACAGAAATATTTTCTGTTTGGGCTGGAAACAATCTACTTAAGTAATCAATAATTTCGAAACGAAAATTAATGCTCATGTTATTGATCAATTAATATAATTATATATTTATTTATTTTAAGATATGATACATTTTGATCTTCGAAAGTCTTAGTGCCCACTATCTTTTGCAACTTAGATATATATCCATCCCTCTTATAGTTCATTTCGAGATCATTCAAAGTACATGTATACTTTAAGTTTTGTGAAGTATTTGTGAATCACCAATATCAGTCTCAGAAAACTCAAGTTAAGTCTTATAATATGTGCTAGTATTCTTTTATCATATAGTTATTTTGTATTTGTTGTTCTGCATTACAGTGGTTTTGTTACGTGTTTGCCATAGATCATTTCACTCCGAAATGAAACGTATACCTACGTAAATAAAGGAGCACTTTCCGAACACCTAATCTACATGCTGGTGTATAATTTCACACTTTGTTCAATGGGAAATAAACATCATCATCATATTATCATCTTTCTCTTTTTTTTTCCAGATTATATTCGCACTATTTCCATTCCGGAGCAGGATCTGCTGCTCAGACATTTCACAATGACATCACGATATCTATCAAGTTATGGAACGAATGTGTTAAGAAGCATTCAATGCGCCACTGTATTTATGACCCGGTTTTTCGAAAAACTTTGAAGGTAATTTATCCATTGTTTTAAAGAGTGTAGAAAGTAGAATACCATTACCTACTGGGATTTCGTGTTAAAGTGGACTTATTATATTTTAGCCCTTCAATACTGTAGGTTTGATGCCCGGCAAGCACCCCCCTCCCCCCAACCCCACCCCACCCCCTTTGCGGTAGGTTATTGATTCTACCCGATTGCCTTCTGATATCATTCCCTACTGCAGCGACCGTAACAAAAACAAGAACAACATCTCTTAACATTACTTAGTTTTGAAAGTCATGACTGTCTTATATGTCGATAATGTATATTGTTAATTCATTAACACAGTATAATGAGTGACAACGTGCTAACATGTATACATGTACATAAAAAACAGTCATGGCTATCCATACCTTAGATCCAGTAGTCTGTATATAAATAATATATTTCGTTTTATTATTTTTATATGAATCGGCATGCAACAAAAGAAGTCATATCTATTGATTTTCAATCTATTAATAAATATTGTGTTTGTTTCATCATATTTCAAAAGCATTTTAGATACGAAATTTGCTTGTTGCCACGCTTAGTTTATTTCTGTGCGTATTTGTTTATGCAAATGGTTTAATTTTTTTTCTATGTATATGATTGATCAAGAAAATCTACAATGGAGTTCGCCCATTAATCGATTGCCTATAACAGATGTTTCCTCTGTCTTAACCTTTTTTGGGTGATTTTATTTTTACGAATATGAACATCTTACAAACATGTTCTTTTATAAATTATCTTGACATAGCACACAATCACTTAAAAGTAATCGTGCACATAATTGCTTTTGGTAACGAGAGAAAAATGATTTGCGTATCGAGTTTCCAAAAAGACTGATCTATGGGGAATTGTTTTTATGAAAGAAATACGTTGTATTGAACATTAGCTGTTTGAATTTCTTCCATTTTACGAGGGGTGTTCACAAAGTTCGCGGAAAAGTGCTTACATTTCTTTATTACACGGTCGTGATATACAGACATATATACGCCCTTGTCTCAAGGCCAAATTGTCCGGCAAGTAATGTTTATTGGGCAATAATTCATTCTTTTGACCTTTAGTAATCATTATGTTAATATAGCTTTGCACGTCTATACTGAGCGACTTTGGAACAATTGTGTTTTACAGAGCAAAAAATAAGATAGCCTTTGGTCTTAAGCTCATCCTGGTTCATGAATTGTGCTCCCCCACAAGTAATTAATTCATGGACCTACCACTGATATGACCAGTGTACATTCGATGGATCCATATTCCGTGATTTCTAAATCAGTGGTCCTATAAAGAGGTCCAAAATGGTTGGGTATTCTATAGTTATTCGCTCGAGCAGTGTGGTTGTACATGAACGGGCCTTTATATGTTGGTCGGTTCTATTTTGTAGTTTGAACTATGTTTTTTTTTTTTGTAGTTGGAACTATGTTTATTTTTAAATCTTCTATAATAATAACAGGTGTGTGTGTATGTGTACTTTTGCACAGAGGGGGTAAGTGTAGTTAATTTTGTACGAATATCACGCTTTACTCACCCATGAAGACGTACCCACTTGGTTTGACCTCGATTTATTTCGTAGCGGTTAGGTAAGGGTAGGGATAAGGTAAGGGTTAGGGTAGGGGCCAGGGTTATAGGGGTCAGGGTTAGTGTTTTGGGTTGGGGCTAGGATATGTTACAAAGAACATTGTCCTTATTTGAAGGCGCTGGCAAGACTCTCTCTCCCCACCCCCATCTCTCTCTCTGTCTGTTGAATTAGGATAGAGACGCAACGTACATGTTCAAAATAAAACATGGATACCAGTTTTGATTGCTGAGCTAAACCATGTACACATAAAGCATAAAATGAGTTTTTGTTTCTTAATTTTAGAAACAATATACATACGCAATGTTATATTTTATCCAAAAGCATGTATAAAGTTTGGTCAATAAATGTATACCATATAAACTTCACATGCCCGTAAACTGGCGTGTGTCAATGCTGTTTATTACATTTCAGTCGCCCATCTACACGAGCTTTTATATTGTCCATTTGAAAGAGTGGTTAAAAGTGTTCCCACGTGAGCAGATACTAATCTTTAGGAATGAGGACTATACCAAAGACATTAGAGGCACAATGAAGCAAGTTTTCAAATTCTTAGACATATGTAAGTATTTCATGATTTAATGTTATCCGTCCATCATTTAAATATAATCATGGTCCTTCTAAAGCTTAAAAAAATCCGCGCAAATGCAAGCATCCATTAACTTAGAGTTATACTCGTAGGTTGTTTTGCTCAATGTCTTTAAAGGCTTTAAATTCCCATAATCACTTGATGGACCATGACCATGATCATAATTCACTGAAGGATGGTTTATCTTAAAACGTGTTTTTAAAAATGACGTATCCATTTGTTGTATTAAAAGTATGCTATGGAATTTTGCCATTATATTTCAAAGTAGAACAAAAATGAGGGTCGGTTAGTAAACCAATTCATTTTTATTCTTACAGTAAAAAGGCGCTTTTCCGAAAAGCCTTTTTTTTTTTTTTTCTTTCGAATAATATCACCCAGTTTTCACAGCCTCACGATTGATCTAAGGTTTCATATATCCTCTTAGGTCCTCGAAATGTCGCAATGAAACTATTTTTGTAATGCTAAGTCAGTGAGATGAAATCAACATCATCCACAGTGTGAGTGTTATAACTTCACGGTCTGCCGAAAGTACTATTTTACTCATGAAAGGGTATGCATATGATTACGTTGCATTTCAGTATTCACTGGTTTCCTTTCTTTGTTTTCCATTTTTAATGAGTAAACATTCACATGGATTCATCCGCGTCTTAACAGGATTGAATTTATAAAAAAGTTCTTTTTGTCGTCAGCAGTTAGCATAAAATAGAAAGATCTTAATGTTTTCACGAGCACGTAGCGCGAGTGGTCGAGATATTTTCCATATTCACTAAAAACAAACATATTTTCTTTTTGTTTTATGCTATCCACATACATATCCTTTGTAAGTAAGAAAAAATAGTTCCGGCATATCTGTATCACTCACACTGTGGGATATGCATTTTATCTCACTGATAGAACTCAGTATTTCCCCAGTTAGCACAAAATAATAACAACTATCTTCTATATATTTTTTTACGAAAATGAATATCTTAGTGTTGGGCAAGCTTGCTTTCACTGTATATAACCTATAAGTTAGTAAGTTATTGGTTTTGACGTTATGGAATTCAATATTTTTCGTTTTAAAATGAATCGTATTTCTTTTATATCAATTTGGGTTAACTTACTTTTTGTAAACTTATATGTCTCGACTATTGTTGGGCTAAACCAGTACTTTGCGCCTGGAAAAAAAAATCTTTGAAAATTCTTGCTTCCGGCAGATAAGACAGAACACAGGACCTTTTGGTCTGCACTAAATGAATTAGACTGTGGTACCACCTTTTTTAAATACCATCTATATGTAATTTATATAGACAAATGCACTCAGTTCCAAAAGAAAGTGTGCACTTTTTAATTTTAGATATTTTAATATTTAGTGAACATATTAGTTTCAATTTTCGCACACTATATCTCGCGTGTATTTGTAATCGAGCTAGCCAAAGATCTTTCAATACCACGTGACACAGGCATCCGGCTCGTAATCCATTGGACATTATATATTCATTTACTATAGACACAAGTTATACAGCTCCCTCAATTGGTAAATTTCGCCGGCTTCATTCCCTTACCGATATTTTCATTCCACTTCAACGTGAATCTATGAAAATTATGTCACCGAAAGTTTGATAAAACGAACATTTTGGTATACTAACCAAATTTTCTCCACTAAATCAATTTCATATGGCAAAAATGACCACCTTATGGCCCTCTACCATAATTTCTAAAATGAAGATGATCCCTTAAAAAGTGAGGACCCAAAGGGTCGGCTAGTTTCCTTATATATTCCATACTGATGCTTAAAAGAAACTCTTCTGTGGAACCAATGGTAAGAATTTAGTTTCAACTGACACAAAATGTCTCCTTGTAGTTATCTACCATATTCGAAAAATAAAAAAGATAAAGTTGATCCCTTTATAAAATAAGGCTCCTAGTGTGTTGAATAGTTTCCTGATATACTCTATATATAATATTATAAATTCCTCTATGAAACCAATGATCAGAATTTAATTTCACTATTCACAAATGGTCACCCCATAGTCTTTTTCTATAATATGTTGATCCCTCGAAAAATGAGGCCCCTTAGGGATCGGTTTTTTTTGTTTTTTTTTCAAAATTCTTTTTCTATGACATCAATGACAAGAATTTAAAATCATTGTACACAAGTGGCCACCACAAGGCTCTCTACCCTAATTGCTTAAGTAATTTTGAAATTTCAAAAAATGAGTCTTCAAGGTTGTTGGCAAGTTTGCTTATGTATTCTGTATAGAACTTTTTTTTATCATATGACGTTGTGCTCAAACAACTGTTTCCGGTGTTTTATACCCGTCACATATTTTCTCATATTTAACACGTTACATATAACTTTAAGGCCAAATTACATCACGTCGCGACAAACGCTTGTATTCTATAAGTAGACATAGTGTGTTGAACTCGGACAGCTGGATTAAATGTGGTTGATTTATTATTCATATGATGTTGAAAATGTATGAGAAATACACACGTTAAACCGTTATTTTCAGTTATTATTTGAAACTATTTTTGGTGTTAAATTTCAAAAGTATTTCGTGTACAGTCCTTCCTTCATTTGTTTGTTTGCTAGTTGTTATAATCGCGTTTTACTGTCGCTGTAGGTCATATGATATAAAAAAGAATCTGACATGAATTGTCATTTCATATCAAACTCGTTCATGAAAATGTTATTTAAAATGAAATAACAATAAAAAATTGATATGAAATAGCAATTAATGTCATATATATATATATATATATATATGTGTGTGTGTGTGTGTGTGTGTGATTTAAATGTCATATGATGTGACCCTTGATTGGTTAAATAAAATATTCTTCTTCTTATCGTCTCTTTGGAATATTGAAATACACATTTTTGTTTTCTATTACAGCCGAGCCAAGTGAAACAGTGTATTCAAACATGGAAAAGTTACCTCATTTTTATGAAACGAAAAAGAAAAGCAAAGCGGGTCCAATGAAACCAGAAACATTAAAAATGTTGGTGGACTTCTACCGCCCCTATACTGAGGAGCTGGCTAACTTCCTCGGGGATGAAAGATTCGCATTTAAGGACAAATCATTCAAAACTTAATGTATGCTTATGTTTAATTGTCTCATAAATAATTTTATGTTTTTGAATAAAATTATCAATAAAACTAGTACAGATTAATTTAATAGATATAATTGTCAGAGTCATTTTTGACATAATTATATAATATTAAATTAATCTGGTTTATGTTTGTTGACATTTATATTTACAAAAAAAAAAGTTGACAATGTTAAATAAGTTTTCTTTAGTGAGAAAGTGCCTTACCGGTAAGTAACGTATTGTTATCTACATTCCAACGTTAGTCTCCCCTAATTTTGAAAATCAGCCCGTAGTTGCCCCCCTGTACATTCTATGCACGCTCGACCTGCGCTAGCCTGGATTAACTGCCCCTTCCACTTTGTTACTAATAGAATCAAGTAGGCAGGGAACCAAACTAGACTTTGGATCAAAGCGTTTTTATCAGACTCACGACAACAAGTCTTATGTAGCGATGAATCAAATTCAGGCATTGTTGATTTGCATAATTGCAGCAGGCGTTTTAACTGTTTAGCTCCGGGTGAACCCTCACCCTGAATCATTATAAAACAAATCAAAGCGATCAAGTCACTGAGAGAGCCGGCGGGGTTATTAAGAGCGAAACTAAGAACGAAACCAAGAGCTGACTTTTACTAGTAACATATGTCTAGTAACAAGAGTTGCAAAAAAAAAACGTATGGAGTTTTAGCGTCATATGACCGTTTGCAAACCCTGATGAGGATCTACCCTCATTAACTCTTTACCTCAAAGGTACCCGGTATGTTGCAGCTCATTTGAAAAAAAATCTATGACATTATAAATAATAGGGGTTGGGAGTTATTATATTACGTATATATAAGGATATAAGGTCATTGAATTTTTTTGTTCATGCAACAGGTTTTCGATCAAAGCAACGTACCGGATACCTTTGCTTCACCTCACATTGAGGAATTTTGATGCTGTGGCAAACGGAGCAGATTCATATCCGACAGCTTCTTCCGATCTGATCAGGGTATCCCCTGTTTGCTCAAACGATATTGTAACTTGATATCCATATATATTCGTTGATCTATAATTTGTGCAAACAACCAATGCCAGACAGTTTTTATCTTTTTGCTGTCAATCAAATATATATATTTTTCTCGATAAACATAACAAGGTAACATATGTGCTCAAATTTAACATTTCAAACTATTTATTAAATGATTATTAGAATAGTATTTTATAATAAGTTTTTTTAAGGAATTTGTTATGATATATTGTTATAAATTACATTTTTTTAGTTTATATATTATATTTTTATAGATTTAGTCAAGTGATATACTTCTAGTCTGTTGAGAATTGGATATGTATATATTTACATGCTGGGCATGATGCTTTTAACTATTACGTTTTAGCATAATTTTATGGTATTAATGTATTTCATAGAACTCATTATGCTCATGTGCAAAAATAATGTGCTTATATGAATGTTTGTATATTATGAAATCATTAATTTTCGTGCGACACTAATTTTCGTCGATTTCGTGAAGGGTTTTAGCCACGAATATGGCTCCCCACGAAAACTTGTCTCTTATATAGGCCTCAATTTTCTAGAACATAGGTCCACAAATAAATGAACCCACGAAATTCTCTTATGTACATAATCTACGAAATTTAATGTCAACGGAAATTAATGATTTTACAGTATGTTTATTCGAACTCGAATTTTACCAACAGTTTGTATTTTAAGTTTTACTGCAACTCTGGCACGAGCCAGGAGCACATTCGATCATTATTTTGTACACTTTTTATAGAATTAGATTTTATTTCATTTCATACAAAATACATATGACATATGCAATATGTAAATACAGAAAATGACTAAGTTAATCTAAGAGGTGACATTGCTGATATATCGTTTGTTAAACATTGAAATATGTAAGAATTTCAAAAGGTAACAAAATATGATGAAATACGTCCATAGGTATTTAGGTGTTACCCAGAGATAAAAAAAGGCTGCTGGAAAAGCCACTAGAGCAGTCTTATCATTAGTGCTTGGTAAATATTCTAATCAAACTTAATGCAGTCCATTGTCGAAACCCTAATTCGGTAAATACGATTGGCTTCTTAATCGATAGTACTAACGGAATATATACCGTTGGGTTCCGACGATGAAGGTAGCCATACACATCCGTTGTGTTTACATGATGTATATATTTTCTTTGGATATTGACTGGTTTATTTGTATATATAGGTGGGAAACGGGGTTTATGTTATACAGTCAAAGCTGTGTTAAGCGGTCAGTCAAGGGATCAAGATAAAGTGACCGCTTAACAGAGGTGAATGCTAAATGAAGGTTAAGCATATAACACATTGCTTGTTTGGTTATATAAAAAATGACAGCTAAATGCAGGTTGGCCGCTAGTGCACATTGAAACCGAGATAGTTATCAAGAAATCTGCCCAATACGTGGCAAGCTCCTCACAGCCCGTCATTTACTAGCTAGCTAGTTTCACACCCAGTCACTGGTCAACGGTTCATTTGCATAATAATTATCATGATACTTATTTATTATTATTCGTATCGTATAGCATAATAAAAATCATTTCATGATTAATAAACTACAGCTAAATTCAATTAGAGCGATTTTTCGAGGGGTGAAGGTCAGAATTAGAATCATGTATATTTCGAAATAAAGTCCCAGTCCTTTAACATGAGGGGGTAGGGGAGAAACTACGCCTTTCGATTAGTTGTACTTTTCATTTTTTTAAACATAAGTCCTCGGAATATTGACGTTGGTACCAATAAATTGTTATTTTTCATTACATTAACCATTGACATGCTAAATTTCTTAATTGGACTAGTCTTATCTTCATTTTGGACTATATATTAAATTGTTAATGGGGGTGCTTGCTGAAAATCTATTGACTGAAAAGCAAACATTGTAGACCATGATCAGACTGCAAGGCAGTCAAGAATCACTGATTAAGACACAAGTCATTGACAGTCTTTCATCAAATATTTTATCCCGTCGTCATTTTAAGGTACACCTAACCTAATAGCCAGGTTTCATATCGCTCACTGGATGCAAATATTTAAATGACTGTCATTTTAAGACATCTAAAAACGTTTCACCGAGTTTTTTTTCGATATATATATATTTTTTTTAGATTTGGGTGAGACAAAAGCCACATTATTTTATTATTTTTAAGATTAATAAAGAAATGCAAACACCGTATTCCATGTTAACTTTTTAATTTCATAGTTTTCAGGGGAGATAACTCACTCATTTAAACAAAATATCGATGGAAGCTAATCAAACGAACCTCATTCGCTATTCGTATATTGGGATTATGTCCCTTGTGTTTAGTTTGACATATTTAAGCTACTTCTTTAAACCTATACTCGGATGTTTTTAATAAAATGAATGGCTATTAGAGTGGGAAAATTATTGCAAAATACCTATAGCGCTATGTCAGTACTACATACACATTAAATTGAAGTATATGACTATGCTGTTATAGATAGTGACCGTACTAAATAATGATATGTGTTGTGAAATTAAATACCAAGACATTTTCTTTGGAAAACAAGAATGATGAAAATATGCCCCTAAGTATTTTTAGCGCGAAGTAAAAGTAGTGGAATTTGGACCAACTGTTTCATAAGAGAAGGTTTAGTATCATATATACAATCACTAAAAATGTTGTTTTATAATTAACGATATATGTATACTGTTAGTATAACTCCGGATTTGCTCCGTATCCTTCACCGCCACACTTAGGGTGTCACACCACTATCAAAGTACTTCCGGGTCGTAGGGTGCTGAAGTAGTACCTAATGAAAAATGAAAGGGTGGACATCAAAGTCATATTTTCCCCAGAAAACACTGAATAACTGCAACACATTTAGCCTGTGTGGTGAGATACATGTATTTTTGACCATTAACTTGCATTTAATAGTTGTATTAAGGGATTACTTTCCTACAGGATGTTAGGAGAGCTGCAGAGGTAATGCGGCTCAGAGGTCATGTTTGTTTTGGAAATTTTGACAGGTAGCCGGGAAATGTGAAATTTGTGAAACGCCAATTCCTTAATGATATATTTTTTTGTGCCTAAATCTGTTGATTTATGAATGGTCTACATGAAACTAGACCAGAAATATTCCAACGAACATTTGGAAAGTAGGAACAGGCCTCGAAAGTCGGCCAAGTTACTATAGATTATATAGGGACAAAAAGTAGTGGTGTGACACCTTAGTTACCACGTTACCATAGTGTGTACCAAAAGACATGCTATTAACTAGATCTACCTGTGATTTGGCTGAAATTCAGCTATATTTTTTATCTCACTGTGGCAGATATCTGTGCGAGATCGTCTGCGTTGGAGATTGAAATAGTTAAATGTAGCATGGTCAAGTTTGAGCTTGACTCAAGATAATTTATGTATGTAAATTGCGTTTTAACAAATGTTCGTGCGTGTCATTCGTATCTGTTTTGTTAGTACTCTTGTCCCTTTGTTTCGTGACACGTTGTGTTAAAGGTCTCGTGCTCAGTGTTACGTATAGTCCCGTGGTGAGAGAAAATCATGAGTGCGTGAGTGAAAACAAGTTGTTATGACGTGAATGAATGATTTTCTATTTGATTGGTCAGCCCAGCCCTTTTCTCACCATAACAAGATTTGGCGCGAATAATTTTACTTATATAACATTTCCTTCTAACATTTATTTTATTCGGATCGCCGAGCTGGACGCTAGTTCCATCGGAAACTGCTTTATTGGTCATCAATATAAGAGATAACTTTGTATTGTTTGTTTGTTCATTTAGAATTGTCCTTACCTTTGGACATTGCATTTATACTTATATTTTGGCAGTGGACGCGTCTGGTTTTTATTATGTGTGCACTACATTGGTGCATCCAATAAATGGACGACATCTAACTATGGATTGTTGTTTCTGAACCCCGACTACATAAAGACAGCTATCCTGTTTTTATCTACATGTACACAATCCATGGCAAGCTGAATTAATTTAAAGTATTTTTCTTTCTTTGCTGATACTAAATGATATACATTTATGTACCAAATCAGTATCCATTTGTTTTGTTATATTAACATTGCATAATATGATATTGTCGCAAACGTAGCTTACTGGGAATAAAACAGCAAAACAATTATACAATTCAGTTTTTTATATTAAATCCTCCTCTAGTTGTTACTTTGGAATCTTTCATGCATTGAAGCTTGCGGTAAGTCGGTGGTTAATCCCGGACTGCATTTGTTCATTCGGGATTGACTTCCGGTTAGTTACAGGTGGAGGATAAATGCACCCTGGGTAGAGCCACAGACTGTCATTCGCAACACCCCGCTCTTTTCTTCGAAATATTTAACGGGTTAGGCCGGGGATTGCCGAGTTGATACGACTGACCTACCACAAGTCTTACTCGCGTGAAACATCCGAGAGATCAGTTTTGTTTGCGTGCTTGGATTTGACATCCCTATGACAGCATTCCAGTCATTTTGGGATTATTTGTTCAAATGCTTCCTCTCTCACAGACGTTTGCGCTGTGGTCACAAAGGTCCATTAAGTTAAGGCGTTTCTCCCACTCAAAATAACCTACTTTATTAAATTTGGCACACATACAATAAGTATGGGGAATTGAATACTTTTGTTTGTTAGATAACTGACATCATTCAATATATACAAACACCCGTGCTTTGTTGAACAGATCGTTGATAATATATTTTAGGGAATGTAGTGGGTACCATTATTCGTGGATTTGTGTCTAGAAAAAGTAAGGTCTATAAAAAGAAGATAATTTCTTGGGGATTAAAACTCGTAGATAAAACTATGCACGAAATCGACGAAAATTAGTGTTTTCACAGTATCCTTGTTTGAAAATAGAACTCATTCTTTGTCAGATTATGCAAATTCTAAAGGTCAAGGATCTATCCATTAGGCTTATTAACATTCTCCGCCAGTCATACTTTACTATGGTAACCTGTCGAATGACCAACTTTGTGTCTATTACAATTCTCCGAGCCAGTTAAATTGTACAAAGACATATTAAACAGAGATGGGAAACTCTGTAAAGTCAGTGGAAGGTATGGTTTAGGCACACAACAGATTATTGAATATTGCAAATTTTCAGAAAAAATCACAGGGAAATAAAGCATATCATAAAATTATCATTTCTCTACTGCAAGGAATTATTTTCAGTTTGACTAGTTTAATAAAATATTTTCAATTGTGAGTTCAATTCAATAAGTGCAGTAGAAATACAACAAATTTCACATAGTTATCATCATGCAGGTACTTTTCTATTTTACATAAAACATTTTCATTTTTTTTTTACTTATTTTTATATACAAGGTATCATTTTGATGGCAATTTGATGTCTATTGTTACATACAATTTACTTCCACATGTCTTGAATAGAAAAAGAATACATGACTCTGTGAGAATTGGACAATTTGTTACGTGTTTTTGTGAGATTTAGACTACCGGTAGCTGCCAATCTTCGTTTAATATGTCTTTGATATATATAATGATATAATTGTTCTGATCTGGGAGCTGAACTATTTATTTGATTGTTTCTCTAATCAAAAATGCCGTGTAGGTAATTTTGTTAACCTTTTAACAGTGCTGGAATAGTTTGAGGTTAATATTCTTCACATTTTGGAAAACAATGTATTTTTCCAAAATTAACTCTTAATGCACTGTTTTCTTATTTTCCTTTACTCTCAAGCATCTTCAATTGAATTACAAACATAACATTTCCGGACTGGTCTTTGGGTTTTATTTAGTCTATGCCATCTGTCTGTTTATGTCAGGATGTTTTTAAGGTGATCCACCCATCATTGAGTTATAGTCACGGGCCTTGAAATGCTTAAAAAGTATTCAATAAAGATGCAAGCATCCATTTACTTGGAGCTATAGGCTTTCTTGCTCAAAGTATCTAAAGGCCTGCATTTACTATTAAATTTCCATGATCACTTGATGGACCATGATCACAATTTAATGATGAATGGATTACTTTAATTTTGTTAATGCTATGCCGTAAATATCGATGCGAAGAAATGCGCATTGGAAAAGCGTTGTACGCTCCCCAGACATAGACTTAGGGAACTTAGCTGTCTCCTCATACCTCGTGCATATAGAAACACAAGAAATGCAATGACATGTACTTGCTAGGTTTTGGTATAAAGGAAACATTCGTGTTGCACTCAATGATACCCCCCCCCCCCAACACACATACTGCATTAAAACATCATGGAGCGCTAGACTAAATGTCAACGTTCGTTGCCTGCGCTGACGTCACAATTACCAGTTTATCATCGGGCACAGGCTGTATAGAATACCATAAATTATGGCATATAGATTGTTTAAATTATAGTATATTTAATATCCCTACTTTCATATAAATGGTGTTCCAAGTACGAATGTAGGATCGACAACACTTCAAATTCTGGTATGCAGGCTCTGTCCCGGGTTTAGATAAAATGCTATGAATTGAGGCAAAATTGTCCTTAAGAGTGCTAGTTATCTTTAACAAAAAATATTTCTTTATGAGGGAAATGTAGTAAAGAGATACCGGTCAAATGAAATGCTGCACATATTTCTATTTCTTTTGAATTCGTGTCGATTTCAATATCTGTGTAAAAAAAAAGAAAAAAAAAGAAAAAAATCCCAACGACAAAACATAAGAAGTTGAAACAATCTTTGCGATGACGGCCCAACTTTCTATTTAATCAATATACAGGTGTGGATTTCTTATTGGGAAAATTAGCATTATAAATCAAACATTGGAAAGAAACATAAGAATTTGAAAACGTGTTAAATTAACAATACAATTACATTTTTTTTTTTTTGTGGTATATATCATTAAAAGTTTCATATCAACATTAAAAGTGAAATAATAAACATTTCATTTAAATAAAAAAAAATTTTTTAATGTTCTACTCAATCTAAAACCAACAACAACAAATTTGCATATATTTATCACTTATATAAATAAAACACACACACACACTCGTACACTTTAAATTAACAAGCTTACAAGTCGTAACATACACACGATAAATGCATATCAAATTGAAATAAGAACAATTCCAACTTACAACAATTTGATAAATTAATCAATATATATTTTTTTAATATATTAATATACTGATACTACTCATTGATTTTATTTTGGCTTGCTAGGCTGATTTCGGGATCGCTTAAAATTCTCCTCAACTAATAAATTTGTTCTCTCTCTGTTATTCATTTGCCACATTCGTACGATCATTCATTAAATACTTCTCTAAGTTTGTTTAAGCACCACCTGTTATTATCAACGTGAAATTGCTTGCAACTATAATTTGTCTCAAAATTGAAATGGCCATAACTTTTGCAATACATGTCCATACGGTTTTGAATTAAAAAAAAAAAAAACCCTTGACGTGCAAAAACCTTCAATTTAATGCAATAATCTCAAAATCTAAATTCTGAGATTTAAAAAAAAAAAAAAAATGTTTTTTTTATATAATTTCTAAAGTATTTATTCATGTATTTAAAGTTCAAACTTGTCTAGTAAAAAAGAGTTGTATTTCCTATTTAAAATGTCAGTTGTCATTTGTAAATTTTGATTATGAACTCGGTTTTATTAATTTGAATGACCTTATTATCAAAAGCCCTGAAAAAATGTTAGACCCACCACCTTATATAATACATTTGTCCATTTAAGTACAAAATACATGTAATACTTTTAATGGAATGGGAAGTTTCTTTACTCGTTAAGTATATCATTGATTCTAAGTAATTAGTTTCTGTCATTAATTAATTTTTGTGACGTAATCCTTTATTTCAGTACATTACATGGGCTTTTGTACTGTATCTATCTAATAAGTTAATTCGCAGTCCAATAATAACATTTGGCCCTCCAGTGTTTACATAAAACCCATGCAGACTTCCATTTCCTTGTGTTTCTAGGGTATCGGCCTTTTACTTCTAAGGAAACTTAGGAATTCATGAATGATTCAAATTCTTCATGCTTTTTTTTTTGTGATGTCAAATATTATAACAATGAGAAAATGTTTTAGGTGACAGAATCGCCTCAAACTATCCAATATTTCATTGGAAAACAAATCTCGGCCCAACGGGCCTCGATGTGTCTTTTCTATGAAATATTGGACAGTTTTCGGCCTTTTTCTCTTACTAAAAATAAATAACCAAGCTGTGTGTTACAATTTACGTAATACAGAAAAAAAATTCTTCTGATTCTGTTATATAGTTACCTAAATGCCTGAAACATATTCAATTGATACGTAGATAGATATGTTACTAGGATTTAACTATATTCATAAGGATAACTTTAAGCCCTAAGTTTATTCCTGGATATAAAAATATGCATGTTTTCTTTTCAAAAATAGTGAATATCACTTCACAGTTTGTCCGACTTAATCGTCCAATGAAATGCCTGTTTTTCGTTTAAAATTAAAAAAAAAAAAAAATGCATAAAATGAACCGCGAGGTCTTGATAGGGAGTGTGTATGGTGCCCACGTGACCAACGCAGATTATGGGCGGAGCTAGTTGCTGCGGCGATTGTTGCTAGCTTAAAATATAAATGCACCCAGCGACACTGACTCTGAATCGTACTAAAACATCACGTGAATCTGTAACGTGAAAAGGTCCAACTTCTGGTTTTCCTTGTGTATATTAGGTTTGTCAAACCATTGTGATAAATCATGATCGACATTTGATAATGTATAAAACGTAAACATATGGGAATGATGAAAACACATTGTTTTTGAAATGCTAATTTATGCATACACGTGAGATCTCGTGTAATGGCCGACTCGAAATCCACCAACAATACTTAGCGCTAAGTAATTCTTAAATTCTTAAACTAAGTAGATACACATTCCACCATTATTAATTTCTGAAATATTCAAATACATGACTACGCTGAAATAAATCATGTAAATAATTAACAATAATTGTTATGATATGAAATATTTTGGTATTTTTTTTATAGAGAAACAAGATCAATGAAATTCGCCTTTAAGTATCTAAAAATTTTCTTAGCGCTAAGAATTGTTGGTGGAATTCGACCCTGGTCTTTTTGACAGCATGTACGTAATATAGCACCCGCGTATGAGTGGAATAGTATCAAAGACGAGCGGAATGGTACCACATTGCGTCTCACAAGTATGGCATCGGGTCGATCGACATAATGTCCATCCTTTGGCAACAAGCAAGGCACTTGCGTGACA
>CM037777.1:63318295-63368295 GCA_021229015.1 Solen grandis
CGACCCCAATGCCTGGGGTTATAGTTGTAAACGTTTTCAAACTGAAAAATCAAACCTTAAAGGACTTGTCCCTAAATGCAAATCTCTCGTCTCCGAGAAATTTTGCTAATTCTTCTGTATAAGGTCGGTATAAGTCCACCAATATTTTGAACGTCTCTGGTTTCATCGGACCGGCTCTCTGTTTTCCTTTCGTCTCATAAAAGTGAGGCAGTCTCTCCATGGATGAAAGTAATTTTTCATCAGGTATATCTGAAATGTTTACATGTATTTCAAAATTTCCTTAAAAAATCTATGAAAAAAAATCCATTGCTTATGCTTAAATTGTGAGATAATAAACTATGGATTATGTGAATGAATCTTACATAAAAATAACCACAGATTCGATTGAGAAACCTTCTTAGAATAGATGAGACAACAAACGCGTCAATTGGTGCATTTAAGTTACTTAGAAATGTATTTTTCGACCGCTCTCGTATGCTACCATCACTTCGCTAGGCGATACATGTACCTAAAACCTTAAATAGTTCGGGATACATTCAACCAATTTTGTTTTTCAGATTAATTAAGTGAAAGGCATTTGGGCATATGTTTAGACTGCATGCTCTATCAATATTTGTTAAGAAATGAAATAAACTGAACAAAACTTATAATCCCACAACATAAAATTAAAAACGCAGACTTATCAGTTTAGTAAATAGTTTGACCTCGAGTTCCGAGGGTGTCATGTTATTTTCATTAGGAGAAACGCTAAGTACTACCTATCGACATACTGCGTAGTGTAGCTGCTGGGAAGAACCTGATATGCAAAGATTATTCTCTATTAGATATGAATGGTTTCTCGTATATCTAACATAATTTGATACACAAATATCCTGTGGTCATACCCATTGAAAATCTCTTAACCCCATGAATACTCAGCCCCCCCCCCCACACACACCCAAAAACAGTTCCGTTTCTAGTCGCCCAACCGACCCTATTTTTTAACGACCAACCCTGAAGTTTTTTTTAAATTTTCGACCTGCCGACCCTCTTTTTTTCCCCTTGAGACCAGAAACGTAACTTTTTTTTTTTTTGCCTCAAGATATTAATTAGTGATTATATTCTTAAAAAATTTTTTGAATTAAATTTTTGGCACATTTTTATTTGTGGATCTATGTTCTAGAAAACGTGAGGTCTATATAAGAGACAAATTTTCCTGAGTCTTAATATTCGTGGATAAACCCTCCATGAATTCGACGAAAATTAGTGTCCAACGAAAATTGATGATTTCACAGTAAGCAAACGAGATCCTAATCAGAGTGACTGATCTGGGATTTCTCTCTGCCAAGGCATCAGAACGAGCATAAATGAAATTAAAGTATAATCATACATTATAAATTAAGTATAATCGTATTTTGTTTTAAATACTGATATAATAGGAGAAATCATGAATCTTTATATAGCAAGCATAGACATGAGAAATTCAAATGTTCGTGCAGTATTACATATCTAGGTAAATCCACTCTACAACTAAATGCAACAGTTGACATACTTACATAAATATAAATCAAACTATCAGTTTCAGTTATAGGTCATATTAATATCTGAATAGTTCGCCAGTTCACAGACCAGGCTCGAATTCCACCAAAAATACTTAGCGCTAAGTAATACTTAAGTTCTTAAACTAGGTAGATACATATTTCATCTTTACTATTTTATAACATATTCAAGTACATGACAAAGTTGAAATGAATTATGACCTTAATTACTAACAATAACTGATAAGAAATGAAAAAATGGGTATATTTAATGAAGAAACAAGACTAATGAAATCGCCCTTGAGTATTGAAGTTTTATTTAGCGCTAAGCTTGTTGATGGAATTCGACCCAGATTTCGTTATATGACTTACCAACTTCAAGGAATTCAAAAACTGTTTTCATGGTGCTTTTGATATCCTGGGAGTAATCTTCATTTCTGAATACCAGTATCTGATCACGTGGGAAAACCTGCAGCCACTCCCTTAGGTGGACAATGTAGAAACTGGTATAGATCGGCGCCTGAAAAGTGATTCAAATAAAAGTAATGATAGAAATCGGTTGATATTTGTCACAATCGATTATCGGTTCAATCGGAGTATAATCGATACTTTCCGATTAATAATCGCTTGAACCGGAAGTAACATTTAAGCAAGGCGCTTAATTATACACAGTTACGGGAACTTCATGATGTAGTTTTCGGCACAGTTTTAGAATTATAATGCTGGAGCAGTTTAATTATAGGGTATACTTAGTTTTAGGCCTCATTGAATAAAAGGAATATTTAAAGGTTTGCCCATAGAAACCTGGGTAAAATTAAGAGATTCCAGATTGATGTTCAGTATACACTTGATATGATAAACTGATCGTCGGCGACTAGCGACAATCGAAACATACTTAATAAAAGGTCACAGTATACAGTGAAAACTGTTGTCCCGGGTCAATAGGGATGACATCTGAACTGCTGCCATCGGCCGAAGACGCCGTTTAGTATCTGATCAATACTTTCACAATTAAATTGTACAAATAAAATAACAACATTGAGTTCCTGAACAAAGAATTAATTTACTGCATCGAACAACAATAGCTAATGAATGGTTAACGGCTATGTGACAGATGATAAGGGTCAATGGTTCAGTTCATACTCCGCAGGTATGATGTTGCCCATGAAGCAATACACTGTACTAGAAAACACCGAATGGACGTCAAACAGATTTGAGTGATAAATATACCTTTACAAAGAGCGTCAGGTATGGGTATTAGTTATTGGGCTTGGTGACGACCCTACACGTAAATATAGGCTGTCAGTAATATTCTACCCTATGAACAATACTGCCCCCCTATTTATAATATTGCGCAAGGGCTAGTAGCAAATCCGATTATTGATTTGTTTCATCTACCAATTTAATTTTCGTTGTCATATCAGTCTCATGTAGCTAAACGTTTCCAAATTATTGATATATTGTCGACTGGACTTTACTTCCAAGCAGACACATCGAAAATCTCCTCGCAATGAATCAATTATTCGTACAAAAAAAAATTCTTTGGCAAACAAATTTACTTCGGGCACTTTAGTTTCGAATTACCGGTAATTTCCCTGTAGTGGGCTTCTGTATTACTGTTTACTTTGAACGAGATCAGACGATTACAGTTCTTTGAGAACAGACAGATGCTTCTCAGGATCACTTATAAAAGAAATCTGATATCACATTAGGGACATACATATTTGGTTTAATCGGCAAGAAATTGAAGATATACCTCAGATTTATTTTAAATTGATATGAGCAATTTTACACATCTTGCGGTCACATGATCTTACACGTAACTAAACGAGGGCTTCTCTTGATTTGTTTTTTATTTATACCAGATACGTGGCGGATCTCAGTCAGGTTATAAGATTTGTTTGTTTGTGGGTTTAAGGTCCCACCGACAGTATTTCAGTCATTTGGAGATGATGTCTACCTGAGACATATGATATTGCCACACTGCAGTATTACGCCGTAGACAAGTGGCATGATACCACACCCAGTCACATTATTCTGACACCGTGCCAACCAGTTCTGGAACTACCCTTAAACACGACCTTCCGCTCCAGGGTTATAAATGTGGTATATGATAATAATAATTATAATAAGTAGACCTTTGCTGTTACACATACAAACATTTTGTATTTCACTCACCTTTAATTCCTTCCGGAGTGCAGGACTATAAATACAATGTCGTAGAGAGTGCTTCTGTAAACAGTCATTCCACAGTTTTACCGATAGGATAACGTGCGCATGGAACGATTCTGCTGACGTTCCAGAATTTGAGTGGAAATAGTGAGAGTACAGCCTGTAACAACACAAACAATTCAGCCTTTAACAACACAAACAATTCAGCCTGAAACAATACAAACAATCCTCATCGAAACACATACTAGTCAGCCTGAAACAACACACACAATTCAGCCTGAAACAACATAGATGCACAGTCTGAATCAACACTGAAAATTCAGGCTAAACACACACAATTCAGCCTGGAATAACACATGCAAATCTTCCCGAATCAAAAATGAAAATTCAGGCTGAAGCAACTCGAGCAATTCAGCTAATTGTTAATATAAAATATGAAACAAATGTAGCCATATCTGGCCAAAATTGGATATATTACTTCTGTTCCTTTACAAAACAGGGGTCCGTTTCACTAAACTTAAAACGAAAATGTCTTCGTATACCTGAATCCACAGATATGAAGTAGCATTATCCTTGTGACTTCTTACAGCAAGAGGGCCATAATGACCCTGAACTGGCTCACCTTAGAAACAGTGCCTTAATTTCCTGTTCAAACTGCTTAATTGTAGAATACTAGTAGTAATACTGAATACATTATCCTTACAGAAATACAGCAAGATCATTTCAATTCCACACATCAAACTGTACATTTGGGCCAAATTTGAAGGACGTAGCTTAAAAATACAAAAGTAAGTCACTGGGTCATGCTTAAGCACATCAAAGGTCAAAGGATTTTAACAGATTGAAAGAGGTTCACTAGGTCATATTTTAAACCAAATGTTTAGTGGTTTTTGACGAGAAAATTGCTCAAGTGATTGTGTAAGTATATATATGACATCGCTGAATTGGCTGATATCATCCATAATCGAACATCATAATGAAGTTTGAAGAAGATTGAATAAGAAATGAAGATGCTAAGTGGCAGAAATCAGTCATATCGAACTTGGCTTAGAGATTATGGCTATAAAGATTGTCATAAAGTTTGAAGAAGATTAAGAAAGATGTTAGAGTGTACATAAAGTGAAACTTGGCATTTTTTATTTTTTATCATTCAAGGGCCATATTATGGGACAAAATGGGCAGATATCAGCCATAATCAAACTTAACCGGAAGCTTATGTACATACATATTTAGAATTGAAGATGCAAAAATGAAGTGTACACAGAGTGAAATCTGGCATCCTTTTTTTAATAATTCAAGGGCTTTAACTCCAGACCAAATGGAAAGATATCAGCCATTATCAAAAAACAAAACAAAACAAAAAAAAAACAAAAAAACTTCAATGAGGAGTTTTCAAAATACTACCCGTGGTTTCATAGGTCAGCAAGTAGCTGATTAATATTTATGAAAAACTGAGCTTTCCCCGTTGAAAATCCCACGGTATATACGGCAGTTATAACGGTATATAGACCGTCGGTTCAAACGATGGGATTGGGATGGGCACTGCGTTGGAAATCTATCATTTACCTGCATGGTTAGAAATTCAAATGAGATATTAATTTGCCTTCTGAAGATTGAAACAATTGTCAGACATGATTGCCTACCTGTCTACAGGATCACGCAGCATCAGTAACAACTTCACTCCCGGGTTGACGTGATACACAGAATAGGGCGTGGTCCACAACAATTCTTCCGCTTTGGGATCATTCTGGGGTGTGTAAATCTCATAGAACCGGTCCCATATATCCATCGGGTCACCGTGACCTGGAGTAAATGGGTCGCCATTTATACCCTTTACCTCTCATGAATATTCATGCAAACATTTATAATTTTATAAATACCAAGTTACTGGTATATATACTGTTAAATGGTATCTAAAGCAATGGATTTTACTTTGCCGTGTGTAAACTCGGAGCTAAACCCCCCCCCCCAAAAAAAAAAAAACAAAAAAACAACAACAGAGGGAACCAAGCCAAACCACGTGGTGTATGACGTTATTTTAAGCTACAATTAATGCCTCGGTTGATTCAGAGAAGAAAGCTTATGTTAATATTTTATTTCTGCATAGCGCGTGCGAAGCGGAAAATGTGGTTAAGGTAAAGTCCCTGTGATGGTTCCGCTTCATTTCAGGACATCATGGCCTTTGACGGAAACCAAGTTTTCCTAATGTTTCACCAGGATACGTTGCAATTGGTTATCTTGGTAGAGGTTAAGTGGTCCAAGACAAAGCAGAACCATAACAGGGACTTCACCTTAATGATTATTTAGTCAGATGTACATGATTTCCAAATATTCGGGAGAACCTTCAGATTACTGAGATTTCTATTGTTTGTTATCACGAAAAGAATATCACTCATAATGTTTTCCCGAATGTTAGATAATAGTGTACATCTGACAAAAGAATCACCTGTGTGTAAGGCACAATTTTCCGCTGCGCATACGCTATATCTCATTGAAGTTGTTGAAGAAATAAAGTACTTAGAGCAGATATTTTGCTTAAAATGACGTCATGTACCTCATGGTATGGCCACACTGTTCAATACGTCTATATGAGTTAAAAGGTGTTGCTGATATACGACGGTTGAGTTGATCATTGCGGATTAAATTACATGTACTAGTATGGTTGGTTAGAATTTAAACTTAAGTGGGATTTTTTCGATCTTCTTGAGTATTAAATTAGCAATGATCTTCATTGTTTGATATACAACTAATGGAGGCTTCTGTGATAGAATAACGAAGGATATTCCAATAATATAAGATAGAATTTAAACATAGCATGAATAAAACAAAAAGAAAAACATATAAATAAATAAATGACTAAATAGATAAATAAATTAAATAATTAATTGATTAATTATTTAATTAATAAATAAATTAATTTATAATTTTGAATAAATCAATCAATAAAAAATTAAAAAAGAGAGAAAGAAAAATCGATAGAAAAAAAGAAAGTACCTGTTATTTTATAATGGTTTCCGTTGGAATCAACTGACTTTTGAATGATCTGTGTCTGAAACTTATCCGTGAACTGCCTGAGGGACATCCCAATTTTCTGTCTGTGCGTCTTTTCGTTCACTATCAGTAGAATAACAACAATCTTCATAAGACCTTACGATTCCGGCAAAATAATTGAAAATAATATTTGCATTGCTTGAAATATCTTAGGAAACTAGAACTGCCATTGTCGTGGTGCAAATACCCCCCGTATGCCGCTTTGTCGCAGGGATTTTAAAATGACGCAATTGAGGTGTACAATTCTTGGGCACTGCACTTCCCTTCAATGATATCTATCCAAATATGAAGTTTCATCTTGAAACCTTTTATACTTTTTGAGTTATGGTCCGGACAAAAAAAAAAAGAATGAAAATTTACAAAGGGCAATAACTCCAAAATTACGCGACAGAGAGTTATGATTTTTGGTCACTGAACTCTCCCTCAGTGAGATCTATCCACATCATCTTGATACCTTTTATACTTTTTGAGTTAAAGCCCGGACAAAATGTAAGTATGGAAATTTACAAAGGACAATAACTCCAAAATTATACAACAGAGAGTTATGGTTCTTGGTCACTGCACTCCCCCTCAAAGAGATCTATCAATATATGAAGTTTCATCCACCCTTGCAACTTCGTTGTGCGGTGGTATAAATATAATTTATCAATATGTTTGACTTTACTTGACTATTTGAGTTTACCGTCGCTTCGACAGTATTTCAGTCATATAGCGACGTCCAGCTAATTACAGGTGGAGGAAGGCCCCGAATGCACGGAGGCATCCGGGCAGAGCTACCGACCTATTAATATGTTTGTTTGTTGTATTTCAGTATCTATTTGAGACAGATATCGTGCTGCCACACTTCAATATCACGCCTTAGACATTTAGCAGGATACCAAACCAAGTCACATTAGCTTTACACCCGGACAAACAGTCTTAGATTGATTTATTTCGGTATCGGTGAAACAAAATCATAATATAGCTACTCGTTTGTTAGTCTGTTGGGTTTAAGGTCCAACCAACAGTACTTCAGTCATGTCGACTTAAGTCAGATAAAGTGCACACTGTAGTATCACGTCAAATACCACACCCAGTCACATAATCCGGACACCGGGCCATTAGTCCTGGATCTACAAGTACGATTTTCTGATAGCCAAACAGGCTCATTTTAACGACTTTGGTATGTTGCGGTCGGGGATTGAACACACGCCTCCCGCGCCCGAGAGAGACGCCTTTACTCCTCGATCATAGAGGTCGATAGAGATATTCGTTTAAGGTAATCCATTCATTATTTTATAATAATCATGGTCCTCCAAATGCTTACAAATACTTCAGTGCAGATGCAAGCATCCATTGACTTGGAATCATTCAATGTTATATTGCACTTAGTCTATAGGGGCTTGCATTTACCATAAAAATCCCATGATCACTTGACAGATCATGATCACAATTTAATGAAGGATGGATTACCATAGATTATACCTTTAACTGTCATCAGTTGAAATTATAGACAGAGGACGCACCTGATGCTCACGAATATCTCAAACTTAATGTCAAAGACGTGTTGCCTGGATAGCGCAGACGATGTCTACTTGAGACGGATATAGTGCTGCCACACTGCAGTATCACGCCGTAGACATGTGGCACGATACCACACCCAGTCACATAATCCTGACACCTGGCCAACCTGTCCTGCAACCACTCATATATGCTGAGCGCCAAGCAAGTGAGCTTTTACAGGACCATTTTTTACGACTTTGGTATGTCGTGGCCGGGGATCGAACCCACGACCTCCCGCTCCCGGAACTGAATTTTAGTACAAAACGAAATTGTGAGCTGATTTACCATACATTAAAAGTCAACAACGGAAACGCACATTTGCTTAAGATCTCGAACCAAGAAATTGTCAGATCTGTTTACAAAGCTTTTAACTGACTATTGTAATCACCACTTACCAACTTTTAGGCGGTTCCATGACCAGTACCAGACTTCCTTCCCAAATATACCTTTATTTGGCACGATATGTGGATGTAAGTATAGGCGCTTGAAGAAATCAGATGTCCCACTTTTACAAATCCCGATGAGGTGAAAGTATGGCAGACAGCGGAGGTTTTTGCCGTCCATAAAACATGGATTTTTGTAGTCTGGTAGAAAACTAGGAGGTGTCTGAAAATGAATATACATTCAATCTTGAAATTATTAAGCATAAGTTCATATTCAAACAAAAAATCTTATAATTAAATCATTTGAGAACCATTTAATATAATCTATGGCAGCAATGCCCTTCTTTCCGAAATATTAAAAACAACAACAAAACAATCTTCCAAGGAGGATATATGTATAAAGAGAGAGAGAGAGAGAGAGAGACAGACAGACACACAGAGAGAGAGACACAGAGAGAGAGAGAGAAAGAGAGAGAGAGTGGTGTTCCTACCAAAGTGTGACTTATACCTCGACTGATAAATATGTTACTTTAATGAGGTATAATTTCCCAATATATATCTCGGCATATATAACTCTGTTTTGAGCTTAACCTTTATGTCAACAACAACAAAATTAGAGAAATAAAATAAACAAACAAATAAATAAACACACTTAAAAATCAATAGGCAAATCGAGGTGCAAGTCTTCTGCCTCTCGAAGGTATACCAATTCCAGCCACCCACCCTCCACATACAAAATTCGTGTCAATAGCACTAAAGAGTTTCGTACCAGTGCTGCATAAAATGTAAGTACTGTGTATTGACGGTAAATTTACATATCAGGGTATACACATTCTATACTCAGCCAAAAGGAAAGTACCCCTCATACATAATTGATTTATATTTATATATTTGGAATCCGCATAATTCTATTCTGACTACCGGTTCTTGTTCTATCTGGAGTATATAACTAGATCTTTTCCTTTCTGACATTACGTGAAGATTTGCGGTATTTAGTTTGAACAATAATCTATGACATAGGGGTCGATTTGGCAGTTTTGTTTGATTTTATTTTGCGTGAATCTTATTCAGCTGTGATTTATTTCCGGTCAATCGATGTAGCTCAGATATCGACCTATGCTGCACAAGGCGCACGTGCACTGCAATTCAATTTTGTCTTTAACCGAAGGGCATGGTTTTCTACGTAAAGGATAACGAGTGCAGAATGTTGTCTACGTTTCTTTTTTTACGTCAAGGTGTCAACACCGGTCTGAATGACCTGTGTAAAAGCTCTCAAAGAATAATTATGGGGAAAATCATGGCTGCGTCACAAAGATCTCCTTCGTTGGGGATTGCATTGAAATGGTCAAGTAACGTAAATACAATATTTTAACACGTTATTGAATTATTGTCTTTATTATGCCACTGTAAAGTATTTTTTGAGTTGTTTATAACATTTTGAGAGAAAAATACTTATCTGCAAATCACACACACACACACACACACACGACAGCGTTTTCCAAATATTCATGTGAAAGTGAAAGTAGGATAGTAATTCTTGTTTATATGTATTGCTCAATCTACACTAGAAGTGTTTAAATTACAATATAATGTATCGACAATGATAAAGGCTCATCTAGTAGCATTTAAGCATGTTCATGTTACTGACGTTTGGGCATATTTTTATAGAACTTGAGTCTATTTGCGCGGAAGCACAATTCGCAGTTTTTGGGTGAATCCTACGGTTTAGTATAGCTAGTGACGTCACAATTGATTTTACGTAGGCAACTGCACGAATTTATCTATCCGACTTAGACCACGTGACTCGTATGCCAGCTTTACACGATCATCTCGTGCATGATCCATAGCCAGCATTATCTTATATTGTATCCTACATATTTCTGTGCCTGTGATGTTCCTTTATGTCAATTGTTCTAAAACTGTCGGAAAATGTATTATCGTTATCCTAATTTGTGGCTTTAAATGATTTGTCTATTACCCAACGTGATGCAATTCCAACACAAGCTTCAAATTGGTAGCTGGAAGTCTATGGTCATACTGATATCAACTTACTAGAAATGAAAGATGCGCATTTCCTTGAGTTCTGAAAACAGCAGACAGTGAATAAAAGAAATAACACATGAAGGTAATTATCAAATTCGCTATCATTTTAAGGAACACTAGTGCAAAGACTGTAGATGAAACAAATCTGGATTACCATAAGTTCGATTGCTATATAAGAAAAATATAAAGAGAGACAAAAAGCTAAATAAATTCATAATGAATGATGTACAATTAAATATTTATAATTTATATTATAAAAGATCTTATAAATGAATAATTAAGTGATCAAATAAATTAACTAATAAAATTATTATAACACAATCAATTAATATACATCGTAATGAAACATCGTAACATACCGGGTAAATACAAATATAGAAATTAGTCTAAAATATACATCAAAGATAAGAAAAACTATTTAATAAAATTTTAAAAAAGATGAAAGAACGGATTAGTTCAACTGTTTATATCAAAAATATGAAACAATATAAAATGTGATAATGAATATAAAAAAATGATGTAATATTAACATACATGTATATTTATATCTTAAATGCTGTATTAAATAAATAAATAAATACTTAAATAAATAGGTAAATTATTTATCTAATTAGTGACTTACATAATAAAACAATACATGAATAGATAAATATTGATAATTCATAGATTGAAAAATGAAAACATAAATGGATAAAATAATGATAATGGACAAATCGCGATGTATATTCAAATAACAAATACAGATTTTTTTTTTGAAAATTTTGTCAGGCAATATTAACCTGAGACATTTAAATATTCACTGACCTTTCTTCGGCAATCGTCGGTTTCCGAAGTATAGTGCAAAAAGTATTTGTATTACTTAGAAGCAGTCACGAATCACACGGCCTGCTAGCCTCAATAATAATGTGTTACAGTTCGAAGCTGAAGGTCGTGGGTTTGAATCTCGCTTAGAGCATAAATATATTTCATATTTTCTAATGATGGTTAATAATGTTCTATATGCAAATAGCACGATTTTAACAAAATTGTTGATGAATACTTTAGATTGTTTACTCAATACTTAACTGCATATAGACAAAATAGGATGCTTTTACCCCCCACCCCGCTTCACGCAGACACTGCACTCTGTCCACGGGATATATATATCCCGTGGGCAGATATATATATATTTAATATATATTTGATAAGGTGATTATGTAATTTTAAAAATAATCACATTCAATAGCATGCTTCTACTGTTCGCCATCACCCCGCTTTCACGCAGACACTACACTATTTCCACGGGATTCCCACTTCATGATAGAATCATTATCAGACCATCGTCTATGCGATATAGAAACGCTCAATACTGGCCTTTGATTGATCAACGACGGGGGGCGTGGTCTAATGATTAAATACAGGTCAACAGTACTCCAACGAATCAATGTACATTGTTTATTAGTTATATCTGAGTTAACATACTTTTTAACGAGATATTAAGAATTGAAAAGTGGGTTCTTTCTTTTTGGGCTAAGTATATTTGCCTCAATATATTGAAGTTATAAAAGGCTGTAATTACATGCTTTCAAATTACAGATGCTTCTGTTAATCTAAGAAATAGTAGTGTTATTAATATGAAACAATAAATATACATGTAGTGTAATTGGGAGGTCGAATAGAAGATGTCAGTGTCTCTCGTAGCTTACAGTGAAGTAACAAAAATCTGTCTGTTTTCTCACAAATGAATACATTTTAAATCTAGGATTGGATAATGGTTAACGAACTTTCCTCCATAGCAACTCTTCTAATCTGAGACAAAAGAGTGAATATAGCGAGAGCTCCTTCTCAATTTTGAAATAATGAGGATTGTTTATTGGGTCAAACTTCCCACTGACAGTAATAATATATGTCATGTGGAGACTGCCTTCTTGAGACATACGTAGTGCTGCTGTAACACTGTAATATGTGGAAGATACCACACCTGACACCGGGTCAACCATTCACTGAACAACCTTTATAAGCTGGGAGCTAAACAGGGGAGCTATATCAATATCATTTCTGTCTCGGTCGAGGATCGAACCACGACCTCCACAATCTCAACACTCGGCCATCGGGGTCGGTCTTGAAATAATGAGACCTGTCTTCATTTTGATTATACATAAACATATGCATAAGGGGCTATAAGTGTAATAACATCAGACAAAACAACAGTTTCCTGACACTGATTAGCCAGATTACGGAAGCAAATGTTGAGTGAAAAACTGAATAATAGAAATTCCATAAAATTCATTTTCTGTCAGAGGATACCTAAGAGATAAGACAGATTTATGGTCTAATTGTGTGTAATGGGATATTGTTCAGCCATTTTTTATTGTAGTAGAATATTTGACTGTTGTCATAAGAAGAAGAACATGATTGTATTGTTTGAAAATGAGATATGATAGACATATGGGATTCTCAACCTAGTCAAGTGATAACATCTTAAGATCTGACTCCTGCGGGTAATAAAACAATTTTGGTCACTCTTTGTATCGTAAACCATTCGTAAAAGGCGGTTTAACACAGTGGGTTGCAATACATTTTTGAGTGGTAATTTGACACGACTTGTTGAACTCGGTGCAAGACCCAAATAAATCTAGAACATTTTATTTTATCGATTGGAGAAGCCACGATTGAACACATCATTGTCAAGGCTTACGAGGAGAAATAAAATGTGATCTCACACCGAAATCAACAAATAATCAGTTTACTTTTTACTTATTTTTTGCGTATTTGGATTTTTATTTACGAATTTCAATAATTACATCTCCCGTGTGGAGCCCCTTGCCGTAGCTTTTCCCCATTTGGTGACCCAACCGAATAATGCCTGTATACTAATTGTTCAAGATTTATATAAAGGTTTAACATGGGTATAGAAATGAATATTATAGTTAATAAAGCTGTAATCTATGCTTTTTCATTGAAGCTGGCTTAGGTGGATTTGGGCTATGGTAGCTTTGATAGGGCTGACGTTGGCCCAGGAGAGCGTGTTGGCTTGATAGGGCTAACATTAGCTCAGGAGAGCATGTTGGCTCTGTCAGGACTAACGTTGGCCCATGTAGGCTTTGTTAGCCCATGTTAGCTTTGTTGGCTTTGGTAGAGCTAGCGTTAGCTTAAGTGAGCATGTTGGCTCTGTCAGGGCTGACGTTAGCCCATGTTGGCTTTGGTAGAGCTGGCGTTAGCTCAGGTGAGCATGTTGGCTCTGTCAGGGCTAACGTTGGCCCATGTTAGCTTTGTTAGCTTTGGTAGAGCTAACGTTAGCTCAAGTGAGCATGTTAGCTCTGTCAGGGCTAACGTTAGCCCATGTTAGCTTTGTTAGCCCATGTTAGCTTTGTTAGCCCTTGTTAGCTTTGTTAGCTTTGGTAGAGCTAACGTTAGCTCAAGTGGCATGTTGGAAGGCCCATGTTAGCTTTGTATAGAGCTAACGTTAGCATATTTAAAGGGGGAGAGATGACAAGAGAGAGGAGAGAGGAGAGAAGAGAGCGAGAGAAATATATCAATGATTTTAGTGTTAGTGGAATGATTTAGATTGAAACATTTAGTAGAAAATAAACATTAGTATAAATTTATTTCGGACTTAGACAAATTCATTCACCCCCCATGAAATCTTAACACTGGTGGCAGCGTCGGGATAAGGACTTTAACACGTGCATTGTCAAGTTCATTTTTTTAAAACGGATTATATTGTGCCAAAAACGGATTAAATTGTGTTAAAACGGATTATTAAAGAAATTTGAAATTTTGAAGACATATCAACAATAGTCAAAATGGGACCAAAACAACAAACAAGAGTTCAAGATAAAGACACTCAAAATCTTGACACAAATGAAAACGGAGTTTTAGGCGAAGTTGAGAGTCTTAAACAGAAACTCAAAAAAGTTTTGGAAAACAGGCTTCGACAAAATGAGGAAACATCTGTACTTGAGAGAGAAGAACTTTTAAGATCTCATCATGAACGACTCAACGCTGTTCGAATTCACGAAGAGGTAAATGACCACCAATGGAATAATCGACACAGCAGGCAGGCTAATTTGCGTTATGAAGTCCCCCTACCAAGACAAACCCTTTTTGATGGAAAACATTCTTGGGATGGATTTATACATCATTTTGAGTCCATGGCTGAATCATGCAAGTGGGATGCTAGTGAGCGTTTGTTTCGACTTAAAAGCAGTCTCCATGGGGATGCAGCAGAATACGTATTTGGGCAACTACCTGAAGACATATTAAAAAGTTATGTTAGTCTAAGGGATGCTATCGAAAACCGTTTCAAAGAAAGGCGATCTCTGTCATCATATCTAGCTGAGTTGGAGAACAGAAAGTTCGAAAAGGAAACTTTGGCCGAATATGTGGCATCATTGAAAGGACTTATCGTCAAAAGCTTTCCATCAGCTGACAATTCTACACGTGAGACTATTGGTGTTCGGTACTTCTTAAAAGGATTAAATGATTCTCAAGCAGCTGTATCTATTGGAATGCAAGATCCAAAAACTGTAAATGAGGCAAGGAATCTGCTTGAAAATTATAACAGCATTCGCAATGATGTGCGTGGACCAAGAATTAGAAATATTGGTGCCCTGTCTATGGATGCGTATGTGACGGAAAGACGTCTCCAAGAATTCACCAAAGATTTAAAATCTGACATTGGAAAGAAAATTGATATTCTTGCACAGAAAATAGAAAAAGTTGGGAATGGTGATGGATTTAAAGTATCGCGTAAAAAGGTTGACAAGAAGGATATTACCTGTTATGCGTGTCAAAACAAAGGTCATTATGCTTACGAGTGCACTGCCAGAAAGGATGTTTCGGAAAACCAGTAGAGATCAATGCTAACGGCCCAGTGTTGATCGAGAAAAACAATGTAAATAGAAGGAACAAACTGACAATAAAATGTAGAAGTGTTTCTCATGATGGGATGTCGGTTATTATTCCTGTCATGTGTTTTGAGAAGATAAAAGCTAATTTCGTGCTGGACACAGGTGCTTGTGCAACAATTATTTCAACATCATTATATAATAAAATACCATCAGATCTGAGGCCTAAATTGGAAGCAATATCTCATGATGTGTGTCTTGAGGTTGCCAATGACGGATATTTACATGTGGATGGGAAGTGTACATTTGAGTTTAAAGCATCTGGACAATTATTTCAATTTCAAGTATTTATTGCACCAATTCGAGAAGATGGACTTATTGGTATGGATTTTCTACATATTAATGATTACCAACTAAGTGCTAGAAATGGATTACGTCTCAACAACAAGAAAATATCCACCATAATTGAGAGAGTTCCTTTAAGAGCAGTCAGAATTACCACAAACTCAAGAATCACTATACCTGGGAATACAGAATGTGTTATCCCAGGTCAAGCAATAAATCTTCAGTCAATTAAAACCCCATTAGCAATGATCTGCCCTGTAGAAGATGAAAAACCATCTAATCACGTAATGATTGGGAATGTGCTCATATCCCCTGGGACCCTTGGCAATGGGAAGATACCCGTTAGGCTCGTAAATACCTCCAGCAGGTCAGTAAAACTCAGCAAGGGGTCAACCTTAGGATATCTGCATGAGATTGATTCAACTGATTTATTACAAGATAAGGTGGAATTTACAGAGAATACAGATTCTGAGCATTTACTGCAGAAGGATATTGACACATCATCGTGGTGCACAGATTTGAAAGATTTATATGATAGGTCCTGTATTAACCTCAATAGTGACCAAATACAAAGGCTAAAGGAACTGTTGCACAAGTACAGGGATATATTTTCTAAGTCCTCAAATGATTTGGGAAGAACAAACATTGTAAAGCACAATATTGAGGTGAAGCAAGGCGCAAGACCTGTTAAACTTCCTCCTCGTAGAGTTCCACGTGCTTTTGCAAATTGCGAAGACAAAATAATAGGAGAGCAGTTTGAGATGGGAATAATTGAAGAAAGTACAAGTCCTTGGTCTAGCCCTCTTTGTTTTGTCCGTAAAAGAAACAACGAAATCAGGGTCTGTGTTGACTACCGCCGCTTGAATGAAGTAACCAAGAAAAATGCCCACCCCCTGCCTCGCATCGATGATTGTTTAGAGAGCTTAGGCGGCAACAAGTATTTTTCATGTTTGGATCTTACTTCAGGGTTTTACCAGATTGAAATGAATATAAATGATCGGGAAAAAACTGCTTTTGTGACTTCACTTGGATCTTTCTATCAATATGTTACCATGCCTCAAGGACTTAGTAACAGCCCAGCTACATTTCAACATTGTATGGAATTGATTTTTAAAGGACTTCAGTGGAAATCTATGATAATATATATGGACGATCTCTGTTCATTTGGTACAACATTCGATGAAGCATTATCAAGACTAGATGAGGTGTTTTCCAGACTTAAAAGTGCAAATTTAAAGTTGAAACCTAGCAAATGCCACTTGTTTCAACAGACAGTGAATATTTTGGGGCATACAGTTGATGCAAAGGGGATACGACCTACAACCGAAAAGGTCCAGACAGTGAAAGAATGGCCTGTACCTAAATCGTTGACTGAGCTCAGATCGTTTTTGGGATTTTGCTCTTATTATAGAAGATTCATTCGGGATTTCAGTAAAAGGGCTGCCGCACTTAATCGCTTAATGGGGCCGGTCAAGCGTTTAATTGGGGTTTAGAGCAAGAACAATCATTTATGGATTTAAAGTCAGCGCTTTCGGGAAACGAAGTTTTGTCTTATCCTCAGGAGGAAGGTGTTTTCATATTGGACACAGATGCTTCCAATGTTGCTATAGGTGGGTGCTTAAGTCAACTACAATGGTCAGACACAGCCAAGGAGTTCGTCGAGAAACCAATATCATTTGCAAGCAAATCACTTGACAGTACTCAACGTCGATATTGTGCAACACGAAGGGAACTTTTGGCTGTAGTGACTTTTGTGACACAATTTAGGCACCATCTCCTGGAAAAGAATTTGTGTTGAGGACAGATTGCTCTAGTCTAAGGTGGATTATGTCTTTTAAATCACCAACAGATCAAATGGCAAGATGGCTAGAAGTTCTGTCTCAATTTGACTTCAAGATCATGCATCGCAGTGGGAAGAAACACTCCAATGCAGACGGATTATCAAGAATACCGTGTGATCCCAAGGAATGTCAATGTTATGATGGTAGAACAGTGCTCCAAGAGTTACCATGTAATGGTTGTGATGCATGTGTAAAGAAGCACAATTCATGGTCAGACTTCGCTCAATTTGATGATGTTGTACCTTTATTCAGCAAAGGTATATCCCAACCTTCTGTCAAGAAAATAGGCGTGCATAGAATTGGAATACAGAAGACCCGTCAATTCACTGTATGGATTTGCCTGATATTCCAACTTTTGCATATGTGTTGTAAATGGGTAACAGAGAGTATGGATCTAGCTTACTGTGGAATACGGAAATTTAGACGTAATGGTGTTGTATATGTCAACCGACTGCGCTTCCAGCATAAACCACAAGCTTGTTCTACTGAGCCTAACCAGTCACATTGCGTTGAGGAACTTACACAAAATGAGGATATAAACTCAAACTTAGAAGGCTCACTTTCAAACGGTGTAATGCAAACTTCTTTGTTTGGTCATCTTAAACATTTTTGTACAGTCAATAAAACGCCTCGGGACATGGCTATATTACAGGCTAAAGACCCAGATATCGGTACCGTGTTGCAGTGGATTAGTTCTAGCCAAAACAGACCGAACAGAGATGTTGTTGCCGGTTTTTCGCCTAGCGTACGAAATCTATGGTTACATTGGGATTTACTGACTAAAATTGATGGTGTTTTGTTTAAAAGAAATGTCACACGCGAAGGCAGTGAAGTGATGCAATTAGTACTGCCAAGAACATTAATAAACGAAGTGTTGCGCTCAGCTCATGACTCAAATACCGGAGGACATTTAGGTATCGATAAAACATATTCTAAACTTAAAGTGAAGTTCTACTGGTATAAGATGAAAGACAGTGTGAAGTTACATATACATGCATGCGAAAAGTGCTTGAGGAGAAAAAGGCCTTTCAGAATGCCAAAATCGCCGCTCACGGAATACACTGTGGGGTTTCCATTGGATCGTATATCTACGGACATTATGGGTCCTCTACCAGAATCTGACAGTGGCAACAAATACTGCTTAGTAGTTATAGATAACTTTACGAAATTTGCAGAAGCCTACGCTATTCCAGACCAAACAGCTTCAACTGTTGCTACTAAAATTGTGTATGAATTTTTGTCACGTTATGGCATTTGCTTAGATTTACATTCTGATTTGGGCTCTAACTACCAGTCACATCTTTTTAAAGAAGTTTGTAGACTACTTGAAATAAACCAAACAAAAACTTCGGGATATCGCGGCATGGCTAATGGAATGGCAGAAAAGTATAATCAAGTGCTACAGAACATGATAACAACCTACATAAATGCAGGCCAGACAAATTGGGATGACAATATTAACTTGGTGACCTCTGCTTATAGAAGCTGTGTACATGAAGCAACTGGCTTTACTCCAAATATGATGATGTTTGGTCGGGAAGTAACACTACCAGTAGAGTTATCCATGGGTTGCGTCCCCTCAAAGAATTATACTACTTCAACCACAAGTTATGTAATGGAATTACAAGAAAAACTTGGCGATGTTTATGCTTTGGCAAGATCAAGTTTGAAGAAAAACGCAAAAAGACAGAAAAGAGATTATGACACAAGGATTAGTATGCATAGTTATGAAGTCGGAGATCTTGTTTTATGTCTTAACAAGAGAAAGATGAAAGGAAAATCCAAGAAAATAGATCCAAATATCTGGGAAGGACCATTCCAAATACACCGTAAAGTCAGTGATCTTTTATATGAAATACGTTTTGGGAAAAGATCACTGACAAAAATCATACATCATGACCGCCTGAAGTTGTATGCTGGAAGTACAGTCCCAGATTGGTGTGTACAGAGTAAAAATGCTGATCCTGGCCAACAGAGATTTTTACCCATACCGAATATTGTCATGGGACAATTAAACAAACAAGCTTACAGACAAGCTGAAGGGGATAGAATCCATGCTAAAAAAATAAACTCTTCTTGTAAACAGAAACAATTTAACAGATCAACATTTACCCCAAGACATAGTTTAAGACATAGAAAGCCTGTTGACCGGTACCAGGTCACTAAAACAACACAGTGCGGATGTTAGTGGCATGTGTACAAACTTAGTGTAAACAAAAGCCATGGTACCATCCCATCATTTCATACATAATATCTCTACAATAGCCTGTGAAACCAATGGAGCCAGCTTTTCCAACACCTTCAAGACAGATTAAATGGGAAATAAATGTTGTCTGGTCAGTCGTGTCATAATCAGGCAATGGACAATGGTTGAGAGTAAAGAGTCCTTTCATTCAGAAAACACTCACACTTTGATTTAAAGTCAGAGCTAGTGGATGTAAATTGTTACCATATTTTTCAAGCTTCGATGCATACTTGCAATTTGTGTTACCAGGACTTTAAACACCGTTCTTCTTTGAGTAGACACATTAAAAGACACAATACCATGAATAGCTCAAATGGGTATCAATCTTCTAACCAGGTGATTGACAGTAGCTTGTTTCTTGAGCCGCTCTCTCCAGCACCAAACCTGTATAATGAGGAAATGCTAAAAGATGATATTAGCAACCAACTAGAGAGCATTAGCAGTTTAATTAAAACGGAAATGGACCAAACTCGGAGAGAGTGTAAGGAGGCCATCCAGGTAGCAACTGCCTCCCAGAAGGCGCATGTATCAAGGGTTGCGACGGCCATGATGTCGGAGATAAATAATCTTCTAAAGCAGCAGGCACCGCAAAGAAAAACTGTGCCCACCGATTTCTTCGATGGCCTACGAAGACTCGATTCCCAGGTCAAACAGCTCCTAGACACTACCAATGCTGAGTCAACAGAATGATCATATATGGATTTTAAGTTCTATTATTTTTTTAAATGTGTAAAATTCTCAATGGATTATGCGTATTCGTCTTGGATCATAATAGTGTAAATTCCTATGGATTTGAATGTGTATCCACCCTTGGAATTAAAATATATTTGATTTAAAACCGTGAATTGTGTAAATTCATATGGATTTAAAATTATTTTTCAGGAATATCATTGCGCCAAGTTTATATATATTCAATTTATGATTAAAAATGTTAGGGTATAAAATAAGTAAATGGCGCCAGGACTTTGACTATTATATGGCAAATAACATAATCATATGGTGCATTTCTTTAATAATAAAGCACCCAGGACTTACCTTATGGTAGAAGACGGCTACCAAATAATGTTTTTACAGTGCCTTATTTGAAGTCATTTTTGTGTTAAGTTAACTAAATTGGAAAGGCACATTTATAGGACATGGTGTGAAGGACACTCTCTTGTGGTTATGTAATGTAGTGTTTAACAGAATGAACATTTTGATTCTGTGCATTATGAAATATTAATGATACAATCTTAAAGCATTGGATAGTTAATGCATGTTATTCTGCATGTTTAAGGTAAATGATATGTTTTTGAATTTATTTCTTTTATGTTTAATGGGGACCATTAAAGGCAAGTAGGGGGGAGTGTTCAAGATTTATATAAAGGTTTAACATGGGTATAGAAATGAATATTATAGTTAATAAAGCTGTAATCTATGTTTTTCATTGAAGCTGGCTTAGGTGGATTTGGGCTTGGTAGCTTTGATAGGGCTGACGTTGGCCCAGGGAGCGTGTTGGCTTGAGCTTTGTTAGCCCATGTTAGCTTTGTTAGCTTTGGTAGATCTAACGTTAGCTCAAGTGAGCATGTTGGCTCTGTCACGGCTAACGTTAGCCCATGTTAGCTTTGTTAGCCCATGTTAGCTTTTTAGCCCGTTAGCTTTCGTTAGCTCAAGTGAGCATGTTAGCTCTGTCAGGGCTAACGTTAGCCCATGTTAGCTTTGTTAGCCCATGTTAGCTTTGTTAGCCCATGTTAGCTTTGTTAGCTTTGGTAGAGCTAACGTTAGCTCAAGTGAGCATGTTAGCTCTGTCAGGGCTAACGTTAGCCCATGTTAGCTTTGTTAGCCCATGTTAGCTTTGTTAGCCCTTGTTAGCTTTGTTAGCTTTGGTAGAGCTAACGTTAGCTCAAGTGAGCATGTTGGCTCTGTCAGGGCTAATGGTAGCCCATGTTAGCTTTGTATAGAGCTAACGTTAGCATATTTAAAGGGGGAGAGATGACAAGAGAGAGGAGAGAGGAGAGAAGAGAGCGAGAGAAATATATCAATGATTTTAGTGTTAGTGGAATGATTTAGATTGAAACATTTAGTAGAAAATAAACATTAGTATAAATTTATTTCGGACTTAGACAAATTCATTCACCCCCCATGAAATCTTAACATAATACGCAGAGAAAAATAGTCTCGACGTTAACATCTTTATTTTAACAAAATTTTCCGAGTCAAGTATATAAATACATTGTCAAAAAGAATTTCAATGTCCTTTTCATCATTTATTTCCATGATCATTACTTTTTTAGGTAAATCGAGATCAAAGAATAGAATGGAAAAAGGAGCTTCTGTAGAGTGTCAAGTAATGGCGTATATATCTGGAAAGGACGTGATAAACCCCAGGCGCATAGTACTGGTCCAAACGAACTTGATTAACCTGACCTTCGTTCATACATGCATACATATTTCTTTATTTTCAGCTGAGATATTTTTCTGAAATTTAGCACAAAAATGATAAACATGCTTGTGGCTTATGGAAGAGCATAGCTGTTTACTAAAATTTAGAAAAAGCATTAAAAACTTAGAAAGATGCTTTGAGAACATCTCAAAATAATATTTTTAGAATTATAGTTTATCACAAGTTGGAAAAAAGATAAGATAAAGATTAGATATTTTATAAGATAAAGGTTAAAATACGTCAAACATGCATGGAAAATACAAAACGAGCCCAGTGTGCCAGGACTATACTTATGTTTTCTTAATAAAAATCAACGGAGAGATTTCCATTATTTTCCCGATGAAAATCACTTATTAAAATATTTTCTGAAAATGTTAAAATGTAAAAAGAAAAAAATGCAAACCTAACCTCAACTTGAACTGCATTTTCATGAAATATTATCCCTAAACTGTGACTTTTATTTTTGGCAAATATACTTTTAATAATGTCTTAAATACATAAATAAATACATAAATCTTAAAGCTCGGGTTGCCCTTTAACAACCTACTTAAAAAGAAGAAACAAAAGACCACTATTTAACTCAGTGGATGATACTACAGTACTACTAGTTTAAACTTTTTTTATTTAATTAAACTCATACTAATCCCTCTCGACTGTTCTTGCGTTGGACTAGTACTTTGCGCCTGGAAAGACCATGGCAAGTCCGTATCACCTAAGGAGATTTGGACCCACAACCCGCGTATCCCCAGTCACATATATGTTATCACTAGATCACGGCACCCTTTTCACTACTACTACTACTACTGCTGCTGCTACTTTTACAACTATTTTTCAATCTAATCTTGAAAGCCGTTTGCAAATATGACTACTGTCTGTATGATACTTGAAATATCTTGATAAATCAACAGTATGCCGACAAAATGATAGCCTTCCTAAGTTAGCCCGACCTTCATATAAACACACGCATTCAATCGATGTTCAAAAATATATTACTCAAGTACCTATCAGATATTTTTAGCCATTATTTGCCTATAATTCTATTTAACTATCAGTGGTTTTTCAATGTCAATGTTCACGCTCTGACGTCATAATTTTAAACTTTATACTCAAAGTTATCCCTGAATAAATACAATAAAAAAACAACGATTTGGATAAAACGTTATTAGGCAACTATATGTATGAATGGAATGTAATCACGTCTTTACATTATATGACATCAGTACCTGGGGCATGTGATCGAACACAATGACCGATTCATACCTACGAGAAGAGCAGACGCGTGATTGTATGTCATTCATTTCTGTCAGTGAACAAATAGTGTTCACAAATATTTGATCAACAGTTTTAAATCACAAAGTACTATTATAAGGGCCTGCCTATGAAAATATCAAGTGTGTAGAAATATAATATCGTCCATAACAAGAGCTGTCAGAAGACAGCACGCTCGACTATTCAAAATGCTTGTTGGTAAATCAAATGAAATCTATTTCAATTCTTGCCCTTCACATACCCTGTACATAATAATAGTCAAAAATGATATACCTTGATAGTCTGATACCCCTTAATATTTTTATGATGTCTAAAATCAACCCCATGCCTAGTTACTGAGACATAAGCACAATAACACTGTGCATGCAAAATTTTAACCAAAAATCCAAGTTAGAAAAGGGCCATTATTGGTATAAAATTCAGTCCAAAAGTTATCCTCCTTGGTTTTCTGATGCCACAGAAGACACTCCTTAACGTTCTACTCAATTCCACAAGCAATTTCTGAAATATAAGCTGCATAGTAGCTTGAATGCAAAAATTTAACCAAAATTTCTATGTTAAAAAGGGCAATAATTTGTAACATATTTCATCAAGAGTTATCTACCATGAAAGTATGATACCCCTAAACATATTGAAGATGTTTAAAATCAATTGCATGCCTGGATACTGAGATATAACATGAAATTACTTGCATACAAAACTTTAACCAAAATTTCTAAGTTTAAAAAGGGCAATAATTTGTAACATATTCCATCAAGAGTTATCTACCATGAAAGTATGATACACCTAAACATATTAAATATGTTTAAAATCAATTGCATGCCTGGATACTGAGATATAAGCATGAGAGTACCTTGCATGCAAAACTTTAACCTAAATTTCTAAGTTAAAAAGGGGTCATAATTTGTAATATATTCCATCAAGAATTATCTACTTTGGTTGTCTGATGCCCCTTAACATATTCATACACTTTCAAATCAATACCATGAATGGTTATTGAGATACAAACTAGATAGTAGCTTGCACGCAAAACTTTAACCAAATTTTCTATTGCATGCAAAACTTTAATCAAAATTTCTAAGTTAAAAAGGGGCCATAATTCATATTATATTCAGTCAAGAGTTATCTACCTTGGTTGTCTGATGCTCCTGAACATATTTATAAACTTTCAAGTCAATACCATAAACGGTTATTGAGATATGAGGTTGATAGTAACTTGCACGCAAAACTTTAACCAAAAGCTGCAACGCCAACGCCAACGCCGACGCCGACGCCAGGGTGACTACAATAGCTCTCATATTCTTCGAATAGTCGAGCTTAAAAGCCAGCAATACTGATGGGCCCTTCTGGCATTAAACTAACGATATGTACACAAATTAACCGCAAGATGTGGAGGAATATGTGTAGCTATCCCAGTGGAGTCTGTATGTGGTTTCAAAGAAATAATGTATCAACACACAAAAAAGAGAGACTTAACTAAGTATATTGATATCAAATGAGGTTTATGATTTACGTTCCATTCCATGGGAAAATGCTTTCTATTAAAGAAGCAAGCAAGCCACATTCATATTTTATCTATTTTTGCCGAAGAGACCATTTTAACAAGGCTTTCAATCAGACATGAGCGCTCGACTATTCCACCGTTTATTAGTTTTATAAAATTAAGTTGCACACAAAACTTTTTTATGGATGAGATTTTTTTCAAACGAGTTTTACAATATTGTTCAGTTCGATGACACCCTAGTACTTCAAGGTCACAGTATTGTAACGTGACCAATACCGTGTGGTTATTTGATGCCATGTCACGACGATGCGGCTTTTGTTATTGCACTATACAAATGGAATTTCTTTTTGTTGTTGTTTTTATTCTACATAGATGGACGTTTCATCATGTTAATATAGTAAAATGTTTAAGAGTTTGGCTCTGGTTACAGTATCTAAGAAAGTGGTATTTGACTTGATGATGAAAAAACCGACTTACTAATTTCGTCTCACTCCGCACTAGCCAAACATCCATTACAAACTTTGGCAACACTCGGACATGTTCCATAAAAATTCATTACAAACTTCGGCGACACTCGGACATGTTCCATAAAAATTCATTACAAACTTCGGCGACACTAGGACATGTTCCATAAAAATTCATTACAAACTTCGGCGACACTCGGACATGTTCCATAAAAATCCATTACAAACTTCGGCAACACTCGGACATGTTCCATAAATATCCATTACAAACTTCGGCGACACTAGGACATGTTCCATCAATATCCATTACAAACTTCGGCAACACTCGGACATGTTCCATAAAAATCCATTACAAACTTCGGCGACACTAGGACATGTTCCATAAAAATCCATTACAAACTTCGGCAACACTCGGACATGTTCCATAAAAATCCATTACAAACTTCGGCGACACTAGGACATGTTCCATCAATATCCATTACAAACTTCGGCAACACTCGGACATGTTCCATAAATATCCATTACAAACTTCGCACAACTTCGGCACACTGGACATGTTCCATAAATATCCATTACAAACTTCGGCGACACTTGGACATGTTCCATAAATATCCATTACAAACTTCGGCAACACTTGGACATGTTCCATAAATATCCATTACAAACTTCGGCAACACTCGGACATGTTCCATAAATATCCATTACAAACTTCGGCAACACTGGACATGTTCCATAAATATCCATTACAAACTTCGGCAACACTCGGACATGTTCCATAAATATCCATTACAAACTTCGGCGACACTAGGACATGTTCCATAAATATCCATTACAAACTTCGGCAACACTTGGACATGTTCCATAATATCCATTAAAACTTCGGCAACACTCGGACATGTTCCATAAATATCCATTACAAACTTCGGCAACACTTGGACATGTTCCATAAAAATCCATTACAAACTTCGGCAACACTCGGACATGTTCCATAAATATCCATTACAAACTTCGGCAACACTCGGACATGTTCCATAAATATCCATTACAAACTTCGGCAACACTCGGACATGTTCCATAAATATCCATTACAAACTTCGGCGACACTAGGACATGTTCCATCAATATCCATTACAAACTTCGGCAACACTCGGACATGTTCCATAAATATCCATTACAAACTTCGGCAACACTTGGACATGTTCCATAAAAATCCATTACAAACTTCGGCGACACTCGGACATGTTCCATAAAAATCCATTACAAACTTCGGCGACACTAGGACATGTTCCATAAATATCCATTACAAACTTCGGCGACACTTGGACATGTTCCATAAATATCCATTACAAACTTCGGCGACACTAGGACATGTTCCATAAATATCCATTACAAACTTCGGCGACACTTGGACATGTTCCATAAATATCCATTACAAACTTCGGCGACACTAGGACATGTTCCATAAAAATTCATTACAAACTTCGGCGCCACTCGGACATGTTCCATAAAAATCCATTACAAACTTCGGCAACACTCGGACATGTTCCATAAAAATCCATTACAAATTTCGTCAACACTCGGACATGTTCCATAAAAATTCATTACAAACTTCGGCAACACTAGGACATGTTCCATAAATATCCATTACAAACTTCGGAAACTCTCGTACATGTTCCATAAAATTAGGTAGCAATCAATTTTTAAATACGTTCTGGTAATGACCTAGAATTCCGCAGGGAAATCTTTGGCTATTGTTAAACAAATAAAGCCATAAAACGTTCGGATCTGACCGTTCATTATTCCCTGTGACTATAAAGGGAAAGCCTCGGCCAATAGATACAAAATTAATTTGTATCAAAGTGCCAGAAGGGATAATTGGGCTGAAACCCGTGATCATGGTGGATGGTTTTAAAAATGGAAAAAAAAAGAGTAATTGCTAGATTAGACAAATGACACTTTATATATCATATATAATACAAAAAGGCTCTTTAACCAACGACGCATGGTGTAATGAAACAGCTGTATCGGATTTCCTAAGAAAATTATTATCAGTGATAGTTTTCATGTTTAGTGAGGTTTGTGATATTCAATTTAACCATTCTGAATATAATGAAAAGTGAACATACGACAACGGGTCGCGGGATAAAAAGTCACAATATCATTATTGTGGATAACCTCCCCTTTTCTATCATGGACAATGATTAATAAACATTGTCTTATCTTAATTATGAAAAGTGAGGGGAAGAAATAAGAAAGATCAGTCCAATCTCTTCTTTTTTGGCACACGAATCTGATGATGATGATACTCGAAATGATTGTAGTGACGACGACGATGATGGTGGTGGTGTTATTGATGATGATGGTGATGGTGGTGTTATTGATGATGACGACGATGATGATGGTGGTGTTATTGATGATGATGACGATGATGGTGGTGGTGTTATTGATGATGACGACGATGATGGTGGTGGTGTTATTGGTGATGACGACGATGATGGTGGTGGTGTTATTGATGATGATGATGATGATGGTGGTGACGATGGTGGTGTTATTGATGATGACGACGATGATGGTGGTGGTGTTATTAATAATGACGACGATGATGGTGGTGATGTTATTGATGATGATGATGATGATGATGATGATGATGATGATGATGATGATGATGATGATGATGATGATGATGGTGGTGGTGTGGTGGGTTTTATTGATGATGACGACGATGATGGTGGTGGTGTTATTGATGATGATGATGATGGCAGTGGTAGTGCGGCGGTATTAATGATAACGGTGATGTATGTTGATGATGGTGATGAAGATGGTAATTATGATAAAAAAGGGAGAGGAAGAAAGAGGCTACAGGGAGCTTACCATGCAGAGGAGGTCCTCGACCCCAGTGACTCTTCTCGGTTTGGCACACGGATCTGGCATACCGGGGAATTCGATGCTCTCTGGATGAGACCCCTCGGAAGTCAGCTGGGTTGTCACATTCCCTCTCGCTAGCAAAAAACTCAGAGATTTTGTCCGATTGTCTCGGATATACGCATTGCCTTTCGCTCGGAGGGGTAGGCGGTTGAAGTCTGAAAGTCCTCTGTGGTGCTATACATGGCGAATAGAGTCAGGAACATCAGGGCAAATGTGATGAAAAATATTATCCTGATTTGGGAAATGCACACATTGGTCCTTGCAGTAAAATCAGCTCGCTCCATGGTTGAAATGGGATCGCACTGACCTGAAAAAGGGGAAAGATATGTATAGAATATATTTTTATACATTTGTTTAAAACGAACAATTTTCTTAGATCCACTCCTTTTCATATATGTGTTATATAACATAATATACATTATGAGTCTACAAATAAACATATTTAAACATATATATCAACATGCTTCATGTTATGTTGTTGTTGTTGTTGTATTTGGGTTTACCGTCGCTGCGATAGTATTTCAATCATATTGCGACGTCCAGCTAATAACAGGTGGAGGAAGACCCCAAGTACACAGAGGTACACGGGTAGAACCACCGACCTACCGCAAGCCAGCTGGAAGGCTTCCTCACATTAAAAATCCGAAGTCCCTACCGGGATTCGAACCCACAGCGGTGAGGGGCTGAGAGATTTGTAGTCCACGACTGTAACGGCTCGCCACGGCGGCCCGCTTCATGGTATGTATGTTGTATGTATGTATGTATGTATGTATGTATGTATGTATGTGCTGGTAACTTAATATTGATTTAATTGCATTAACTGATATAATTTATTTTGTCACGTATTCATAATATGCTTATGTTTAGGTTACCATTGGACCGGTGTTATATCGCATTATGTTTTTTCCGATATACATGTTAATTGTGATGTACCGTAGGTGTCATCACCTACCATATATATAATGTATGCTAAAATGAACGGTAGGTGACAAAATAATACATGACATAGAGGGCGATATGCAAGTATATCGCCTTTAATGCCACGTATTATTAAATTTTGTTGAGAAGATGGTTCGATTCATATACCTTCCCCAGTCAAATAACTTACAGATCGGGGCCGCCGTGGCCGAGCGGTTACAGTCGTACACTACAAATCTCTCAGCCCCCTCACCGCTGTGGGTTCGAATCCCGGTAGGGACTTCGGATTTTTCATGTGAGGAAGCCTTCCAGCTGGCTTGCGTTAGGTCGGTGGTTCTACTCGGGTAACTCTGTCTACTCGGGGTCTTCCTTCACCTGTAATTAGCTGGACGTCGCTATATGATTGAAATACTATCGCAGCGACGGTAAACCCCAATACAACAACAACAACAACTTACAGATCGCCCTCATTGCTAAATTTATTATGTAACAGGTGGTGAAAAGAATCCATGGATCGACCGGGACTCGAACACTGGGCCTCAGGAATACCGGTCCTGCACTCTAACAAATAAGCTACCAAGTCACATGTCTTCTTGCCTTTGAGTTATCACCTAATACCTGTACCCAGTTAAATATACCACCTCCAAATTTAGAATTCGCCGTAAAAACGTTCTTGAGGTGCCGAAGCAGTACCCATATCAAACAGTAGGTTATTTACGTTAGGCGCCAATGTAACAGGGTGAGAAAAATGTGCAGCCTGGCACGGACTCGAACCAGGGGCCTTTCGCTGACAGGGCGAATGATCTACCGACTGAGTCACCCGGCCGCATACGCATCTTTCTACCATATTGTGTGTAATCGGTACTGTGACAATATCGCCCTCCATTTTAGAATTCGTCCCTGAATTCTAGGAGTTACAGGGCAAATATAACCATATGCAGGTGTCTTAGACATACCTAGCACCTACGCCACGGTCCTTCGTTGGGTGCCAAATGTCATAGGGTGAGAAAAATTTGCAGCCTGACCGGGACTCGAACCCGGGACCTTTCGCTTACAGGACGAATGCTCTACCGACCGAGCTACTAGGCCGCATACACATATTTCTCCCCCACACTGGCCACCAATGTTACACAGTCAAAAAAGGTTCTGCTTCGGGCTGTAGTAGGGTAAACACCAATTAAGAACAAAAATAAGTAAACATGTTCACAGACAATTTTAACGCGGCTCTCGCCGTATATTTCCAAAAAAAGTGCGCCGGTGCATAGTTTACACGTGCAGAAATTTAACTAATGGAATAATTGGTTAAATGAAGATGTTATTATATGGTGGGTGAATAAGAATGTATGGAAGTCTATCCTAACCATAAAGACGAAACAAGACAATAGACTGGACAAAATACGGACATGGACTACGGAGGACTAATACGGATGTAGACTACGGTGGACAAATATGGACATAAACAACGAAACACAAAGGGAGAAGAATTCACTCTGCGACATGTAACTCAGTGGCATTGCATTGTTTCAGAAATATATAACAAAAAGGTGAACAAAAAGCAACTGATAATTGCTCAAACATTTTATAAATAAGATAAAGCCACATCCGGTTTCAGACTTCAAAAACAGAATATCCTGATATTTATTTATTGATATATAAGGGGGAGGGGGCGTTGAAATAAAAAAAAATAACACAAACCAGTTTCTCTGATGCATTTCTTGTTTTATGTGAGAAGAGTAGTACAAATGCCTACATTGAACGTACATTTAAGATTGTCTCTTAATTAAATAATTTAAAAGTTTCCAGCGTATAAAGTGAGGCATGCATGGTTTTATGAAAAAAAAAAAGAAAAAAAAAAGAAAGAAGGAAAACGATCATATAAACAATATAAACAGAAAACGTTTCATTATAATTTCCCATTTATTTCAAAGCTGCAGTAATATGTCAAACAGAGCAGACAAGCAATGTTGTTTGATTTTCAGTTTTGAAAAAGATTATAATAATTACTCATTAAAAGTGGAAAAATATGCTGTGTTTGTCGTTTCTGTTTAATAATATATATATTATACATCATGTATATATGTTTGTTGCAATGAAACAGAACAGAACATGCCTTATTTTTTTATCCAGGGTATGATACACACAACATGGGAAAATGGATAAATATAAATTAAAAGAAAAATAGTTACACGTAAATCGTTCCGGTCAATGTTATGGTGAAATAATATAGCAGTGTAGAAACGGGAGATAACTCATTTAGGACATTAAGAGGTTATAACTGAGAAAACTAGAAAGTTATGTTCTCAAAAAAGATAAAATAAAAAGAGAATGGGGAGAGAAATAATAAGAGAGAAGAAAAGAGATGGAGAATTGAGACTAAAAGTTGTGTAGCTTTGACAGAATACAAGAGTATCATGGACATATTTTGTAATATAACATGGGTTATAAGTTATACAATAAATAATAATGGCAAAATGGCTAATATTTTTGGAATCAACATCTTTAAAATAAAGTTAGTTTAGTTATGTTATATCAAGTAAGGTTTTATTTTTATTAAAGTTCACAATGGCTAGAATTTGTTTGTCATGGAAGATTTGTAAAACTAATGAAAACCCCATAGATTACGCGAAATTCCTACTAGCATATTTAGTGTTAACGCGTAGTTATTGATATTGATTTTAGAATTACAACACAGTATAGACTCCTTTTGATGCACTGGTAAAATGCACACCTTTCCATGAGCTCATACGTAATTGCAGTTCAGGTTAAAATAAATCAAATAAAATTCCATTGCTTCACAAAGCGTTTAACGTTCAGTTGATGAATTACTAATCGACAAGTCATACATTTGTTCATGAAAATTCATACTGAAAAGGAAGTTAAAATCCCAAGAGTCTGACTGGTTTAATAAACCAGGACAACTATTATAATCGAAAAACAGAAAAAAGAAAAACAATCCTTACCATAAAACCAAGCTGTTCATTCCTGTAAAGACCACGACTTTACACAGTATAGTCTTAACCTTACAAGTCCCCTATTGACTACAAACAACGGCAGGTGCGGAAATATCGGATTATTTTTGTTCCCACACAATGATCAGAGTGGACGGGTAGTGGAAATCTAACACAAGAGGGCGATTGGGTTGAACGTTACGGTTACTTAAGGACTACATAAGGCAGGTACATGTATATCACTGTGATTGTTGGGTTTAACGTTCCGCCGACGGTATTTCAGTCATTCAGTCTCTTTTTGAGACAGATATAGTGTTGCCACACTGCAATATTACGCCGTAAACATTAACATTATTCTGACACCGGGCCAACCAGTCCCGGATTCACACATATAGTGTATATATATACATACACAGACCACAGGGACTTGCTCCCATACACACACACACACACACACACACACACACACCACACACACACACACACAGTACATACACTATCAACAAGGGTGGACATCTTTTCAGGGGTCGACTCGCTTCAACTCCGTTTTTTCAAATCATTCAAATAAATCTATGAAGTTAACATACGGAATCACTCAAATATATATTTCTCTATCGAAATATACAAAATTGTCGTGAAAATAATCCTCCTTTGTATGTTTATTTGTTTGAAATATATGCGAATCCGAGAAAAGGACAACAACCTGGACCAGCAGCGCAGTACATTTCGGGATGATTCGGATTTTTACGCTGCGAAATTGGTCAGCGATATTGCGATTATTTTCCCGCAATCTGTCAAACCGTTAAATTTAAATTATTAAAGGGCTGACTATTCGGGCGTTGAAAGAAAAAAAAACCCAGGCAGTATGGAGAAATAAATATCACAGGGATTTGAAGTTCAGTAGAATTTAGTATTCCGTATATATAAGAAAAAATATGTTTTGTATGTATGGAGTACTATTATTTTCAGAATTTTATTTTAAATTACTGAACTTCAAATCCCTGTGATATTTATTTCAATTTAAAAACACACACTCACAGACAAATGAATTTATATCTAAGTCTTTAAATAATTTATTTTACAAGAAGAAAATTACCAAGAAACAGCTGATTTCTCCATACTGCCTTGGTTTTTTTCTTCTTTCAACGCCCGAATAGTCAGCCCTTTAATAATTTAAATTTAACGGTTTGACAGATTGCGGGAAAATAATCGCAATATCGCTGACCAATTTCGCAGCGTAAAAATCCGAATCATCCCGAAATGTACTGCGCTGCTGGTCCAGGTTGTTGTCCTTTTCTCGGATTCGCATATATTTCAAACAAATAAACATACAAAGGAGGATTATTTTCACGACAATTTTGAATATTTCGATAGAGAAATATATATTTGAGTGATTCCGTATGTTAACTTCATAGATTTATTTGAATAATTTGAAAAAACGGAGTTGAAGCGAGTCGACCCCTGAAAAGATGTCCACCCTTGTTGATAGTGTATGTACAGTGTGTGTGTGTGTGTGTGTGGTGTGTGTGGTGTGTGTGTGTATGGGAGCAAGTCCCTGTGCACAGACACCACGATAATTTTGAAAAAAAAAAAAAACATCCAAAAAATAGGTAACTAAAGTATGCAAACAAACTTGCTAATACAAGAAGAAAAAAACAACAAATAAATAATTATAATAATAATAATAATAATAATAATAACAATTCCAACAAAAAATATATCAGCTGTTTTGTTGACTATCATATCTATCCAGTAAACGGCCAGATGAAATGGTAAGTTATTAATAGAATCTCACCCCCATTAATCAATGACTTCACTTCAGTTATAAGTCCATATATGACAACGATGAAGTTCTATAAACCTTCCCACAGCCGTAATTCCCTTAAGGCACTTTAAGCCCGGATCTGCACATCATTTCAGGAGATGGTATCCCCCTCCCCCCCACCCCCAACCCCCCCCCCCCAAAAAAAAAGTGCGACAGAATTGAATTTTTGGCCCCGAAAACGCACCTGCGTGCATCCTTGAATATATCCTGGGGAGCATGCCCCGTACCCCGACAACCCAGGCATGCTCATCAATTAAGACCCCGCTTCGCCCATGCTTTCGTACTGACATATCGGTATTCATTTTTTTGTATATTTGCAATACAGTTGAGGAACCAATTAAGAGTCAATAAATCAATACACCTGCTAGTCACGAGGATTATATCCGATCTCCAAGAAAATGTTTGCCTATTAATTATGATTTCAAATAAGAAGCCATTCATTTTCGTTCTATTTTTTTTTAACACTCTCTTCGCATATGTTTAAAAAGTGTGGTGAACGACTGAACGTACCTATTCAAAAAAGCCATCATCGTGCATAATATTTCAGATTTTCAACGAGTCCATTTCGAGGGCTTGGTGAAAAACAAGATGTATATAAATAAGTCAAGAAGCAGTACTAGTCCTTCGATTTATGTTATATGCGTTGCTAGTTTAATGAATAATCTATTACGGAAAAAAAGAATCTTTCTTCTTCTATTGAAATGGCTAGAAATCATTTACTGATTATTATGGCCATGTTTCTTTTATCGAAGAAAAGAAGTCAATTCTCTCAGCCCCTCACCGCTGTGGGTTCGAATCCCGGTAGGGACTTCGGATTTTTAATGTGAGGAAGCCTTCCAGCTGGCTTGCGTTAGGTCGGTGGTTCTACCCGGGTACCTCTGTGTACTCGGGGTCTTCCTCCACCTGTAAATAGCTGGGCGTCGCTATATGATTGAAATACTATCGCAGCGACGGTAAACCCAAATACAACAACAACAAAATAAGTCAATGTAAGATGTAAGTGAAATTACTTTAAAAGTCTCTGTATATTGCTTCTATCATCCAAATAATTACAATGTTTACGGGTGGAATGGGAGGCTCCGATACCGAGCCATTACAGTAACTGACTTATTCCAGTCTTATAGACCCTCACAGTTGTGGTTCGAGTCCCGGAAGGATCACTCGAGGACGGTGGTTCTACCCGGGCGTTTCTGTGCACTTGGGGTCCTCCCCCAACTGTGCTTAGCTGGGCGTCATTTCATGACTTAAATGCTGTTGTAGCGACGGTAATGACAACAACAACAACAACAACAACAACAACAATTTTTTACGGGTACCTAGTAGACCTTAATAAAATGATTTTCCCATTCAATTTTAGCACACAGTAACCAAAATCCACTATTGGCAGATATAGTCTTTAATTTAATATGTTGATTTAAATTTGTGTACAGCGTACACTGTGGGAACGCACACTGGGGTCCAACGCACTTTGGGGTCCGACCCCAAAGTGCGTTACTTACTATGGGGTCAGAATTGGACCCCAAAGTGCGTTGCATTTGTTACATTACTACATCCGATAGAGTGAAATCTAACAAACTTTGGTGTCAGAACTTTGATCATAATGTTTATGACATAGCATACATTTGATAGAGCGGAAGAAGTTTCCAAGAGTTTTAACCAGTCTTAGAAGTTTATTTGAGTAAGGGGGAGTTATGGGAACTTTTTGGACAAATTTTACAATATGACATGAAACAGACATTTGGTTCTCGTGAAGCAACTCAATGTTATTTTCTTAGTCTTAATTATTATAGATATATGGAAATATGGAGACGTCACGCAAAATTCGTTTTATATCACATTCAAATACGTTTTCACCATACCATGATAATAATAATCATCAGCTTTATAGGCAATTATACAACTGGTAAAAAAGCAGACGTGTCAGCTGCCGCTTGTCTTACGTGTTCAAGCATTAGTGTATCAAATAAATGCACATGATTGTGAAGATATTGTTTTTCAGTTATGTAATTATGCAAATGGAGCTTTCTCTCTAAACAGACAGATTTCAGTATGAATTATTTTTCCCCTCACAGCCTCTCCTGAGTAGTAATACAGAATTGTTAAAACTTTAGTTACTGTTTTCAGTTTTGGTTATTTAAGCCTGCTTCGCGCATGCGCTTCGCAGTCACGCAATGATAATAATATAGTTTAGTGACGGTGATGCGCTGTACTTGTCTTACGAATATAGCGCCGTCACTACACTATATTATAATGGATCTAAATAAATGTTACAACTCTAATACCCATAGCTGATAGTGACGACGATGACCATGACAACACGATTAAACGACGATGAGAAGGAGAGAAGGGGGTGATGATGATCATCTGATGTCCTGCATATTTAAAATGCTTGTATCATCCATGTCAATCATCCAATCGATGTTGGATCCCAAAGTGTTAGCACACCATTCAGTCGTCGTCGTTACTCAAATTTCGAAGACATGCCAAATTTAACAGCTTAAATCTCTTCAAGAAAAGCGTTTGTGAAGCCGTGATTCGGACTAATAACAGAAATAATATTAAAGTTAATGATGCGTAACTTGAAATTACTTGTATTCACTACAACCAGAAAACGTAAGTTTTTGTGACTGATTGGCCAAATGGCTCATCATATCGAAACTTTTGGTCATTTTTCATTCAAGTCCACGATAAGTAAAGCGTTTACAGGACCAACAGTTAGCCACTGCGCCCCGCGCTACATGTATATAGCACGACTGTTGTCGTTGAATCCAACTGATGTCTCAATATCCGATTGAACGGTGTCGCTAGTATGGGACATATTGATCAACGCACTTTGGGGCTATTTTCGGAGCTGGCCCAAAAGTGCGTTAGACATACATGTATTTCACTTTTGGGTCGGACGCCATTGTGCGTTGGGTCCCAAAAGTGCGTTCCCACAGTGCACGGTACTACAGTATTTATCTGTGACACAAAGTCTGTTATAAGACTTACATATATTAGAATGGCTTTATGCAATCATTTGTTTTCTTACAATGTAAATACATATGCTGTTGTACACAGATAAGACTATTTCTGAGAAAAAATAATAATTATATACAAATATTTATTAATGCAACGTGTAGTTACCCGGTAAAGTAAAATCCCATACACACTTCTCCGCAACAGTAATTTGGCTTGTACACTCGTGGCAATCACAAATATTCAAAAACAGTTAAATGTCACTGAATTGTCAACTAGAAATTCATTCCTAACCCTGACATTTGGTGTCATTTAATCTTTCATTAAATCCACCAAGTAGTTAAATGATTTCATATATTTCGGTACATTTCAGCGTAACCGATACATCGTGTCGTATCCACTGCTTTAGGATAAAAGCTTTGTCCGGGTCGGTCTAAACCTGAACTTCACACATATAATGAAGGGGTTACTCATGTAGCTAGACAATAGGCGATTTAATCTGGGTGTCGGCGATAGCTTACGGTCAGATAGAAATGACGTCATGAGATCCGTTTCAATGGAATATATACAACCAGCTGATACAGTTTTCATACCATACTCTAAAGGTCTCTTTCCAGACATTTTTAAACTATATACTGTAACGAACACGGCCCGTCTCGGAATCGAACCCGGTCCGCCGGCATGATAGCCCAATGCTCTAACCACCGGGTTCGATTCCGGGCCGGGCCATGTTCGTTACATTTGGTGTCAGAAGTGGGATAGCTACTTCGAAAGAAAAGATGAACAGAGATGGGACAAGTGATGTCTGTAAGGGAAAGGTGCAAGAGTTTGATGCAGATTTTGGATCAACGAAGCGGAAGGCCACAACTCCGTTGCTGCCAGGTGTACGCAGGAAGATTGGTGTTAGTGAACGAAGAACGGGTGGACTAACAGTAAGTCGAGAGGTTCGTGGCCAGCAAAGAAGGCAGCACATAACGATGACAGAGGGTGAAGATGTCGTGTATGAAAATATCACCACAGTCCTGTCGGAGACGGCACCGGGTAGTACCGTCGTAAACTTGGGTCAATACATGCGGGCTAAGGAGATAGACCCTTCCAGCATGAAGTTGGAGATATGTGATGATGGGAAAATCAAACTTGATTTTGTCATTATTCACTGAATCATTTTTAAGCATTTTGATTAATCAGCATATTGGTTGAGACCAAAGGGATTGGTCGTCATGTTTATTAGTCACTTTTTGAAGTTATATTTTTGTTAAGTATATGACATTAATGTAAGGAAAGTTCTTTTGTATCCAGTGAGGGTTGGATTCAGGTTTTGTCATGGAAGTCATCTTAGCTTTACAAGACTATTAGGTGGGTGGGCTGAGGTTTATACACAGACTCAGATTTGCAACCAATGTGTACCAGTAATATCCGAAGTATGTATGGTAGAGATGGAAAAAATGTCAGCCCGTGTACAAATAGGTTGATTGGTTGGTTGGTTGTATTGGAGTTTACCGTCGCTGCGATAGTATTTCAATCATATAGCGACGTCCAGCTAATTACAGATGGAGGAAGACCCCGAGTACACAGAGGTACCCGGCTAGAACCACCGACCTAACGCAAGCCAGCTGGAAGGCTTCCTCACATGAAAAATCCGAAGTCCCTACCGGGATTCGAACCCACAGCGGTGAGGGGCCGAGAGATTTGTAGTCCGCGACTGTAACCGCTCGGCCACGGTGGCCCCGACAAATGGGTTGAGATTTCCACCCGGGCTTAGATATATGTATATCAATCTGACTAAAGTCATCTCCTATATGTACGCTACGCTACATAAGGAAGATCTGTACTTAGGTTAGATTGACATATATATATGGCAAAGAATGACTGGCCCGATGGAAACATCAGCCCGTCTATTTAAAAGCTTAGATCTCCACCCGGGGTCATGTTTCCAACCTGAAATATACGAATAATTTCGCCCTTATGATGAGTTCATACTGAAATCAACACTGACCTCACGCATACCATCTCCCCGGATTGGTAGCGTCACCTAATACTGTGAAGCTCTGGGCACTGGCGGATTCAAGGGGGTGGTGCCCCCTCTAAAATTCACCGACCGTGTATAAAATTTCACAGCTTTAAATAAAAAAAAAAAACGCATGGGAGTTTCCCCGGATCCTAAGTCCAACAGAAGCTACACCCTTCTAACGACTTGGCCAAAGCGGCAAGCCGCTTGCATTGTTACTGCCTACATTTGATTAATAACCCCTAACCTGATCTCATGGATCCGGTTGGTAACCCGAGTTTAGAGATCCGGTAGTCCGTAATAACTTTTTTTTCCGTAGTTACGCTTTTGTTGTATAAAATACACAAGTCTCTGTGTTGTTAAATAAATATATTTCAACAGACATATCCAATCAATTAATTATATACAGTATTCTGTATAAATTTAAAGCACGATATTTGACATGAAATACGTTAAGATTGTCCTGACAGACTTCTGCACAGGACGGTGGTGAAAACTAGAATCCCCCTTTTTTCTATATTCAAAAGCAACAGATATTAAAACAAATTACAGAATAAACAGATATGTCAATCACGCCTTTGTGGGCGGAGTCACTGAAAAGCCATAAAACTGAGAAAGCGGATAAACAAAACTTATCATGCCACTAGATGACCAAAGGTACAATCAATGAAGCCATTAAAGGTGTCAGACATTAAAAATGCAATAACTAATTAGTCATGACACGTGCCAGATATCGAAGTTATGAAAAGAATTTACATCTAGATATTATACTTTTTCGAGATACATAAAATTAGCGAAATATAAATGAAACTTAATAAACATAATCTGTATGAACATAATGTTAAGAATGGAAATATGTAATGATTTAAATATACAAATTACACAGACAGAACATAACTTCATACATGTCAACATGAATTGTGTATAAAACATAAACAGAGAGAGAGAGAGAGAGAGAGAGAGAGAGAGAGAAGATGAAAGAAAAATATAGAGTTGTAGCGCAAATTATTCGGCTGAATAATTTACCGCTACAACACGGTTCTGCTAGCAGCCATCTGGCGGTTAAATACGAGGTGCGAAATATCCGCAATGTAGAATTACATTTAAGACTTTGAAACATGCGGACATTAAACTTTTAACATTGAACTTGATCGTTAAAATTTCTGAAAATGTAATACGCATTTTGTAAATGTGATTAAAGTTTTGAAAATGCAACAATGTAATATGGAATCCTCAATTAGGGAAAGAAATGAACTGGCGGATATCCCCTCCGATACAAAGCTCTAATAAGTCTATATAAAATCAAGTGACTTATGGGGCGGGGTCAATTTTGAAACCAGGGCCATGATTTGATCAAAATTGGTAGATATTCAAAACTTGACTTGACTATTTGAGTTTACAGTCGCATCGACAGTATTTCAGTCATATTGAGACGTCCAGCTAATTACAGGTGGAGGAAGACCCCGAATGCACCGAGGTATCCGGGTAGAACCACCGACCTACCGCAAGCCAGCTGGAAGGCTTCCTCACATAATCCGAATGACCCTGCCGGGATTCGAACCAACGCGATGAGGGGCTGAGTGAGTGTTAAAATCAGCGACTTTACCCTCTTGGCAAAGGAGGCCCCTGGTAGATATTCAATAGGCCATGTTACGCACCAAATATCTTAACTCCAGGCCTTGTGGTTCCTGATAAGAAGATTTTTCTAGTTTTTTATTTTACTAAATAAGTCTATGTAAAATCAAGTGACCCCTGGGGCGGGGCCAATTTTGACCCAAGGCCATGGTTTGAACAAACTTAGTTGAGGTCTACCAGGCCAAGTTACACACCAATTATCTAAACTCCAGGCCTTGTGGTTTCTGACAAGAAGATTTTTCTAGTTTTTCTTATACAAGTCTAGGTAAAAACAAACGACCTCTGGGACGGGGCGAATTTTGACCCCAGAGTCATGATTTGAACAAACTAGGTAATAGTCAATAAGACAATGCCAGACAAAAAATATTTAAACTACAGGCCCTGTGGTTTCTGACAATAAGAATTTTTCTAGTTTTTCTTATATAAGTCTATGTAAAATCAAGTGACGTGGGCGGGGCCAATTTCGAACTCAGAGTCATGATTTGAGCAAACTTGGTAATGGTCCATAAGACAATGCCACACACCAAATATTTAAACTCCGGGCCTTGTGGTTTCTGACAAGAAGATTTTTTTCTAGTTTTTCTTATATAAGTATATGTAAAATCAAGTAACCCCTTGGGCGTGGCCAATTTCGACCCCAGGGTCATGATTTGACTAAACTTGGTAATGGTCCATAAGACAATGCCACACACCAAATATCTAAGTTCTAGGCCTTGCGGTTTCGGAGAAGATGATTTTTTTTTAAAGATTTCACTTTTAAAATCTATATTTAGCTCCTGTGACCCAGATATGCAACGGACCGGAACCATTTGAAGAAATTTAGTAGAGCTTCATGCAAGGAACATCCCAGGCAATTTTCATCAAATTTGGCCAAGTGGTTCAGGTGGAGATGTTTTTTTTTAAATAAAATTGTTGACGCCGCACGCACGGACGGACGCACGCACGCCGGGCAAAAGGCGATTACAATAGCTCAGCATGAGCACGTTGTGCTCAGGTGAGCTAAACAATGATATTGCAGGGGTGTTTCTGTAGTGGGAAAATGATGTATTCTTATGTGGGGCATTTATGTGGGGAGAAAGTTCTCCTATGTACAATATTGAAAATATATAGATTTGTTGCAGCTTTAGGAAGATGATATAAGTAGCTTTATTGACATAGGCTTGACATATGTTTTGGGGGATTTAAATTGCAGAGTAGGGGATAAACCGGATTTTGTTATATATGACCGAAATGTTAATGACATTGATATTGATTCGTATAGTAATGATAACCCCTTAGGTCGGGCCTCAATGGATAAGAATTGTAATAGTCAAGGACATCGGTTACTCGAGCTGTGTAAACAAAGTTCAGTACGTATTGCTAATGGTAGGTAAGGCTCGGACGATGGGAAAATGCATATACATGTACACACATTTCTGCAAAAGGTATGTCGGTCACTGACTACCTTTTGGCACGAGAAAAATCGTTTGTATCGATTCATAATTTTAAACTACACGACTTGTTATCAGATCATGCAACTCTGTCATTTTCTATTCAATATACTTGCAAGGATTAGAGCAATGAGATTGTTGATGATTTGAGCACTGTGCACAAATGGTCTGATGAATTCCGGGATAATGTTAGAGCTAAATTAATATCACATTATTGTCTTGTTTTCCTAAAATATTTACAGGTGTATTGAATAATAGGATAACCAAATGGTGCGAGGAAAATAATATTATATCGGATGCGCAATTTGAATTTAAAACAGGGCAGTCAACAGTAGATGCAGTTTTTCTTTTATATTCTATAGTTCAAAAGTATTTAGGTGATAATAAGCGGCTATATTGTGCATTTGTGGATTTAACCGCGCTTTTGATAGTGTAAACATAAATAAGTTATGGCTGTAACTTTATAGAATGGGTCTAAATGGTAAAATACTTAATATCATTAAAGATATGTACAGTAAGGTTAAGTCTTGTGTCCGTAAATTTAACAATTATACGGACTTTTTTGAGAAATTCAATGAAATTGGATTATTGCAAGGGGAGATAATGTCACCACATTGCATTGTTTATTGAAGATATAGAGTTACCGTTACTAGATCCAACAATGAATGGGTTAGAATTAGGTGATCTTATGTTAATAGCTTTATTTTTTGCTGATAATTTAGTAATTTTTGGGAAAACACCAGACGAGTTACAACATAATCCTGATAAATTACATGAATATTGTCGTACATGGGATTTAGAAGTTAATAGTAATGAAACTAAAGTGATGGTTTTAGAAAGCGAGGTCCACTACGTCAGAATAAGATATGGCATTACAATGATAGCCCAAATCGAATCAGTAAATAGTTTTAACTACCTGGGTACAATATTCAACTATACGGGGAGTTTCAATTCAAATCAGGAATTTCTTGTGGGAACGCATGAAAAGCATTCAGCACGCTATTAGCAAATACCAATTACTTAAATTTAAAGAGTAGTATTATGTTAAAGATTTTAAATTCTTTTGTCGGATCAATATTAAACTATTCATGTGAAGTTTGCAGTAACTCTAAGAACATTGAGAGAGTAGATTTGAATTTCTACAAAAGGTTGTTGCATGTTAAGCGGACTACTTCATTATTGGCAGTGTACGGGGATTTGGGTAGATACCCACTTTTTATAAAGAGATACGTCACGATAATTAATCATTGGCTTAAACTTATTACAACCGAAAATATTTTGCTAGAACAAATATATTGTCAACTTGTAGAGGATAATGCGAGGGGTTGCCAGAACTGGGTGTCGGGGGTTAAACGGCTTTTAGATGAATATGGCTTTGGGTATGTATGGTTAGATCCTTTTGCGGTTAACCATAAAACATTTGATACTGTTTGTAAAGGTCGGTTAATCGATTGTTTTAAAAAAAAAAAATGGAGGGGGGGGGGTGTAGAAAAGTGTGGTACGTTATGTTCTTACAGGCATTCCAAAGACAAGACACAGTTGAATTTGAGAAATACTTGGACTTTATACCGAGAAAATTAGTAAGTTAATAACAAAATTACGGTGTCCTCACATCCACTAAGAATAGAATCTGGGCGTTATGGTCGTAATAGGGTTGATCGAAGATATATATGTACTTGCTACCGCTTCTTTGCAAACATATTCAAATGAAATGTTTAGAATGAATAAAGCACATTGTAATCTGTGTGTGTATGTGTGTGTGTGTAAGAAAGAGAGAGAGGAGAGAGAGAGAGAGAGAGAGGGGAATGAGAGAAAGAGAAAGAAAGAGAGAGTGAGTGTATGTGTGTGTGACCATATGCAATTAATGTTATATGAATTGTGCAACTATGTACTCTTGTACACGTTGAGACTTAATAAAATATGTCTGTCTGTCTGTCTGTCTGTCTGTCTGTCATAATATTACCTACGGATTATCTGCGAATCAATAAGTACGGAATTTAACGACCGGTAACTGCCTAAACAATCGTTCTAAAATTATAGAATTCAAGCGATTTGCTCTACAATAAAAAAAAAAAAAGGTTGTAGGTAACTGGATTTCATTTCTTTTAAAGAAGTGTTTCCGGGTTAAGAGACAATAGGTGCCTGGCACATATAGTTTTCACAAGGGAATCGTGTATCATGCACGGATTAGTACGGAATCCTGCTAGGGACATCGCTTTTCCTAGCCATTCACAGACCATCCACGAAAAGAAAAGAAAAACAAAAACAAAAAAAAAAACCGAGATTTTACATTTACTTTCTGATTTTTTCAGCTATCTTCTGCATACCATAGTTTGGTTCTGAAAAACGCGAGGAAGTTACCTGGAATCTCGCGTTTTTTCCCATAGAATTTTAAACTGTTATCTATAGAAAATGACTGTATTTTTGGTACAATCATCCGGAAAAGATGCGTGATTTGAAAAAAAACAAAACAAAAAAAACACGCACACACACAAAACCACACAAAACCCCCAAATCACGAGATTTGAAGTTACTTTCTCGCATTGTTTAACGACGTTGTCCCGTTGTCCTTAAACACGCAATGGATTTTTTGACTCAATGGAAAGGAAAAGACGGAATGGAAATATATTTTTTCCATATAGCTTTATAAAACGCTTATATTTCAATTTAAGTCATAATTTATAGTTAGTATATGACAAAATATGGTTGAAATTTATTTGTTAAGTTGTTTATTTGTTGGTATAAGTATTATCTAAAAATCCATTCCTTGGTCTATATATCTTCGCTTTGTTTCGACGCAATAAATTTCATAAATAATGTACAGGATAGTATTTTTTGTAAATCATAAGTCATTTTAATAAAATACGTTTATAAAATCATTATATGACCATGATTGATTTGTAATGCTGTTTTTGTTTTTGTTTTGTTTTTTATTGGCACGTTTGCATCGGTAAGTATGTCGCACTTTTCAGATGCCACACATCCAATAAATTAATCAGACAAGACACGCGTGTGGACATTAAAGAGGAATTATTATTCCCCAAAATCATTGATAATTGGCAGTCGTTATTTGATCATTAATATTAATATACATGTAAAGACTAACATGTCGATACCAACAATATATATTTTCAAGGCGAATAACACGCAACAGTTTTTCTGAGTTCTAAGATTACCGCATTAATTACAGCCAGCAAAAGAACAATTACAGATAATATATGAATGTATCCACAACATGCACACCTTATTGCATTTAATCTTCTTCAGTTGTCATTCAATGTTATTACACTTATGGACAGCATCCCTAATAGGAGAAAAAAAATCATTTGAACAATAGACTGCTTCCGTTGCTACATCAGCATGTACTTACCCCGGCTAATGACGGAAAAATCGAAAAAGATGGACCGTAAATAATTATAAAAGTGCAAATATTTTTGTCGCACGGCAAATGATTGGCCAGTACTGCGAAATAGATATTTGTTATATCTATCAAAATATAATTTAAACCACATAATAAATATTTATCTGTCACAAACTGACTTTTAATACGATAAGAAAGAACAGATGATGAATAATAAACTAATGCTAATTAAATGATAATGTTTCCATTGCGTGCTCTGGGAGGCGAAATGGAAATTCTATTGGGCGGTAGACTTGAATATGAATAAAGATACATCCTTTCAAAATTTTAATTTAACTACCAAATGCAGAGTCCATCCAATATGTATTCAAATATATTATAAAAAAGGAAATTATTTAATCCAATACTGAACGTCTTATGTGTATTATTATATACACTCCCATTGCGCCGCACAATGGAAATATAAAATGATTAAAACAAAAGAAAATAATACATAATTTTCAGTCGTAAAGTTATTTTTTCCAATTATTAACAACAATTGATGATTAATAAAGTAAAAACAGGCCTTAACTAATGCTTATCAAAAATAATATTCCAATTGCGTGTTTCCTTTTCCCCACCCTGGAATTGGCTATAATACCAAAAGTAATATATTACCACACACACTCTTGGAAAAAGCGTTGGACGCTCCGCCCCCCCCCCCCCCTTACACACACAAACTAACACATAACCTTTTGTAAAGATATGAAAAAAGGAGAGGGAAGAGAAAAGTATGGAAGAAGGCGTGACCCATTCCCACCCCCCAGGATTAAAAAAAACAAAACTGCCTGAGGTAAATGGCTGGATCCTCGCTTGATATGCATATTTATATACGTGTATATATATATAGTAGACTGTTTCGACTTTTACTCGATTTCGACTCGACCAGACCAACCTAGTCGTACAAGGTCCGTTTAGCGATCGAGCAGCAATCGGGCACTGATCGATATATATTTAATTTTTATCCGGTCAATACTTGATCTCCGCACATACTCGACAAATACGTGATCACTTCCTGATTGCGTCTTGAGGGTTTGCCATCTCGGTTCCTATATCTACTTACCTTACTCCCCTACCCACTACCTTTAGACAAATGCGCTCGCTCCTATGGTAAATTTGTCCGTAAAAGACTTCATGTTTGTTTATTTGGTTTAATGTCCCACCGGCAGTATTTCATTTATTTATTTACCTTAAATGACAATTTTACAGGGTCCTGTCGCAACTATAGAGAAGTAACTTCACATGAACCAGTTCTTATTTCCTAAATTATTTCTCTCGCATTATTGATTAATATATATGCAATGTATCTAAAGTGTGTTTATAGCTTTATATAATGTCATGAAGTATTTGAATAAAATAATCAGCATGAATTAAGATAGATTGAGGGGCCGTTTATTTTTATTCGAAGTCATTGAAACATGACGGACCGTGTGTATACGTCTGTTTTCTTCAGTGACAACGGCATTTAATGTGTAATTCTCTGAGCCGATTTCCAAATGACTGCCCCCTTTCTTTTAGCATTGTTACAAAATTGTTTTGAGAAACTAAAACAATGCGAATCCACCACGTGTGAAAAAGACAATGTCAGCAGGCGACAGTCCTGTAACAGTAAACATAGATACAAAATGGCCGACCAAAATACAGGATAACTAAATTAGCAGAATATTTGACATTAAACTAACAAGGAGAAAGGATTAAACTTAAATACATTGCTGGATACTTAGTTTTGACAATAAGGATGTCATATTTGATTCTTCAATTGATTTTGATCGGATGCCTGTTTACATCTATAGGTAAGAATTAGTTCTAAAACGCCCTGTTTAGAAATGCTAACTTTTATAATCTACAAATGTGCCTGTATAATAATAAAATGTACCCTATCAAAGACATCCATTTACATAGGAATTAGACACATTTTTTGATTTACTTTTGTCAGATTTATTTTAATTTTTTTTGCCTTTTTCCGCATATTTGTAACTGTATATAATGGTTTCGAGAAATAAATGGACATGTATATATACCCTTCCTGCTATCATGTTTAAATTGACTGTATCTTATTTTACAAATATGTAATAGGCTCTATTATGTCTTTCTTTCGTGTTTTTCCCTCTTCAATTACTATATTATATATAACTTTGTTATTTACTCTAACTATTGGCATAGCATTTGTGTAAATTCTAGCTTCGAGTGAGCGAAACCGGAAACATATGGGGTACCTCAAACATATGGTATCTATTTAATAGTATACATGTAGCTTAGATAAGTCTAAATTTATTTATTTTTCGTCAGTTGGGAAACAAGTTCTTATACTTATAAAAATTACTGCACCAATAAATGATTTGGAAACCTTTCAGATTGCCAATGCACTCTACCGTTCGAGCCCGGCACGTGGGTCTCGACCTCGCGAGGCACGTGGACAGTGAGTAGTGACCAAACGACGATCACGAACTTTGAGGCCGACCTGGCGGTCAGTCAGCAAACGGCCACTCTGGACTGTGTCAGCAACACTGGTTCCTTGTACGTCCTTCACTCAAACTTTGAACTCTTTGTGGGACTTTTTACCAGTGTTTACACGTGCATCGACATTCAAGAAACCAGCGCATCTCCAGCTAGCTACTACTTTTATTTTGTAACGGGTAATCATTGATTTATTACTAATATTAAAAAAGTAAGACTTCCTTCTTATTTATTTATCTACCTATCTTTCTTTAAATTTGATTTTACTTCTATTCTGTCACAGGTGATCATTGTTTTATTACTTAAAAATATATGCCAACAAAGCAAATTAGTAAGATTTTCTCATCCATGCATCTCTCTCTCTCTCCCCCCCTCTCTCTCAATACACCCTACCCAACTCAACCATCCGCTCATATTTCACGTCAGTCTACAGTCAGTTAGCTAGCTTACTTCCTCACATAAGAACTCCTGACGCCGAACCCACACCGCTGATGGACTAAATTATAGCAATGATTATAAGCGAAAAAATGCAATATTCCAAAAACTGATTATTTCGAAAGAGGAAAAGTTCTGGTTCGTGCAGAATTATTTTTCTGGGTTTGTTAGGTTTGACGTCCCTCCAACAGCATTTCATTACATTTTGAAGCTATGTCTACTTGAGATAGATAGTGCTGCCATACTGCAGCATAAAGCTGTAGACAGGTGGTATAATTCGGCAACTAATCACATTATCCTGACACCGCACTTGCTGAAAAACGATTTGTCCTAACTACCCATTATCACTTTTCGAAAACATTCATGTTAAAGTTTAATTGCCATAACTTTTTTTTATTATGAATGTGTTTTTGAAAATTCAAACGCGGAGACGATTATTGTGCTTTTTATATCTGTAACAATAGATACTTTTTTCATAAAATTGCTTTAATGGTTTGGATATACGACATTCTTGTAAACATTTTTAATATTTTTATCAAAATTAAAATTCCGTAAGGTCATGCGACAATTTATGTTTGAATTATTTCATTTAAATGACATATACTACGTATCTGACATAAACTCCCCAGAATGGAAATTTTTGAGCAAAGCATTTTCTGTCAAAAAGTTTTTTTCCTATACAACAGAAAACGTTTCTAACGTTTTCTTCAACATTTAATTCTGATAATAAACATAAACCTTGAAAATTTAATTTAGGAAAAAAATTAAAATTTTCAATCTTAATTAAGACAAGTTTTAAGCCATAACAAACCTCATTTAATATACTGACGATAAATACAGAGTTTTCTTGAACAATTTATTCGGAAAAATATAACAACAACATTAAAAAATCCCAACAAACCTTGGTAGAAAAAGAGCGAAACAAAACTCATAATACTTTACAAAATATCGTAACTAAATCTTAATATCCTTCTAAAAAATTAAAAAAAAAAAAAATTTCCAAAAGCAACATTTATGTTAAAAAAAAGTTCATGTAATACTCTGACTATTGCTACAGACATTTTATATTTTAAAAGCTCTCACGAGAGATGATAGTTACACTGAATCAACTAATCTACCCTCATCAGTATTATGAGTACCTTCATCCATTATCCGCTTTAGCCCCTCACCGCGTGGGTTCGAATCCTGACAGGGTCATTCGGATTTTCATGTGAGGAAGCCTTCCAGTTGGCTTGCGTTAGGTCGGTGGTTCTACCCGGATGCCTCCGTGCATTCGGGGTCTTCCTCCACCTGTAATTAGCTGGACGTCGCTGTATGACTGAAATACTGTTGAGGCGACAGTAAACTCAAATAGTCAAGTCATGTCAAGTCATTATCCGCTTTAAAGTTCCATCAATACTTTTACTATAAATCATAATAGTAAATCTTATCAGG